>WOXC01008431.1:0-481086 GCA_011680675.1 Gymnobelideus leadbeateri | reverse complement strand
GTCTTAAATAATGGGTCTAAGTTAGATCATTGGTCCCACAGAAACAACTTAAGTTTTTGCATAGCACTCTAGTGTATCATTGTAAGTAAAACGGTAGGTATACTTAGACCACCAGAAACTGTTTGAAAATTTGCTTCTCAATGTCCCCTCCATAGTTTCCTCCCTTTTTTCTGATGAATCAATTTTGATTTCTCCATGGTTTCATTATTCATTAGACTTTTGAATTTGAAGGGGGAAAGGGTTCTGAAAACTGGAAATCTTCATGAGCTTTGAGTGGTGGTGGAGAGTCAGTAGGAAATGACTAAAGATCAAACACGGAAGGCTTCAGAAACTGACCAAACTCTCCTCATTACTTCACTCTGCCATTGATATATTCAGGTTATTAGGGATGGAAGTAGCCTTGAGTCTTGACTTCTTGTTACCTGTCTAGCTGTTGAACTGAAATGGTGCTTTTCCACTAAAGTTAGAGGAAAGTACAGCTTTTCATTTAGAATTAAGGAGAAGATTCTCATCTTTGGCTTGGTATATTGACCCATTAGCTTTTTGTGAAAAACATCTCATCACTTTGTATTGGATGCTGATATTTTAAAATGTGAAAACGTGAGTCTTACTGACTAAAAATGAAGCAAATGTACTAGTTTAATTGGACTTGTGGAGAATGTACAAGAAGAATTAGTTTAAAATAGATATTTTAAAATGGCAAAGTTCGTTATGGGCCTCTAAGAGTTTTAAGTCAAAATACACAACGAAGGGAATTTGTAACTACCTAAAATTCTTCCTCTTTTCTCCCACCCTTCCCTTTATTTAAAAAAAAAATACTTTAGCATGATCAGAATACCCAGAATAAACCTTACAAGGTTGTGATTCACAAATACCCCAATTTTGGTAGGCTTTAATCTTAGTCTGTTATTATCAGAATATATTTGTCTTGGGTCTTTGTTGGCAATTTTCATGGTTGCAAATAGGCAACCATTATGACTGCTAGGTTGACAACATCATCCCTTCAATAAGTTAGACTACTTTCTGAAATCTATCAATTGGGAAATGGCTACATGTAAAGGAATATTTTACCATAAGAAAGGACAGAAGGGATGGTTTTATTGAAACCTAGGAAGACTTATATGAACTGACATAGAGTGAAGTGAGCAGAAGCAGAACAATTTATATAATAACAGCAATATTGTAAAGACAGTTTTGAAAGACTTAAGAACTTTGATCAGTGTAAGGATCAATTGTGATTTCAGCGTATTCATGATCTATGCCATCTACCTTCTGACAGATGAATGTATTCAAGATGCAGCATGTGTCATACATTTTTAGAAAATGTCCAGTGCGGGAATTTCTTTGCTTTGCTATGTATATTTGTTACAAGGGTTTTGTTTCCTCCCCCTCTACCCATATACACAATTTTTGGGGGAGGGGAGGAGGAAGAGTTGAGAGGGAGAGAAGAGATGGAGATAGGTTTCCCAAACCTCCCAAAACTGAGAGAAGGAAAAGAAGAAGGCCAGGAGGAGTCACAGACAAGCAGAATAGCTTTGAAAATTACATATGGAACTTACATACTTGAAAAGGAAAGCAAGCTTTATACAATTTTTAAAAAATCAGTTTTATATATTATCACTACCCCCTCTCTTTTTACAGTATATGGAAATGTTTATTTTATTTGTTATTTCAGGATTTTAAAAGATGGAAAAAATTCACATTTTGTTGTTTATTTCAGAATTCCTCAATAATTTTTATCCTTTACCTCCATAACATCTTGCTCTCTGCTTAACCATCGTTCCTTTTCTCTGTGCTTGGAGCATCACCTTGGGAAAATCATCATGTCTTCTGGGTTTCTGTTTCTGTTTTCTGTCCTCCCTCCCTCCCCCCTCCTCCCCAACCTAAGTAGCTTTAGTACTTTGCCCTGGGGCTAAGTTGTTGTTTGATTGGTGAATGAATGAAAATTCGTCTATATTGAGCCAAGCCCCATAAACATGCTTCATATCCTACCAGGAAAGTAGTACCTGCCCTGGTATCACTCCGTCCACCTGCCTTACCTCCCCCAATACACATTCCTGTTCCCCTTGTTATGTAGTTGATCAGTCATGTCCAACTCTTTGTGTTTTCATGGACCATAGCATGCCAGACTCTTCTATCCTCCACTATCTCTCGAAGTCTATCCAGGTTTATCTTTGTTGTTTCCATGATACTATCCTTCTTATCCTCTGCTCTTTTCCTTCATTCTTTCCCAACATTAGGGTTTTTTCCAATGAGTCCCATCTTCTCATTATGTGATCAAAATATTCAAGTTTCACTTTTGGTATTTGACCTTCTAATGAGTAGCCTAAATTAATTTATTTGAGTATTGACTGATTTTATCTCCTTACTATCCAAGGGACTCTCAAAAATCTTCTTTAATTACAGTTTGACATTGTGGATTCTGTGGTGCTCAGCTTTCCTTGTATTCCAGCTCTTACAGCCATATATTGCCCTAGAAAAACCATAGCCTTGACTCTATGGACTTTTATCAGTGAGGTAATACCTCTGTATGCTATCCAGATTTGTCATAGATTTCCTTATAAGGAACAAGTATCTTAATTTCATGGCTGTATTCACTGTCTGCAGTTATCGTTGAGCCCAAGAATATAAAATCTGAGACTGCTTCTATTTTTTCTTCCTTAGAAAGTAATGGTACCAGTTGCCAAGATCTTAGTTGTTTGTCGTTTTTGCTTTTTGGATGGGGGAGGAAGGGCAGTTGGTGTTAAGTGACTTGCCCAAGGTCACATGGCTAGTAAGCATGTCAAATGTCTGAGGCCAGATTTGAACTCAGGTCCTCCTGACTCCAGGGCTGGTGCTCTATTCACTACACTACCTAACTGCCCCAATCTTAGGTTTTTGTTTTTGTTTTTTGTTTTTTTTTTAATTTCAAGCTTCAAGCAAGCTTTTTATACTCTTCCCTTTCACCCTCATCAAGAGGCTTCTTAATTTCTCTTCACCTTCTGCCATCAGAGTGGTATCATCTGCATATCTGAGATTGTTGGTATTTCTCCTAGCAACTTTAATTTCAGCTTTTGATTTATCCAGCCAGGCATTTTGCTTGATGTATTCTGCATAAAAGTTATATAAGTAAGGTGAAGTATGCAGCCTTGTACTTCTTTTCAAATCTTAACCTAATCAGTTGTTCCATGTTCCATGTTCAGTTCTAACCTATGTGCAGGTTCTGTAGGAGACAGATAAGATGATCTGATACTCCCATCTCTTTGAGGAGCTGCCACATTTTGTTGTGACCCACACAGTTAAAGGCTTTAATATAGTTAATGAAACAGAAATAGATGTTTGTCTGGAACTCCCTTACTTTCTCTATAATCTAGCAAATGTTGACAATTTGGTCTCCAGTTCCTCTGGCTCTTTGAAAGCTAGCTTGCTCTTCAGGTAATTCTCGGTTCTTATATTGCTGAAATCTGGCTTGCAGAATCTTAAACATAACTTTGTTGGTGTGTCAAATGAGCACAGATGTCCAATAATTTGAACATTCCTTGGCATTGTCTTCCTTTAGGATTGTGACATTAAGCTGATCTTTTCTTTTTCTTTTTTTAAAAATTTTTTATTAATATCATTTGTTTACTTGATGACTAGAATTTTTCACGGTATTCTTCTGAGGCCTTTCATATAACTAATGTTTATTATAGAGGAAAAAAAATCAAACTAATCAACTTATTGAAAACACCTGTAGAAATATTCATTGTACCACAACAATTGTCCTGCCTCTGTAAAGGAGTTGGGTGGGAATGTCTTCTCAGATTTCTTCTTTGGGTTCATACTTGTTTATAGGAAATTTTCAGTGGTGTCAGTCGATCTCTAATTTGTAAAAATCTGGGACTACATGCATGCATTTCATGGTGTTAGTGTTAAGTCTCCAGGAGCAATTTCCATAGCATCATGTCATGAAAAACAGCAAGAGAGTCAGGATAGCATGGAGAAGGAGGAACATCTGGGTTGGGGTTCTGGAAGTGACTGGATTGAATTTGCCACCACAGAGTAGTTCAGGTCTTGGTTTTCTTCATATACCAACGTCAGAGCCTTTATTTATATATTTATTAATTATCATCATTATTATTAAAATATTATTTATATACTTGTATATATTTCTTCATATACCAATGTCAGTCCTTTATTTCCGGCTGAAGAGTATCCATTCAAATAAGCTGGATTTGGCTTCTCTTCTTGTTCAAGTCCCCAAAGTGATGTGATGCATCTGATCCTGGGACAATGATTTCTATTTTACTACTTGCACCATTGATATCTTACTCGGTTTCTCAGTCAGGAACACAGCTCCAGCTGGAATCTAAGCTCTGAGCAGAAATTTCTCCTAAACTGATCTTTTCTAATCCAGTGGCCACTGTTGAGTTTTTCAGACTTGCTGGCATATTGAGTGCAACAGTTTAAACAGCATCATCTTTTTAGGATTTTAAATAGTTCGGCTGGAATCCCATCACCTCCACTGCCCTGTCCCACAAAGCTTAGAAAGCCCACTTGACTTCATTCTCCAGGGTGTCTGACTGGGTCAGTAACCACAGGGATCCAGTTACTGGTGTTAAGGTCTTTCTTCTATAGTTCTTTTGTGTATTCATGCTACCTCCTCTTAATCTCTTTTGCCTCTAGGACTTGGCCATCAATCAACTTCCCTGTGGGTGGAGCTCTTACATTTTTTCCACATTCATCTTCCTTTTTTATTATATTTGAGTTTTATTTTACACTTAAATACAAAATAAGGAAAGAGAAAAAAATGTTGCTATGCGAATAGCAGAACATGAGAGGATTCGGTGAAAGGCAAGAAATTTCCATTTCAAGAGGACACGTATAATAAATACTGTGTGTTATTTTCAAACTGTGTCCATCTTTTCATTGCTTCCTTGTATATCTTTGTACTGTGCTGTGCACTTTTAACTTTCCCCACCCTTCTCCCTACCCCCCAAGAATGCTACAATTAAGCACAGACACACACATGCATGTATAAACATATACACTCAAACACATTTACATAAGACCCATTTATGCTTATTTCCACCTGTCATTTGTTTCTCTGTAGGTGGATAGCATCTTCCTTCGTAAATCCGAGTCTCTCCATATTTTTTCTAAATCTATAAATTCATCATTTCCTACATCACAAAAAATATTCTGACCCAATCACATTCTATCTGGGAGATTGCCTATGAGAGTCTCCTCCCCCCAGTTTTTCTTCATTCCTTTTATTCTTGGCCATATAGGTTGTATTTATAAAGGAAAATTTTAATTGAAAATAATCGATTATCCCTTTTGTACTTGAACACTGCTCTCACCTTATAATCGATTTAAGGTTTGATACTACTAAATCTAGTTCCTTCACATCTTTTTTCCTGGTTTTCTTGAAGTTCCTGACCTTCTGCTCTTCCAAATGAACCATGTTATTATTTTTTCTGACCCAGTAAGACAATTTTTTAGTAATCGAATGGGAATGGTATTACATAGTTTAGTTAGGTAAAATTGTTGGTTTTTAAAAAAATTATATTAGCTTTATCTACCCATGCACAATAAATATTACTTCAATTATTTAGATATAACTTTGTATAAAAGTGTTTTGTAAATATGTTCATATAGTTTTTATGTCTGTTTTGGCAGGTATACTCGTAATTTTTTATATTGTGTAGTTATTTTATATGATCTAAAATTATTGATTAATATGACTGACACATAGTGTAGTTTCCCTATTTTTCTCTTTTGATTAAATCTGATTTTAGTTTTAACTTTGAGATCATGATTACTATCCCTGCTTTTTTAGATAATAAATTCTTCTGACCTTTATTTTATGTTTGTGTGTATCTCTTATTTTTATAGCATTTCCTAAAAGCAATATTCTGTTGAATTCAAATTTTTAATCTGCTATCAGTTTCCATTTTATGGGTAACTTTGTCCCATTCACATTCTAAACTATAAATACTTAAATATTTTCCTTCTATTGTCTGCACTCTCCTTCTCATCTTGTTCCTTTCCCTCTTCAATCCTCTACTTTACTTCAATCTGTTCCCTTACCCTTCTGTTCCTTAACCTGCTCCACCTCCAAGAGTCCCTCCCTTAGTCTCTCCTTCCACCCTTTTGCCTTACCTTCTTGTTTCTTTCTGAATTTAGATTTTTATACCCTTCTAAATAAATTATCCCATTCCCATTTGTGGGTTCTGTAGCTCTAAAATGTGTTTAGAGTAATTTTTTTTACAGGTATTGGAGGTGGTTGGTTGTTGCCTTCTTCTGGTTGTATGTTTTGATCTTCTTTGTTGTTAAAGTAAGATTCTATAGTCTGACTTTTTTACATAGTTTACTCATCTTCCCAGGCAAATACGCGATTTTGTAAGTCCCTGTCAAGGTAGGCCTTTGCTTCAAGTAGCGGTGGATATGGGTGTACTGTCCCACACTTTAGGGCTTTTGTATCAACCACTGGATCCCCCATTGTCTGTGGGCCCAGAGCTCTGGAAGCAGTAGCTGCTGCTGCTACACTACTGCCACGTTCACTTTTACTCTACCATCTTGAGTCTTTCTCCTGCCTCTTCTGCAGCTTATCATAATCACCTCTAATCCGGGGATATGGGGGATGGTGCATCTTGGTCTCATGTCCTTCTTACTGTTATTTTTTTGAGCTTTGTTCTAGGCCCAACCTCTGTACTCCATTCCCCCCCTTGAAGCCACAGAAGGACCCTCCAGCACACTATGCTGGAAGATATAGCTCATGCTCCCAGAGAATACTCCAGTGGCTATGACTTTCAATTCTCCCCTCTGGCCTGGAATCGAGAGGCTCCCTCACTCTTCCCCTGCTCAAATGCCTGACTCACCACACTGTCCAGGAGGTGAAAATTTCTGTGGCTGAGATGGAGGCTACCAGCTTGCTGTTTCAGTAAACCTAGCCTGGACGTGTTTACACTTGACTCTGACCCCCCAGATCTCTCTTTGAACCACTGTTCTGCACCAACTCTTACTTATTTTTGCTGCTCAACATTGACCCAGTTGCTTTTTTGTCTTATTTTTGGAGGAAATCTGGAGAGCCTGGAATCTTCTGACCTACTCCCCCATCTTCTTCAAATCCTTTCTTCTTATCTCTTTGATGCCCCTTACCCCTGGACGAAAAGCTCCTTTGCTTAGTTACAACTTCTCTGTAAGTCTTATATCTCCCTATTAAAATGTAAATTAAAATTAAAATTCTTAAGGGCACAGACCACCTCATTGTGATGTTCATCTGTGGAATACGTAGCACTTTGGCTCAGTTTGGTTCAGTTTCCAAGCCCCCTTTTTTTGCCCTAGTGATGTGTGACTGAAACATCTGTCCAGCCAGTGCGACCTCAGCACCAGAACTAAGAGCAACCAGGCCTTAGGCAATATTATCTCTGACTGCAGAAAAAGGGTATGGGAACTGTAATCCAGATGACACCTACAGGACTAAGCCAGATATATTGGCATGAAGCGGTCTAGATCTAGTGAAACTATGTGTGTGTATGTGTGTGTACGCACAAGTGCGGTGCCTTTATCTTGAAGGTCTTTCCTGGTAGCCCCAATGAAGAGTAAAACTTCATTGTAATTTAGTGGAGTAGCTGCCCCTGGGGATCCTGCCACCTCTCTGTTCTCTTCTCTCTTTCCTCCTCATGCTACACCTGTGACCATGACTGGATGTTATTTGGTCCACTTGAAAAACAAAGGACAAGCAATATGGTCATGCAAAAAAAAGAAGAGACAGTTGCCATTGGTGGGCCACCAGCTGGGCTGACCTCCCCTGCAGCACACATATACACTCTCTCTCCCTCTCTCCCCCTCCTGCTCCCTACAGGGATTCCATACCTCTCTCCCCCCAGTATCAACACAATTCAAGCTAAGAAGTGCTATGCTGCTGAACAGTGCCATCATCTATAAAATCAGCCAGCAGCCAAGACACTTGCCATTGTGCAACCATTGGGAATTCTGCTTCCACTTTGAGTATCTTCTACCTGGCCTCCAGAAGGATACGCAGAAAGTATAGCTCTTTCCTCTACTATGAGATTGTAAACTACAGTGAAGGAGTCACTCTGAATGTCCCTAGAAGTGTATCCTTGAACTATTCTCTACTTACTAACCTCACTTTCTCTAACTAGCACAAGTTATGAACATATGCTTCACAATAGTATTCCATTATCATCATATCCCATGGTTTGCGTATCTATTTCTTTGATATAATAAAAATAAAAAGTGTATAAATATTTTGGTGCATGTGGGGTCTTTTTGGTTGTTGCTGACCTCCTTGGAGTATATGTCTATCAGTAGATAGGATATGGATAAGAATATGTTTATTCCTTCATTGCTTTTTAAGAACAAATGAATCTTACATGGGGATAGATGCTGCTCCTGTGACAATTAGGGGTCAGAAAAAAAAGCTTTCAAATGGAAAATACAAAAATTACATTGGGTGTGTGTGGTTGTTTATTTCTTTACCTGCACATGCATACAACCTTATACCTAATGAATCAAAGATGTTTTGATGCTGTGTACTTAATGATTCTGGTATGAGTTTGTACCTTAGGTTTAATCCCTTCCCAGGATTCCCTGCTCTCTCCCATACCCCAAATTTCCCCCTAAAAAGCCAATAGGAAGGAGGAAAAAACCAACAAATTAAATAATTTTAAATGCAGGAAATTTTGAATTAGCCAGGTTTAAATTATTTGATATTTTTGTATCAAATTTTGCCTTACATAAGTTCTGGGGAAGAGCAGTTGTTTTAAACTGGCACATTATTTTAAATAAGACAATATCAGCTTAATGAGGTCTCACTGTATTAAAATACTTAGATCTTTATGAAACTATAATAGATTCTTAAATAGCCTAGTTCACATAAATTTCCCGTGCTCTTCCCCATACCCTTTAATATCAAAACCCATGACAGTAAGTGTCTATAGTTTGGGGAATAGTAGATACAAGATCAGTGGAATGTGTTTTTGGCTATTTGTCTGAAGCCCAACTTCATTGAAGCCTAGTCTAATTTATTTCAGACCCTGGATGGACTAAAATTAATATGATAATGTATATGCTTGACTTTCCCATTTTTACTTAGTAACCTGCTTATCTGTTGCTGTAATAGGTAGTGTGATTTATAGGACACACTATTGTTGCATAAGTATAGGGCAATGCCAGTGTTTAAATGCAAATAATAAGTTAATCAAGTACCTTTGTTGCCTACCGTTTGATTCCTTACTACCCCTACCCCCCCCCTTTTTTTTATCTTGTAGGTATCTAAGCCATAATTTTTGCTAATTTTAACTGGCTGGTCTCGATTATATATTTATCTTCATTTGTTTGTTTTGTTAGCGCTATTTTAACCATACATTTTTTTTCACAAGACTCAAGTCTTCCAAATTAAAAATAAGATTCAGGCACATTATCTGTTTTGTAGTTTAAATAGAATGAAATATTTTGTGCACATATTTTCACAATAATGAATTATTAGGGAGAGGCTAGGTATTGCAGTGAATAGAGTGCTGGCCCTGGAGTCAGGAGGACCTGAATTCAAATCCAGCCTCACTTAACACAAAAAATAGCTGTGTGACCTTGGGCAAGTCACTTAACTGCAATTGCTCTCCAAAAAGCAAAAAAATAAAAATGAATTATTAGATATTTGCTGTAATGCTACCATGTTAATTGATGCCATATAAATTAGTTAGGAGATATTATTACTGGGGAAATGGCATAATTTGCACTATCAGTGGTGAGAAGTGAGCATCATTTGGAATCACCTTTTTCTTTCTTTCTTAATTTTTTTTTTTTTTTACTATTTTACACTTACGTTTCTGTAGGTGTCAAGTCAGCAATTTATTAAGCATCTATCATGTGCCAGGCACTGTGCTATAGGACTGTATAGCTTAAATGATAAACTAGATTAAATAATAAGCCAAATTACTTCAGGAGTTTGAATTCTGAACTTACCATTCCCAAAATGTTTCTCAAGATCCTTCTTTTCTGTTTAGAATCAAACTGCTGAAGCTAACAATTACAATAGGGATAAGGCCACACGTGGCTTGGAAGCTGCAGGTTCCCCACCCCTAAGCTACAACATTCATTTCTGGTTCATTTTGGTGGGTTTTTTAGGTTTTTTTGTTTGTTTATTTGTTTGTTTTGTAAGAAGCATTGAAGTTAGTTCTAAGCGGTTTCATATCTTTTGTTACTGCATTAACATTAATGATCTACACCCAAGTGCCTATAGTAATTGGTAGCTTAAGCAGTTTGATTCTAAACAGAAAAGAAGGATCTTGAGAGATCTTTTGGGTACTGTCAGTACTGATTATCCTGGATGAATAATAGAAAAAAATGATTAATGATATGTGCCCAGTAATAATTTATGCTAACATTATCTGTGTCTGGCAGAGGTGCCAACTATTTGCATGCTGTACAGAATTAAGTCTTATCTCATACAGAAATCAATTTTGCAGTAATTTGGAACTGCCAATATTAATGAGAAAACTTCATGTTTTACCTGCACCTTCAATTTGTATGGATTTAGGAGTATGAATGAGGGAAGGAGGAAAAACCTGATTCACTACTGTTAAGTTATACCATTGTTTGTCTATGAGTTATGTCATTGTTTTTCTATGATTTCAGTATATAACAAAACAGAATCTTCTATATAGCATTTCTAAGTCAGTTGAAATAATTTGGTTATGTAAACCAAAGCATCTTGGGGATTTGATTAAGGATCAAGTAGGAAGCTAATTCTTCAACAAAAAGATTAGTGTATAGGGCTTTCCACTTTGGAAAGCTGGGGGAACCCATAGTATCAGTCCAAAATGATTCCAGTCAAAATAAATTTTCTTTCTTTATCAAGGATCTAAGGTTAAACTAAACAAGTTTAGTTCACCATCTTCTCCACAGTGTTGTATGTTTATTCATTTCAGTTCTATTTGTTCTTGGTAACCCATCTTTTAGTTCTTGTTGAACTTATTAATTGAGATTAACATCAAGCCACTAGAATTTTATTAATATTTTAATCAGAAGGATAAAGCCTGGTTTATGAATTGGCAAGATACTGCTAATGGTTTTGTCAGTAGTTTTTATAAGAAACTCAGGGTTTGTGAGCTTATTGCCAATTATATAGGCCCAGAAGGCAAGGACCACCTATAGATAGAAAAAAAAAAAGTCCTTGATCTGCAGTTTATTGCTTGGAAATTCCCTAAATTAAAGCTTATTTGTGACGTGGAATCAGGTATGATCTTTGGTTTTAATTTTGGTTATGATGAAAGCTGGAAAGCTGATAGAACCCAAGATTTCTCTGAAATCTGTATACCAATGTTGGCAGCAGTAGCATCCACAGAGGTGATAAAAGACTTGTTAAAACTTTAATTTTTAATAATAGAAGGAATAGAACTGGTCACAAGAAGTGAGAGTAATATTCCTTAGAGAAATCTTACTTAGTGCTGGTTATAGCCTTTTAGGAGAAGCATTCCATCACTTTAGGTGTAGGACTTATTATGTTTTTTAGACTACAATATTTAGAAAGATTAGTAGATTCATAAATACGGGTGCGTTCTCCACTGGTATAGATTACATCTCCATGTTTAATGACTTGCTATAGCCATTGCTTCATCCCAACTACAAAATTATCACTTACTGCTTTCTCCAGTTGCTAGTCTTCTGGTTGCTAGTCTTAGCTTGTCTAGTCCTCATAGAAAAGACACGAAATCTGCTGCTGGGTCCATATAATGAAACTTTTCATGTTGGCAGAGCCTTCAAGATATACCATAATTTGATTGTTTTTCTATAAAACAATTTGATTGTGCTGAATTTACAGTTCAGGCTTTTGCTTTAATAAAACAATGGAATTTAAAACTAGCTGTAATGTATGTTTTGGATAGAGGTTTGATAGAGCATTCTGAAATAATTGCTTGAACATATATTCCCCTACCCAGCTTTAGTCTTTCAAACCCTTAGTTAATTTCAAACCCCCTGATAAATCTTTACTGATATTTTCATTTGTAGGGTTTTGTGATGACTTGTTTGGGTCCTTTCCTGTTCTACCCTGAAACTTTTCTAGACACATCTTTAGTATTGAAGAAGAAAATGTATTTTTAAAATATTAAAAAGGTTTGGAGATTAACAAAAACATTATTGAAGTTATTCAAAACTACTTGTGTATTTCTTGCTTCTTTCTGCTTTGAAAAAAAAAAGCTTTAAAAATTAAGCTTGCAGATTTAGGGTACATGGAAAAGTATAAGTACGTTGACAAATCCAGTGGCAGCATTTGACATCAAGAATAGAACTTAAGCTTGACAAAAGTGACTCCTTTATGATTGGGCGAGATTTGGGGCGGTTAGGTGGCGCAGTGAATAGAGTACCGGCATTGAAGTCAGGAGGTCCTGAGTTCAAATCCAGCCTCAGACACTTAACACAAAAACTATCTGTATGACCTTGGGCAAGTCACTTAACCCCAATTGCCCTCCAAAAAGCAACAACAACAACAACAAAATGATTGGGCAAGATTCTAATTAGACTTCTCCAATGTGCTTGGTCCGCATCATTAAGACAGATTGGGGCAGATTCTTACTTATATCTACCAACCATTTTTTGTATGTTTTGATGCTGGAGGATGGATCTGTGGGAAACATTCAGATCTGGAGAAAATATTCAATACGTGAAGAATAAACCTAAGAAAATTCATTGGTTGATCATGTTTTGCTGGAGTGGATCTATCAGAACATTATGTGATAATCAACCATTTTTAGATGTTATACGATGCAGGGCAGAGCTGTTTTCTTTGTTCTAAGGATTTAGCTTGTTTTGTTAAAGCTTTATTTGCAAGTCTCAACTCAGCTTCATAGCTTTATCCCTTTTATAAGTTTAGTCTTGAATAATTTCTTTGATTATACTATCCGCTTAGAAAATTATTTATTTTAGCCATTTATACCAAGTTTTTCCATGTATAGGGATGGGAAAAACCCAAAGTTTTCTAATTTACAAGGTTGTGGAGGAAGTGAAAAATCAAGGAAAAGGTCCTGTGTGAATTTAATGTTTTTTGATAGTTTGCATATCAAGTCTAAATGAGAGGGCTAGCATCTGTGATTAGAGTCCAAGAATTCATGAGATTAAGGGGAGCTCCACTAGAATACAATGACAGGAATTGTTTTCCTTCTCTGGCTTTTAGCTTCTTTAAGGCCAGTTCAATGCAAGATAATATGTACCAGAAGTCAAAAGCATTGCTGCATGCAGCCTGAAGTTATCCATTATTTAGTGATCTACTTCTAGTCTGGAAGGTTTTCATGTATTTGTAAGGCTGGTAGAATAATCATCTCTTTTTTTCAGCTTTAGGAAATTCAACTTTTCTTAGGTTAACCCTCCTTTTAGCTGTTTAGGTTACCTCAAAGTTCAAATCTTATCTTTGAGCCAGAAATTATTTGTAACGAGTGTCACTAATTATTTGGCTCTTTAATAGGCAAAGGGCACTGTGAATGAAAGCCAGAGGAGAGGATGACTTAAAAGGGGGATCACCACCTACCAACACTAGAGTCAGAAGGAGGATAAGTTGTCTTCATATAACAGTATAAAATCTAAGAATGTTACTGTTAGAAAGGGCCTTAGAAATCATCACCTAGGGATTCATGAACTTGTTTTTGTAAAAAAAAAAAATAGCTATATTTCAATATAATTTTGTTTCCTTTGTAACTCTGTTGTATGTACTTCAAAACATTATCTAAAGAGATCCATAAGTTTCACAAGATTACCAAAGGGTTTGTGATATAAAAATGACTAAGAGCCCTTGATCTAGTCCAAACCTCCATTTTTCTGTATAGACTACTCAATATCTTACACTGTTCTCTCCCACTTTAATGTATTTGTGCAAACAGTTCCTTTGTGCCTGGAGCACTCTTTTATCTCTGCCTGTTGGAAGTATTTTTATTTCAAGGCCCAGTTATCCCCTGTTCAGTGCTGCTTTCTGAGATCTCCACCAGCTAAACATGATTGCTTCTTCAGAATTTCTGAAAACACTTTGCTTTTCTCCTTTGCCCATTTCACCTTCTATTCTGTGCCATATTAGTGTATGTGTCATAGTGGAGTGCAATAGAAAAAGTACTGGATTTGGAGTCAAAGGATGTGGGCTCAAATTTTTGTGTATAGATCTTCTTTGGTCCTCAAATTTTTCATCCATAAATTGAAGTATGCTGGACTAGATAATTTTAGATAATTCTCTTCCAACTCTATTTCCCCTTTAAATTACTTAGAAGTACACAGAATCTCATTTTTCATTTCTGTAGAGCACCTTGTGTATATATTCTAGGCACTTAATAAATATTTGGATCAAATTAAATGACTTCGTTATGCTGATGCCCACAGCTGTGAGTCACTCTGTGACCATGGGAACATTTCTTGTTCTTCCAAAATTTTGTGATAGTATTTAAAAAGTGTTACTATGTTCCTCTCATTCTGTATCATTGCCATTTTCAATAGAGAGCTTGCAGAGGAAAAAAAGATAGCCAACAGAAATCATGAGCAACTATACATCAGAAATTCCACTTATTGTCTAAAGTACCAAAAGAACCAGATTTTCCAGGAACTCTGGGATTAGGAGCAAAGTACTTATTCCGCATGCTGGGTATTCTGGGAGTATGTTTAATTTTGGGATGTGTTGGTATGAGGTCACAGGCCCAGCCTTAACTGTTTAGCCCAGACCAGACAACTGGGCTAGAACCAGACCAAACTCAACCCACAATTTCCCTCATATTTGGAGTGAAAAGCCAGGGGTTTTAATAGTCCCAGCCCCATTCAGAGCCATGATTAGTCATTCTAAGACCCTGCCGATTGGAGGTCTCAATCAATTATTTTTTTTACTCTTTTTTTCTCTTAATCTCACACATATTCTTCTGGTCCTCTCTAAAACCTTCATCCCTGGCTGTACTCTGTACACTGCAGTATAAAGGTGTTCTTTCTTCTTTTCTCCTCCTCTTCCTCACTATCTTCTCCATCCCACAACTGAACCAGAAGGGAGAATGAACATTCTCTTCATTCCCCACTGCTACTTCCAGACCATTCCCTTGCTGCCATCACTCAGTCACTTCTCTTTCAAAGTTAACTCCATATCACCCAGCACAGGTCCTTGTTGCAATCAACTACTGACCTATATGTCATTCTCAAGATATTTCTGGCTTTCATGGTCTTCTCCCAAATTCCTGCTGCCTTATTCCTTATTCAGAGACTTATTCAGTATATAAATTGTTGATCTCTCAAAAATTTCATTGGCCAGTTCAATTCCCTTGACCTTTTCGTTTTGCTTTACCTCTGCACATGAGATGATTCACTGAAACTCTGCTCTCTCCAACTTTACCAACAATCTCTTTACTTTGAAATTCCGTGACTTTTTCTTAGTCTTCATCATATTCTTGTCTGTCCTCTGTGCAACTTTTGATATTGTTGATTACGCCTACCTCCTAAATATTATTTTAGCTTGACTTCTGTTAGATAGCTTTCTCCTGCTTCTTAGTCTTCTTTTTGGCCAGCTAAGTGACTCATTAGAGAGAGTGCCATGCCTGATGTCAGGAAAACTTATCTTCCTGAGTTGAGATTTGGCCTCATGCACTTAGCTATGTGACCCTGAGTAAGTCACTTAATCCTGTCTGCTTCAATTCCTTTATCTATAAAATGAGCTGGAGAAGAAAATGGCAAACCACAGTATCTTTGCCAAGAAGACCCCGAGCGGGGTTACAAAGGAATACCTTATGACTGAAATGACTGAACAACAAAAGTCTTCTTTCTATCATCTATCCCTTGCCCAACTATGGTTGTTTCTCTCTCCTTGCTTGATGATTTCATTAGTTCTCCAAATAAAGTATTTTATCCTATGCATATGACTACCAAATATTTTAAATACAATTTATTGATATATCTTGTTTTTGAATCTCCTAATTTTTCCCTTGTATTAATTACTTCCTTTCCCTTCCAGAGAGCCATCTCATATAACAAAGGAAAAAAAATCAGCAAAAACCAATCAATACATCAAAAAAATCTGAAAACAGACAAGATTCCCTACCTATGTATTTACCACCTCTGCAAAGTACAGAAGAAGAGAAGGGTGCCTTTTCATCTCTTCTTTAGGGCCATGCTTGTTCTTTGTAATTTCAAAATATTTACTTTGGATTGTTTTTTTGATTGCTATTCTTTCTATTTCCTTATCATATCTTTCTGTCCAAACCCAGTCTCTCTTCTGAACTTTTGCACTATATCCCCAGCTACTTGATGCCAACCTGTTGTACCTGATGGATACTTCCAACAGAATGTTGCATAGGCACTTCAAATTCGCTATGTCCAATATAGAATATTGTCAGTGTCATCCTAATTTCCGTATTTCTATTGGAGGCACTATCTTCCTTTAGCAGTTACCCAAGTTTATAATAAACCTCCCTCTCCCTCATCTGCCATCTTCAGTTAATTGACAAACTTCATCTAAGTCTATACCACTTCAGTCTATCAGTACCCTTCTCTCTACTCATACACTTTCTACCATGCTTATGGCCCATATCATCTCTAATCTCAATTATTACTATAGTGACCTAGTTGATTTCCCTATTTCTAAGTCCTTTCCTCTCTACTCTGTGTTCTTGGTTTGCAGATCTAACTATATTATCTCCTGCTCAGAAACCTCTTGTCGCTTGTTTACTCTTGAATAAAGTACATACTACCCAGCCTGACATTTAAGTGCCCCTCATTCTGATTCCCAGCTACTTTTCCAGTCTTATTTCCTATTATTCCACATCACATACACTACATTTCAGCAAAATTTTCCACCTAGTTATTCCCCCAAACTCACCATTCCAGCTTGCTTCTTCATCCCTTTGCAAGGTGGTCCTCTGTGCCTGGAATGTACTTCCTTCCTTCTATGGTTCAGAATCCCTGCTCTCCTTCAAGGCTACCTTACCTCAGCCGTAATTGGTAATGTTTATTAAATTATTTTATTAAAGATTATTGCATTTATTAATTTTGTTTTTACTTGCCTGTGTATATATTGTATTCTTGCAGTAGAATATATTAAACTTATTGAAGATAGTGTCGTTTTTGTATTTGTATTCCTAGCCCCATAATAATTCCTCTTAATATCAGTTGAATTAAAGCTGTATTGAACCCTATTAAGCATGTGATGCTGTAAGGGAAGATGAAGATCACATAATACAACTGACTCAGCCACTGTTCTTTGGGATCCTGTTGTGCTAAATGCCTTAGAAAGTTTGCTGTGGGAGGGACAAAAGGATTATTGACATAAGGTTGAAGTGAGGTAATGAAATAACAGATTTTAGGAAGCATAATTATCACAGTATTTTTATTCTATTTATGTGGTAACTTTTCTCAGAAGAACTTGAGGTGCATATGAATACCTGAGATAATGAGCATTTTTGAAATGTCACAACATTGAAAAATAGTCAAGAGGAAGAATAGCAGGAAGAAAAAGGCTAGAAGCAGAAGTTGTCTGTGAAGGAAGCAGCCATAGGTCGTTGTTCAATCGTATCGCTTGTGTCCAACTCTTTGTAACTCCATTTGGGGTTTTCTTGGCACAGATACTGGAGTGGTTTGTCATTTTCTTCTCCAGTTCATTTTACACATGAGGAAAATGAGACAAATGGAGTTAAGTGATTTGCTCAGGTATCTGAGGCCAGATTTGAACTTAAAGATGAGTCTTCCTGACTCCAGGCCTGGCACTCTATCTACTGTGCCACCAAGCTGCCTTTTGTTTCATGCTATGGTAACTAACAAATGCAACAAGCCACTTCTTCTTGGTTTATATCATTGGGTATTGTCTGTCTGGTGGCAAGGATTGTGTGAGCCTGAGATTAAAGACCAACTCAAGCCATGTCCCAGAATTCTAAACCATTCTACTTTTTCCTCACAAGTCCCACCCAATATTCTATGCAGCTTTAAAATTATACTTAAAGAGTTTGTAGGGGCGGCTAGGTGGCACAGAGCACCAGCCTTGGAGTCAGGAGGACCTGAGTTCAAATGTGGCCTCAGACACTTAACACAAATACTAGCCATGTGACCTTGGGCAAGTCACTTAACCCCAATTGCCCTCCAAAAAAAGCAAAAGAAAAAAGTTTGTGCCAAGTAAAATAGATAGACATCTAGGAAGGCTTTACATGATAATAATAACAATAGTAATAGCAATTATATAGGGCATTAAGGTTTACTAGATGCTCATATATTATCTCTTTTGACATTAACCTCTCTAATAAATAGGAAGGTAAGGGTTTGTGGTGGTAGTGTTATGTATAATGATCTTCCATTACAAAAACAAATTAGCTCTAGTCCTTAATTTCATCCTTATGAAGTCTAGACTTATTCAGATTTCTATACTTTCCTTTCTCTTTTCTTTTTCTGCATGATTCTCCAACCTTTTATGTATTTTTTTCTATATGAATAGTCTTTAGTCTTTCCAACTAAAGTGAAAGTTCTTAGAGGAATTCAAAGACCCAATTATCAGCTGTCCTATGGTACATCTACAGCAGTATTTGCTGACCATTTAAAAAATGTTTTGTTGATGCTTTTATAAAATATCGCTGTTGCTTCCCAATAAATTCTATCTTTGTAACAGACTGTAAATATACAGTCAAGCAAAGTAACATTAACTACGTCTGACTGGATATACTTTATTCCACATCTGTCATCCATAATCTCTCTAAAAGGAGGAGGAAGGTGTAATCCATTGATCCTCTGAATTGATGCCATTTTCTCAACTTCTTCTTTTTCTCCATTTAGATTTTCAGAAGAAACAACCAGATGATGACTCCACTCCCAGTACAAGCAACAGCCAATCAGATTTGTTTTCCGGAGAAATGAACAATGACAACAGCAATACCTCTTTAACTACACCAACTGTTAACTCCAACCAGCAACAGCTTTCAACAGAATTGAATGTAGCTTCCACAGGCAAAGAGGAGTGTAAGTTCCCACCCTATGAAGTTGGAGAATGGTGGAGATAGCCTATGACCAGTACTTATTCTCCTTTGATACATGGGTCCAATTTGAAATACATTGACTCTTTGATTGAAGAGAAAGTAGAACAAGGAACCTAGTCCAAGAAATCTGGCAATTATAAAGGAGTTGAGAGACTGAGGATAGAGAGGGTTAGGAATAGGTGAGGACCTTCCCTCCACCAGTGCAGGCAGTACCTTGTAGTCTTAGAGTTTCCCAGAACACTGAGAAGTTAAGAGACCTGAACCAGGGTCTTCCTGGCTATCTAAAGAACATCTCTCTGGGTTGAGAAGGCAAGTTAAAGAAGGGTTTGTATTTGCTGTTATGGTTGTATTTAACGTAAAGCAGAACTGAGCATATGTTTCTAGACCTACCCTAAAGAAAAAACTGATGGAGAGGGAAATGTTGATAGTTTGTGTGTGAGAAAAATGTACCTTCACTAGCGGGAAGAACCCTTGATCTATTGTCAAGAGACAAAGGTTTGATTACTACTTCTCACTTTTTTTTTTTTTAAAGCAATTGGGGTTAAGTAACTTGCTCAAGGTTACACGGCTAGTCATTTGATTTATGCGTGGGTGCTCATTTTCTGAGGCCGGATCTGATCTCGGGTCATCCAGACTCTGAGGCCGGCGCTCTTACTCACTGCGCCACCTAGCCGCCCCTCTACTTCTCACTTTTAACTATGTGACCACTGGGAGTTCTCTTTATCTCTGAGCTCTCAGTCTTCTTATCTATAAAATAGGAATAAGGCCTAGAATTGCTTCCTTAGGGCTGCTGTGAGGCTCAAATGAAATAGTGGATGTAAAGCACTTGGTAAACTTTAAAGCCATATGTAAATGTGAGCTCTCATTGTAAGGATTGCAGTCATTGGGGCCTCCTGAAGGAGGTTTAGAAAGAGCCTGTGGAGTACAAATGGAGGAATGATACAAGTGAGAAAAAGACATTAGGGAAGGAGGAAACAAAACAAAAACTTGGGTTTACTACCTTTCCTACCTACAGAATTTTTACGGAAAGCTTATGGTTTGCAGAGTTGTAGAGTTGGTTCTTAATCCAAATCCATGGAAGGAAGTAACCAAATTGTTCTTAATATTCCAATGAGATGTTTGGAAAAGGGAAAAATGCTATAAATAGAAGTTGTCTGATCACCTTCAGTCTTAAGTGGGTAGCATTTGTTTTTGTCTCATTTTCTGAAAAGCTAGTTGAGCATTTATTTGGAATATTAAGTACTGTCAGTTAAGACTTTTTAGAGTATTTGGAATATTGGGTGCTTTAAGATTACTGAAATCGTCTTATAGATAAGACAAGCACAGTGTGGAAACAGCCACTAGGAAGACTAAAATGGATATGAACACTAAAAAAATGTTATGGAAAAATTTATTTTTTGTTTTTAAAGTTTAATTTGAAAATGCTGCTTTGGTACATCTTTGTTAACATACTTCATTACAGTACCTGGCACATAGTAGGGGCTTAATAGTAGGTTTGTTCATAGTGGTCAAAATTGAATTAATTTGAGTAATGAAATTTATTGTTTCTCTAGGACCAATTTTCTGATTGTGCCATCTCATTCTTTACAGGATCTCTCTCTTGAAAAAGATTGAGGAAACTAGGTGGCACAATAGGATGAGCACTAGTCCTGGAGTCAGAAAGACCAGAGTTCAAATCTGGCCTCAACTAGCTCTGTAACCCAAGCAAGTCAGCTGACTTCTGCATCAGTTTTCTCATCTGTAAAATGAGGGTGATAATAGCATCTGCCTCCCCGTCTTGTTGAGGGGATCAGATGAGATAAAAATTGTAAAGTGCTTAGCACAGTGCCTGGAACATGTTAAATACTATATGAGTGGTAGTGACGATTACACCAGAGCTTGTCCTTGGCAGGTTCTTCCTTAGGTCTTGGGCATTGTGTTGGGTTTCACTGGCTAGCAGTCTTCAGTACTGTGTAACAAACCTTAGACCTTTCTCCTGGAAAATTAGCATTGTTGCCATTGAGCTAAACCAGATTTTGTTCTCTTACTGATGTTGAAAATAGACAAGTATATACGAAATATGTTGAATTCCTGAACTTTCAGAAATAAAACCAGTTTTCTCTCTTTAGGGTAAACTTTTAGATAAAGTCTGCACAATTCAGGGGACCAAATATTTGGTAAATGGTGTAGCCTTTTGTAGTAGAGCATTTAGAAAATATTGCCTTTTTAAAAAAAAATATATAAATTCATTATAACTTCCTGCTGGGCTGGCTCTAAGTGAAATATAGTGGTGAGATTTATTTACAGTTCTTTCTGTGTCTCTTTCTTCCCTTCTCTCTAATGAAGCTCAAAGCATCATACCGTTTATCAGAGATAATTATACAACAGATGGAGCTTTTTTGATATATAATAGTCTCAAAGTGGAAAATTCTCTCCCATAATGAAGAATGCCCAAGCTCAAAATGTCTCTCTTGATTTTAATTTAAAGGTGTTTTTTTCCAGTACATTTATTTATCTTGTTGCTAGTTCTGTAAAGCATACTGCTTTCATTAGATCCATGTTCTAAGAAAATTGATATTTTCAGTACAGTATGATGATGTACAGCTGCATGCTGCATTGAACAGAATGACTGTAATTCAGGGAGAATCAATGTATGAGACCATTAAGTGAATCCCTGTCAAAGTGTAAAAGGACTAGAGCATTCAGCAGTGTTTTCTTACAAGAATTATTCAGGATGAAGTATTTTTCCCAGTCCTTCTTCTATGACGCTGACTGGATTGGAACTTGTTTAAATGTCCCGGTTGTCATCTTAAGATCCATGTGGTCAAAATAGAAACCATGTTAAGACTTTGAATTAAAATTGGCACATTTAGACACCTTTCCATAGATGACCTGAAATCAGCTTATAACCATGATATTTTGCCAGAGGTTTATTAATCTATGATACTAGGTAAATATAAATTTTTTTTCATCATGGGAGAATTTTCATTTTCTAAGTAATTTTTATTTTTCTTGTTCAGTATTATTATCTCCATTTCTTGTAAGTCCAGATTTGAACAAGCATCTCCAAACTAGTATTCAGGTTGTGGTAGAGTTTCTGATGGATGTCAGTATGATATGATTGTTTTAAAAAACAGTTTAATAGAAGTATTTATATACAAATTAGACTTTACGTGTTTGGAGCTAGGGAAGGTTCCCAGTTTTCCATAGTAAAGGCAGTCTGAGGTATAAGGTGCTAAGCCCCTTTACTGTGTAGATAAGGTGGGATGGTTGTTTCTCAAAAGATCCTATGTTCTGGGAACGTTCCCACAAGGCCAGAGAGCAATAATAATGGCATTTAGTAAATTATAACTATAGACACAAATCGTGTTCGTACTATCTCAGCCACTGTGTTCCCTTGCCCTAAACCTGAGAGGTTTCTTTTTTCTTTTCTGATAGATAGACTAGAAGTGCTGTGGTAACGTCATGGCTATTGTGTATCTAGGGGGCACTTTACAAAGTGTCTCCCCATATGTTTGTGAAAAGAGCCCGTAGTATGAGCACACTTAAAGAGAATTCAAAACTGGCTGACTGATGGGACCCAGAGATTGCACATAGTGTTTTGGATTCCTGTTTGTGGGTGACGGAATTTGAATCTAAAATCATTTCTGTAGCCTGAAACAATAGGGTGAAACTATTAGGATTAAATTTGCTAGTAATATCCACAAAAGCTTGCATTTGGGTTAAAAACATAAAATGCGCAAGTATGAGATGAGAGTAGGGGGATACTTGATTATTACTGTAGTCAGTTCACGTGAAAAAGACCTTCAAGTTCCCACAGCATTGTGGAATGGCAGCTAAGATTTGTAGGGTTCTTAACTTTAGTGATCTTATACTGCATGCACATGTGCCCGTGCACGCGCACACACACACACACACAGCCAGTGCAAAAGTGTTTATAGTATCATTCTGCTCTGTCTCCATTTCCTCATCTAGGTGCCAGTTTTGGACGTTGTGTTTTAGAAGGGACACTGATAAGAATATGTTTAAGGGAGGTTGATGAGGATGATGAGGGGAACAGAAACCATGCCATGTGAGAATAGACTAAAGTACATAGGTAGGTAGGTATAGAGGAGAAGAAAAGCCTCAGGAAAGGACATGATGACTGACAGCTCTGAAGTATTTGAAAGGTTTTCCTGTAGAAGAGAGATTAGCCTTGTTTTACTTAGTGTCTAGGAGAATGTAGAATGATAGGATAAGCAGATTTCACCTCAGCCTATGTTAAAACTATGTTAAAGTAATTCCAGCTTTCCAGAAGTAGAATAGGCTATTTTTGTGGGAATGTGGATCCCCTTTTATTGGAGGTTTTCAAGAAAAGGTCAGATGGCCACTTGTTTGGGATTTTTCAGATGGAATTGTGACTTGGGTAGGAGCTTGGACTAGATTACTTGTGTGGTCTCTCATAACTCTGTGTTTCTGTGACTTCTGGTGTTTTATTTGAGATTTTGATAAAGAGCATCTCTCCGCATTTTTTGCTCAAGTTGCTCTTGCTCAAGTATCAAGCCTGTGTCCCCAGTCATCTGTTTGATACTGTAGTTCTGACAGCTAATGAATGTAGTTATTTCTCTACACAATTTGAGATTAAGTATTTGACTTGAATCAGTCCTTCGTTTTCCAGTGACAGAAGTCTGAGTTTAGAGTGGCATCTCTTTCTTAGCCTTGCACATGACTGCCTGCCTGGAGCAGCCAGGTGAGCAAATCCCAGTTCTTTTGCCATCTGGGTTCCTTCTGGAACAACTAAAGACTAGTTCATTTTTGCTGCAGATATGCAAGGTTGCCCTAGAGAGTATGCAAACATATATGACATGACTTTATGAACACTTATTTTAGAGTTACTTATTTAAAAGCTTTTGCTGGGTCTCCTTTGAAAGATATTGCCCATAAATTGTTATGCAGGCTTAGTATTGAAATAAGTTGAGACTTCTTCAGCTTTATTCTCCTCAAGTAGATATTCTTTATGTGCTAATTTTAAAAGATGCTCTTTGCTTTGCTGTGAAAGTAAAGGTCACAGTGAACAATCATACTTAACATAGCTTCAGCCCTTCCCTCTTCTCATTTTGGGCTGTCTTATTGTTTACCTTTTACATATATAGTGAAACATTCACATTGTGCCTGTTTTAAACAGATTCTAAACTTTAATGTGACAGAAATGCCAGGCTAGAAACAGACTAGACTCTCATTGCAGAATCTTGTTTGTTTCTAAAGCATTATTCCTTTTGCTTTACGTGGACTTATTTTAATTATTGTATAAATGCCTTCCCCTGACAACCATGTTGCATGGCACCAAAAAGGGAATAGAATGGAATGTTTCCTGGAATTTGTGAGCATGGATTTCAACAAGTGCCCCCTTCA
Source organism: Gymnobelideus leadbeateri (assembly GCA_011680675.1). Taxonomy (NCBI): domain Eukaryota; kingdom Metazoa; phylum Chordata; class Mammalia; order Diprotodontia; family Petauridae; genus Gymnobelideus; species Gymnobelideus leadbeateri. The sequence goes on along the minus strand of WOXC01008431.1, from coordinate 456,766 downwards.
TTTTTCGTTAATTATGAAGATGAAGCTCTACTTTGATGGAATAGTGATATCTATTTTCTACTCTTTAGTGTGTGTTTTCACTTAGTTTTTTTTAAGGGGTTGGGGGAGTAAGGTAAAAAGTAAAAGATCTATAACATGCTTAAGTACCTAATATATGACATTTTCTAAGATTAGTGCCAGAGCAAGGCTCTTGTATTGACATCTCTCATTGCTTTCAGCTGATGTACAACAGCCATTTTGTAGAAGATATAGGGAACACTTTATTCAGAATTTATTTTAAAAAACCTTTCTAATGATATCTGGAGTCTGAGTAGAAGGTAGTCTTTTCTATATTTCTCTGAAGTCTCCTTTGAAAGGCATGCACAAAGCCCCTTCCCATTCAGAAGAAGGGCATTTGCTGTCCTTTCTCAGCAATAGATATGGACAGGAATTCTGAGGATACTGAAGTGCCTGAGTGTACTCTGCCTTTGACTGGGTTGGAAGATAAAAACTTCTTCAGCATTGATAGGCTCCTGTTGATGTTGCTGTGAGAACCATTTTTGTGTTTCTGGAAAAATCCAAACATGGAAATTTTAAGTTTCCTCTAAAGTAAATATCTATATCTAACAGAACAGCTATGGAAATTAGTGAAGTGATAACCAGATGCTTTACTATAATGATAAGATTGTTGGAAAATATAATTAACCAGTTTGTATTCTGACCCTCCAAAATAAACATTTTTTTCAGTTTTAAACCACTAGATGGTAGCACACTTTATGTTTCACGCAGCCTTGCAAGACTTAACCATATTTAAGAGTTTTTAATTTTGTGTTCAGTTTTTATATATGAAAATCCTTTGGAACTCCCTCTGTAACTTGAACAATCTTAAGATGATTTAGTAATTCCAGTTACTCTTAGTATAGAATAACTTGAGTAATGAATCTTACTATGGCGATAGGTTTTACTTGGTCAGCATCAAATGAAGAATCATTTATTCAGACATCCACAAAAGTTTGAAGTTGATGATGCTATCTCAAATGAAAAGAGAAAAAATGATTCCTTAGACAGCTTGGGTTTTCATTGAAGCAGGTGGTGATGTCTTCATTCTTCCTCCCACAAGTGAGAGGCTTTGGTTGTGCTGCTTTGGGAGGGCGACTTCCACGTTTGTCTAGTATTCGCTTTGGCTGCTTCTAGAGTGAGAGGAAAAACAGTTTCATCAAGAGTTAATGAGTAGGGCAGCTAGGTGGTGCAGTGAATAGAGCACCGGCCCTGGAGTCAGGAGGACCTGAGTTCAAGTCCAGTCTCAGACACTTAGCGTGTGCGTGCCCCGCGCACGCACACACACACACTCACACTCATACACACACTAGCCCTGTGACCTTGGGCAGGTCACTTAACCCCAATTGCCCTACCTTCCTCCCTCCAAAAAAAGCGCAAAAAAACCCCCAATCAAACAAAACAACAACAACAAAACATTGTGTCTACAACGTAAAAAGACAAAAATAAAAACAATTTTTATAAAAGAGAGAGAGAGTTAACAGATGTCACTGGGCCTCTTTGCTAGTTGCAATGACCGTTACCTGACCTATGTCAGAAACATGACCAACCATCTACATTAATCACTATACTACTTCTTCAGAAAAAAAGCTTTTTATATCTTTAGTTTTCATTTCCAAATGTTCTTTGCCCTTCCTCTACTCAGAGAGCTATCTATCATGTGTAACAAAGAACAAGAGGAAAAAAGATAGCTCAGCAAAGTTAACCAATAAATCAGCCCAGTCTGATTGTTTATGCAGTATTCTCCATCCGGAGATTCTTTTCTTCTTCAGAGTCAGCCTTGGTCATTATAAATAGATATTATTCGGTTTTGTTTGGTTTTCTATTCTTTCAGTTTACATTGTAGTCATTGAGTCATTTCACTTCTAAATGACAATATAATCCTGGTAACTGCTCTTGACTTCTAAGGTATTAGCCATACAAGTTATGGACTGTATCCTTAGCATTCCATTCCCACTACTCACTAATCTATGGAGAATGACTTCCAGAGTGAATTACTTAAGAGTGGTGACAGCCTAAGGAGACTCACATAGACACTTATTCCTTTATGAATCTTCCCATGCTGGACAAATTGAAAAGATGGCCAGCTTCATTTTATAACCCACTACTTATATAACTTCTTTGGTAATAGGGAGAAACCTAGGGAACTTTATTTTCTTCCCGTTGGAAGAGTAGGATTACTGGGGGACAGAGGGGAGAGTAAGGAGTTGCCTATCAATGTATTTGGTGAATAAAATAAAAGCATTTTGAAGAGAAACACACTGTGTGCAAGGTAGTCACCACAGGGCAAATTCTGACTCACCTTGAAACTGCTTGATTGATGTAGATCATTTCTTACTGATATCATGTGGTGAGTTGGGATTAAAATTCTACTTGAATAAATTCTTAACATTGTATTTGTTTGTCTAGTCTATTTCAAATAATAACTTTCACAAATGGTTTAATTCTGAGTTTTTTTATTTGATGGAAAAGAAAGATTGTTAACTCTGTAGAATTCTTTCTTGAATTCCTCCTTATATCTTTTTGTGTTCCTGCTTTTAATGGATGATTCATTTCAAACTCAGTTACATAGACTGATTAGGTATGTCCTCTCTGATTAAAGCAGTCCTTGAATTGCAGTTTGTGGATGTGATTGGTAGGAGTAAGAGCATTTTTCCCTGAATTACTCCCTATCGCTTGCTTGCTCACATTTATTTGCTCCTTGATAATCTAATCAATGTTAAATCCTAAAATGGTTGGTGTCTTAAAGATTTTTTAAGAAAATGTCATTGATAAAGAAATGATTAGATGTTTCCTAGATTTCAAAAAGATGTGTTAAACTTTTTAACAGAATCAGATGAGAATGAATGGTAAGCAACTGTACTAGAAAGATTTTTCTTTACAAGAAACTTTGTCAAGAACTTTCCTGATTAAATAATTCTTTATCTCTGAATGCTGGGGAAGAGTCGTACCTTTAAAATCTGCTATCCAAATCTCCCTTTAAGAAAATGTCTTTGAAGGTATTTGGAGATAGAAAGGTAAACATAGTACAGATTATGTTGAAGTGGAATTGACAGACTACTTACAAGGGGATGATGCATTTCTAATTAGTCCACAGTGCCTTTAGTTGGAAATTAATTAGGCCCTGTTATGTAAATGTCATGTTAATTAAACAAGAATATTGAAGTGTAATAAATCTGCAAAAGGAATGGCTATTTTTGTGTATTAATGTTTTACGGAGTTACAGGAGACCAGCAGTAAAATATTTGATTATTGAGCTACAGGCAATTTTTAGCTGACTGACTGCTTGACAATCCATTTTTCCTAATTGATGTCTTTAGTGCACAGTGTTATAGCAGCCAAGGAGGGCCAGTGATACAAGGAGCCAAAAATAACCAGACATTGCAGCTTCATTAACAAACTGTCTGAGTAGGGTTTGGGTACACATTTTCAAGGTTAAAGGACAATCAATGCTCCTTCTCTGTGGATAAGTTCTTAGTTTTTTGTGTGACTAAAACCCTTGCTGGACAGTATACTATTGCTATCTGGAGCACTTCCTCTTTAAGCAACAATCTTCTTTTAGGTTATGCTAGCAAAGGGATATCTGTGGCTCTTGATGCAGATAGTGTATCTGTAGAATGGTAGGAATGAAAATTTAAATATCTGCCTATTTTGACTTGATGTGAGTGTTGATATTTAATGGAATGTTTTTATTTAACCTTCCCTTTTTACAGTTTGCCATGCGCTGAATATGCTGATTTGACCTCTGCTGTTATCTTCTTTAGGATTGAAATTAGAACTGTTTGTGCAGGAAAATGCTATCCAGGTGCACCTGGTATAAAGATCTATACTTGTTGGGGGGGGAGCACAACAAAAGAATTCAGCATCGTAATTATTGTGTGAAATTGCAAATGGAATCCATAGTGGCACTGCATTATGCATGACAACTTTAATACAAGAACAAAAAGCAGCCCTAGAAGAGAGTGCAGAGGACATTCAAACTTAACTGATTATAAAGCTCATACACTATGCATTATTTGCATGCAAATTTCAAAATTTAAATAGTTGAAACTTGACACATCACACTAAAGTAAAATACTTTTACCTTCTGTCAGATAGTAGCTTTCTATTGAATATCTCCTGGAAGTTCAGAAACAGGAAAACTTATCAAGTATTTCATCTGCTTGACCGAAAAAAAAAAAAATGCAAGAATCTAGCATAATGATTGGCTGAGAATTAGCTCTGCTAAGGTTGACCTACCTGCCTTAGTTTTCTCTTATCTCCCAGGAAATTTATCATTGTGAAGACAGAGATTTTTAATAAAAATTTAAGTGAGATAATATTGTTAAAATGTCCATGGACTCTAATGATATCTGGGGCCTAATTTCTACAGTACTCACCCTGATTAAAATCATGGTCTCACATATATAAAGGATTCAAGGTTCTAGAAAAGCATGTCCTATTCTCAGAGTCCTGGCCCTAAAAGCATAGGAGAACTGAAAAGGGAACCTTAGAAGATGCCTACTTCAGCCCTTTCATTTTACAGATGGAGAAAGTAAGATAAAGTACCTTTTCTAAAACCACAACACAATAAATGAAAAAGCTACGTTTTGAGCCCAGGTCCTTATGTAAAGTCCAGCACTGTTCCCACGTACACCAAACTGCCTAATCTCCTTACAAACGCGTATTCAGTGCTACTCACTATGTAGAGTGGTTACAGAACTACATAAAACCCACCAGTGAGGAAATGGAGTTTTCCGAGACTTTCAGAACTCTCACAGGCCTTTTTTCAAGTCCTGTTGTAGTTCAAGAGAATCCTGAGATGAGAAAATCCCGGTGAACCTGTGTCAGAGTCTCAGTTTTGAATAAGTGTCCTCTGATGATGATACAGGCTCTTCATCTTCAACCTCTTACTAATAATTTCCAACTTAGTAAGCATTTTGCTAGAACCACATAACCACTCTTCATATTTCTAGAATAGAAACCTGTTCCCATTTTGGATTATGGGGCACTTTATAGTAGTAGTGAACTAGACTGGACTTAAGGCCAGTCTTTCTGTTTGTAATATTGTCCAATTATCAAAGCTGGGATGCATTATTACTGCCAGTTACACTTGCTATCAATTTGTCTTGGCTCAACTGTGGTTTTATATGTACTTTAATATAGTGAATACATTGAATTGGGTTGTTAATTTAATAAGATCTCTGGAGAACTCTTTCATGATGATGCATCTTTAGATATGCCAGGTAGCCTCAAAATTATTTGTGTGTTAACCTACAGAAATCCAGGCTATGGAGGAGGGAGAAAAATACTGGTAAACACTCTCATCCAGAATTAAACCAAGATTCTGATAATTACCATTTATAGCATTTATAATTATGAACAGTTATGTACTACTTTGTACTGGTTAACTCAGTTGTGCTAGCCAAATTCTTTCAGCAGTTTTTGTTTCTGCTTCCGTGAGCTTAAGCAATTTTATCAGGATGCATTATTTTCCTACCTATATGAAATTCTGGTAGTTTAAGGGGTTACTCATTCCTGTGCTTTGCATGGGCATTTTATTACAATGGCTAGATACTGCTTTTTTTTTCTTTTTCTTCTTGGAGGGCAATTGGGGTTAAGTAACTTGCCCAAGGTCACATGGCTATGGTTTTGTTTGTGTATGCGTTAAGTGTCTGAGGCTGGATCCGAACTCAGGTCCTTCTGACTCCAAGGCCGATGCTCTACTCACTGCTCCATCTAGCCACCCCCACAATGGCTAGATACTGAGGAGGGAAGTTGAGTTAGGGGGAAGGTGGTAAAGAACATACTATCAGACTACTACAAGGATGTTCACACTGGTACTCAGAAGGTTGTTAGAGGGTATACAGTTTGTAGAGAGCAAGATTTAAAGAGGCAGATCTGATTAAAGTCATATACAGTTTACAGCAGCCATACTCCACAGAGAGCTTTCTGAGCTTTAGCTCCATCAGTTTACATAACAGAGTGGAGTAATTAAGAGGACCCAAACATGTGCTCCACTCATTCTTCTCTAGCCCTCTCATCACCAGCCTCCTAGGAAAGAATGTTTATACAGAAACTTAGAAACTGGTGTTTTGGAGTGATTGCCCTTGATGGTAAGGGAAAGCACCAAGAGAATGAAATTTTTTCATTCATTTTCTTGTCCCTTTCATAGTTATAGGAATTTCACAATAACTATATTATAATTTCTCATTGGTGCCTCTAGTATTTCATTATCTGTAAAATTAATGGAATAGACAGGAGGATCCCATCTCTATTATTTATTTATTGGGGGGGGGGGTTGTTTGCTTTTGTTTTTTGGAGAAGGGAAGGTAGGGCAATTGGGGTTAAGTGACTTATCCAAGGTCACATGGCTAGTTTTATGTTAAGTGTTTGAGGCCAGCTTTGAACTCATGCCCAGCCACCCCCATCTCTACTATTTTGTAACAGCAAATCTCAAAACTTTTTGATCTCAAGATTCCTTTGCACTCTTAAAAATTGTTGAGGAGCTCAGAGAGCTCTTAACACAGATTATATCCAAGGGTATTCTAAAAAGTTTATTGTTAAATTTTCAGTGTGAGCATTTACATCTAGTAGCTAGGTGACCCAGTGAATCAAAAAAGCACTGGACCTGGAGTGAAGAAGACTTGTGTTTAGATGCAGATGTAGCAGCAAGCACCCCAATATCCCCAGGGTGACTGCCAACACAGGTTCTTAGATCTGCTTTTGTAAAGGAAAGCAACTCAAAATGGGTTAACAAGCTTACTTTAATCAATCAAACATATATCCTTTACCTAGTTTAGGGGAAAAAGGTCAGCACCCCAAACTTCAGAGTATACAGACAGAAGTTACAAGACAGAGAAACAGATCAAGCAGACAGGCTTCCAAACTGTCCAATCATTACATCCATACCAAATCACAGTTACCAGAGAGGGAAGCATCAGCACCTGGGTTTTCAAAGCCGGGGGGCTCTCAATAGCTGCCCAGACTCTCTTCTGGTCAAATCACACAACACTTCTCTTTCTTCCAATGTTTCAATCTTCATGTTTTGTTTGATTGACTCTTGGTGCATCATAGAGTTCTGAGTTTCAATTTGATTGATTCTAATTTTTAGCACATTATAGTCTTCGGTTAGTTTTTGAAGGTCCTTTTTTAGGGAGGTATTTTCTCCAATTACTTTGCTAATTTTACTTTTCAAGGATTTGTTTTCTTCAGTGAAACTTTTTTTACAGTTTGGTCTCTGCCTCCCTGATTTGGTCTTTGAAATCTTTCTTAAGCTTCTCCAAGAATGCTATTTGGGCTTGAGACCAGTTCATATTTCCTTCTGTGGTCTCAGGTGTGAGTAAAGAGTCCAAGTTGTTCTCTGTATTTGGTTGTTCTTGACCTACATAATTAGATCGGATCGATTTTCTTGCCTTCCCTTTCTCCTTCTCAGCTTCCTTCCTTCCCATTGTGATTTCCTATTTCCTAATTTCTCAGGCTGTGAGCTAAGGGCCTGGTTGTTGACTTTGAATGCTTTAGCCTCTGGGTGTCTAGTTTGAGGCTAAGGCAGGAGTCTCAGAGAGGTGTATGCTGATGTGTACAGAGTAATCTGTGGAGGAGGGGTGGTCTGGCCACTTCAGATTTCTGCCTCTGTACCCCAGGGCTACAGCTTGGGAAGGCTTTTGCTAGTCAGGTGAGGTGGGGCTTGATGGGACCCCTCCCCCTCTTCTCCTCAGACTCCTCAGTTACAGCCCTTCGGGAGGACTCACAACCCCAAGGCTATTTCCACTAATTTAGGATTTCTCTCTGGGTGGGAGACTTATCTTTGGGTTTTCTACTTCATGAAGGAGGGATCTGAGCAGCTAGAGTTTACTTTGCCATTCTAGCCCCTGGATAGACAGGCAGGTGATTTCTAAACTTTCAGGCCGGGGGGCTGATAGTCCCAGGAGAAGCTGCTGTCTCTGCTGGGGGCCTGAGCCCTCTCTTACCTGGCTCCAATGATTCCTCCTGTCCCCCAGTGAGATGACTGCAATTTGTCCTTAGTAAGTTGGCCGGCTAGGGCTTCTTCTCTCTCTAGAGTAGTCTGCTTGTCTGCTTTCGAGTCTGAGCTGTACAGACCCCATGTGCTCCATGCTCCTCCTGTCTGGACCCACTGGGCACTTTTCTGGGCTGTATTCTGCCACGTTCCATCTCCCAGTGGATTCTGTCACTCCAGAATCCGTTCAGATTTACTTTTTAAGGTTTAGTGAGGGGATTCACTGAGTAGCTTAGAGAAGTTACTGCTTCCTTTCCGCCATCTTGGCTCCACCCCCACACAACACTTCTCAAAATGAGCCCCAAAGCAAAGCTTCACATCAAGGATTATATAGCCTTCTCCTGACTCAGAGAATGTCACAGCCCTCTTGACCCACTGTCCAATCACAAAGCAACAAGGTATGGGTATTCCTGAAAACCAAGCCTCCCGCCACAGGCTCCATGTGACCACATTCAGCCTATTGGGGGAAGAGTATATTTTCAAATCAAGGAAGGTTCTCAGAGTCTTTTAAACCTATCAAATGGGCCTAGGGGCAGGGAAGATCTTTAAATTTGCATTTCCACTACAGTCACTTACTAGCTGATTGACCTGAGGAAGCCACTTAACCTCTGTTTGCTTCATTTCATAAACTGTAAAGTGGGAGGTAATAATGGCACCTACATCCCAAGGTTGTTGTCAGGATCAAATGAGATAAAATATGTAAATCATTTAGCACAATTCTTGCCATGTAGTAGTTATTTTATAAAAGCTAGTCATAATGGTGGTGGCGGTGGTGGAGGAGGAAATGTGGTAGAAATCTTTTCTTAAGAATTCTGTGGGAGTATTTTCACCTAGTATGTCTACCCTGCTCTTTCCTGTTCAGGTGAACCATAGCACTTAATCAAATGATCTTTTTTCCCCCATAGAGACTTCTGTAATAACTCCAGCCAATGGCCTCCCTGGTCAGTAGTAACCCTTTTCCTTGAAAGTTTATGTTTTGCCATCTGAATGTAGTCAGTTTAGCACATTATTATACAGGGTGTCCCAAAAGTCTTAGTTAGGTTTGAAGCCTTAATTGTTTTAATAGCTTAAAACAGTACTAAGACTTTCAGGGACACCATATATGATATCTTTTGCTTTCTAATGGGTCTGTTTCATCTCCACAACAAACTTCTTCAGTGCAGGAGAAAAAAAAATTTTTTTTTTTAAATTATTGTAGTATTTAGAACCATGCTAGGCAAATAATAGAAACCTAGTAAACACCAGGTGAAGTGAATTGGATAATTTTCCACTACTGTTTTTCCTCCCTGTTTGCTGCATCCTGCATCCTCTGAAGGATGTTGCTATTGTAGTATTCATATTGTGAGCTTCTTGTTGAAGACCTAGCGAGTTAGAGTGTGAGGGTATGCTAAGTTCTAAGACTCTTGACCTCTCTTCCATGCTTTAATGGGGAGCAAGGAGAAGTCATGATTTATAGCAGCTAAGTGTCTTTATTTCCCCCACCTAACCTGGAGTTCAGAAATTGTATAATTAAAAGTTGACTGTGTCTTAGTGAACAGAAGGCTAATGTGCGTGAGAGGGAAATGACCTCTGTAGTAGGTACCTTGATGGCAGGGATTGTTCTGTTTTTTTCTTTGTATCTCCATTTCTTGGCATAGTGCCTAGGACACCGGCACTTACTAATTGCTTGGTTTTAGTTGGTTGGTCTAGCTATTTCAGATTTACAAAATTGAATCAGTGCTTGTCTAGCCTTGCTCGCTGATTCTGACCCTATTTGTTTAGAAGTATATTTTGTAAAGAGGTACCGTAAGGCATACTGGAGTGTCCAAAAATTTGAACCTCAAGATTTCTAGACACAAAATCAGAAAATTTTTGAGCTGGAAATTATCTCACTCGTACTACTCATATGTTTGTTGACAGGTGAAGAAATGGAAGCTTAGAGTCTTGTCTAAAATTGCAACTGTGGAGCAGTTATTGCCACATTTAGGTCTTTTCCAGTGTTTTATTGGGAAAATAGTACAATATCTTAATATCATGAGAGCATCTACTGAAAAATGAACCAGGTTAATTTTTGGTTTGTAAATCTTAGACTAGTGGCTTCACTTTCTTCATCTGTAAAATGAGTGAATAGGGTTTTCTAGTTGACCTCCAGCGGCATTTTCAGTTCTAAAAGTTTTCTCTTTCTTTGAGTATGGACTTTCCCATTGGCCTAAACTTCATCTTATGCTTATTGCAGTTAAATGAAACGCTCTTCGCCAGTCAGTGTAGCTCTCTCTTTGTACCATTAAGCCAGTCCTCGACTAGTCTGCCGTTCTTTAGAGAATCTCTCTTTTAAACTAAGCCTCATCATTTATAATTGTCTGATGAGAAGGAGGATGGCATAGTGAATTGAGAACTGGTCTTGTAGTCAGAAGACCTGGGCTTAAGTCCTGCTTCTGAGAAATAACCAGCTGTGTGACTGCGGACAAGCCATTTAGACTCTTAGTCCCTGAGGCACCTCTTTCAGACTAAATTTTGTATCTCCAACAGTGAAGACTCCAAAACAGAAAGTTCCTTACATCATTAAAATGATTGATCTGGGGGCGGCTAGGTGGTACAGTGAGTAGAGTGCTGGCCCTGGAGTCAGAAGGCCCTGGGTTTGGTTCCGGCCTCAGACACTTAACACACACAAAGAAAACAACCTAGCCGTGTGACCTTGGGCAAGTTACTTAACCCCAATTGCCCTCCAAAAAGCAAAAAAAAAAAAAAAAAAAATGATTGATCTGTGCCCCTTCCCTCCCTCTTGTGTTCAGGCCTAAGAAATGGCACCTTTGCTCATTGTTCTGAGAGTTAACTTACTGCCCTCAGATATGCCCATTCATTTTTGGACTTGAACATTTCCATTCAGGATTTTTAGTTTTTTGCTTTACTATGGATAAAAAAAACTCAACATATCTAAAACTGAGTTCATTATTTTATCTTTTTCCCCAAACTCTCCTCTCTTTCAAATTTCTGTATTACTGTCTAGGTTACCACCATCTTTCTAGTTATCTAGGCTTTCAGCCTAGGTGTCATCCTCAGTTCCTCACTCTCTCACACATCAAGTCTGTTGCTAAGTCTTGTCAATTTTACCTTTATAACACCTTTCCTCTGACACTGCCAACACCATAGTGCAAGCCCTCTTCACCTCATGCCTAGACTTTTAAAATAATCTACTGGTTGGTCTCTCTGCCTCAAGTCTAACCATTCCTGTTTATCTACTCAGCTATCAAATTGATCTTCTTGAAGCACCAATTTGTCATACCCCACCACCACCCCAAGTCAGTAAACTCCAATGATTATTGTTATCCCTAGGATCAAATATAAAATCCTATTTGGTGTTCAAAGCCCTTCATAACCTGGTCCCTTCCTACCTTTCCAGTCTTCAGGTTACACTCTCCCCTCTAACACTCCGCCACATATTCTGCCATCCATTGATACTGGTCTCCTTGCTTGTTACTCATCTAAATCACTCCATCATCAGATTCTTCATTTTCACCGGCTGGTCTCCATGCCTGGAATTCTCTCCCTCCTCATCTCTGCCTCCTTGGCTTCTTTCAAGTCCTGGCTAAAATCCTACCAGAAAACTTTTTTGATCCCCCTTAATATTAGTTCCTTCCTTCTGTTGCTTATCTTCAGTGTATTCTGTATATAATTTAGATTATATATAGTCATTTGCATTTTTTCTCCCCATTTAGGCTGTGAGCTGCTTGAGAGCAAGGACTCTCCCTTTTGCTTTTTTTTGTAAGCATTGGGGAACACAGCACAGTGCTTGAGTGTATTAGGTACTTGATAAATTGGCCAATGATACTGAATGCTGACTAACAAGTATGGTCTTGTATGGAACAAGTATAGGGCTGTGTACTTAAGAGCCAAACCAAACTTACATTTTCATAGCTCCCTTAGCATGTTAAATATATGGAAAATCAGGTCCTACATATCCCCAGGTATGTCGCCATTTGCATTTACCCTGCTTCCAGATATGCAGGCTCATAGAGACTGCTACTTGACTGATGTCACTGCCTTTTTGTTTCTAGGTGGGCCATGCACAGATATAGCTCATGTCTCATTAATCACGCCAACCAAAAGATCCTGTGGCACAGGTACGTACCTCATTCCTTCATTTATAAATTCTTCCCATTGCCTAGATACTCAGTTGCATTTGGTGTACTTGCCAACATTTCGTCTTTCTTTTTCTTTGATTTTTGAAATGACATGAAAGTGTCAATAAAAAGATCAGAGTGCTGTTCATGCAGATTGCTTTCCCTGATAATAGCTCACATTTATGAAATACTATAATAGCACCAAAGTGCTTTCTTCCATAACTCCATAGAGCAAATAATGCAAATGTTGTCATCTCCATTTTTTTTCTTTTTGGAGGGCAGTTGGGGTTAAACAACTTGCCCAAGGTCACATGGCTAATAAGTGTTAAGTGTCTGAGGTGGGATTTGAACTCAGGTCCTCCTGACTTCAGGGCTGGTGCTCTATTCATTGCACCACCTAGCCACCCCTCCTCTCCATTTTAAATGAGGAAATTGAGGCCCCTGAGTAGGTTTAAGTGTCTTGCCTGAGATCAGACTGTTGTCCTGAAAGGCACCTTGGAGTAGTTGACAGAGTGCTGAATTTGGAATAAGGAGGCCCTGAGTTTAAATCCTGCCTCTGACACTTAACCTGTGTGGACATGAGCAGAGAAATCTCTGAGGCATTCTGTGCTCCAAGCAATTTTCTCTGACTATAAATTGTAGAGAATATTTTCATCTGCATTGGTAGATGAAATTCCTTCCCAGGAACTGCCAACATCAGTATCATCACAGGTCCAGTAAAGAGAGGGACTGTTTTTAGTGAAGAGCTAATAATAATGCATGTAGAGTACTTGGCAAACCTTAAAAACCTCATGTAAATATTAGCTCTCATTAAGAATCAGAGCTGATGTTTGAACCCCAAGTATGTTTGAACCCTCTGTGGTGGTGATTTTCTGATGGCCCCAGAACAGGAAGTATAGTTTGACTTCATGGAAATTAATGCATGCATATATTAATTTCCTGGTTTCCTCTCAGGTGACCTCAATGTAAAGAATGTTACACAAGCATGAAGCTTAGAGGAAAACACTGCTCCTTGCCTGGTACTTGACATGTTGCTAATTTTTCTGAGCAGAGAGAAAACCTCATGAAAATCTTTTATATAAAGAATAGGTGCCAAAGAGTGAGGGAGATCGTGGTGCATTTAATAAGTATTTTGACCTGACTGTTGTAGTATAATAGTTTTTTTTCAGTCACTCATTCTCATACCATTTTGTGATTTCTTATTCTTTTCCCACTCTCAGGAACTTGGAAACATCCTTGTGCATTTGTGGCATTTTTATTAAACATGAAGTCATGAATCCTGTAGCTTTCCAAAGAGCAGAAATAATGCCTAATGCTCTCTTCCTCTGTAGCTTATTTTATTTTAAACAGTGTTTCCCATTTCTAATAAGCCTGCCTGCTATTTAAAATATCTCACAGATTGTATTTGAAAGAGTCAAAATAATTATATTGTTCTTCCAAAGGTCAGAGTCAAGGTATTTTTCATAGTTGTCAAAATCTTTTCTTTAAAGCTCTCTATCAGGAATTGCAAGAACTGTGCTAACTTAAAAAAAAATCAACCACGATTACATGAAAGAAAGATTTTTGGGGTGGGGGTGGGGGGTAGACAGGTGTTTGATTTAGAAACACCACTTTGTCTCGCTCAGAATTTTAGAGCAGTCACCTGCCTTGGTTTTATTTCAGAATGCCCTCTGCAATACTCCTTATAAGGAATTTAGTTCAGGTTAATTTCCCTCACAGCTGGTCAGTTTTATGGAGTTGTATATGAGAGCAGTGACAGTACCATTCTTTTCTAGTTCTATACTTTCTAGAGAGGGGCAAGGATGCGCAGGGCCCTGGAAAAAGAGAAATTGTGTCTTGGTCACAACAAACATGAAAAGAAAGACATATCCACCCAATCTTGCATAATAGGAGGATGATATCAGAAGCCATTTTTCTGTTCCTTTGACTCCATGTTCTGTGAACAGAGGTCCCTATGGGTTAGGTGCCAACATCAGCTAGTTATTTGCCACTCTATGATGAGAACATTTCCAGCTTCCGTTCCCCTTTTCTCTATAAAGAGCTGCTGAGACTAAAACCTTTCCCTTCTCTGTCCTCATACTTGATTCCCTGGTCATCCTAGCCCTGTCATTCTACAGTCCAGGTCCTCTTTTGCCCCGTTGCATCATGCCTTTAGAAATTCTTATTTTGTTTTTACAAGCTTCCTTTTATCCCTATACCTCTTTATACTTTCACCATATTCTGGCAGTAGAAATCCTGGCTCCTCTACAGGGTGGTAACTCTGGCCACCTTCTCCAGGACTGACTCTTCCTTTAGGCTTCCTGAATTAGTGAATCAAGAGGAAGAAGAGGAGCACTCCTTCTGGCCACCTCCCGCAACAGCTCAATTCCTTATTGCAGACTTTTGTGGGGTAATTCTTGAGGAATATACTGTCTGGTTCACACTTTTCATTTCTACCCTATCCCCTACTCACCGAGATCAACACATATGGCAATGTCCCCTTGAACAACCTGGTCCCCTTGCTCATCAGCCTCCTAAACTCTTGTAAACTCCCTTTTTGTTGTATATCAGCCAGACAGGAGCTTGATCATAACCTGGACTGATTGTCACTTGTCATGGTTCTGTTGGAACTTTGAATTTCCTATCTCTGACCAGAACCTTCTTTCTCTCAAACCCTAGCCCCGAGTCATATATATTGTCTTTCTTTATCGCTACTGAATCTTTCTGGTCAACTTCCTGGAACTATGCTGAGTAGGTTCACAAATTTGTTATCTAATCTCCTCTGGATTTGTGCTACATAGCCATCATTTTATTCTTCTCTCATGATTTTTCTACTACGTTATCTACAACACCTATCCTGAACTTGATAGACAACCAATGCCATGTCTTCCCCTCTTCTTCAGCAAAGAATCTTGATTCCTACTTTACTGAGAAACTTGAGGTCATTAAACTTCCTGTTTCCTTCCATACCACACCTCAAAACCTGAGACTAACCTTCGCTTCTCAATCTCATCCCTTTCCATTTCCTCTAGGAGTGTGCTGCCTTGACTGTTCCCTCTTACTTTTATTTCAGTTCTTACCTTATCTACAGGCTTCTTCTCTGCTGCCTATAAACATACCCAAATTGTTCCCATTCTTTTAAAAATAAAATCCACTTGCCTTAGCCATTCCATAAAACTGTTGTCATAAAATCTCTTTTCCTTTCATAGCCAAACACCTAGAAAACATGGTCTGTTCTCATTGCCTCCATTTTTGTGACTCCCTGTTAGTTTTCAACTCCTTGTGATCTGGCTTCCACCTTCATTGATTTACTGAAACTGCTCTCTTAAGGTTTCCTATAATCTCTTAACTGCAAAATCTAATCTCCCTTTCTCAATCTTCATCCTTCTTTACCACCCAGCAATGTTGACCACTTTCTACCCTGGATACCCTGTCCTCTTTGGGTTTTTATAACACAGCTATTGCTGGTTGTCTTCCTGCTTGTATGAGCTTATTTATATCATACTTCTTTGCTAGATTATCTATCATCTGTACCCCACCCCTATCCATGGGTATCACCTTATACTGTCCTGGGCTCTCTTATGGTTTAATGATCTGTCAGTTCCCATAGGGTCAATTCTCATGTTTATACAAATGAGTCCCAAATCTACATATCTAGCTTTAATTTCTCTCCTTAGCTTCAGTCTCCACATCAGCACAGAACTTATTATCTATCTCTGCTAAAACTTCCTTTCTTTGTAATGTCACTGTTTTTGGTGAGGGCACCACTTCAGCCTGCCAAACATCCAGGTTTGCAACCTCAGGGTCTTCCTCAACCCTTTCTTGCCCCCTCAAACTCCACCTCTACCCCTGCATCCATTCAGCTGCCAAAGTTTCTCAACTCTCACAACATCTCTCACATCCAAACCATTTTTTAAAATTCACATGGCCACCACCCTTTTTCTCATCTCACTGTTGGAATAGTCTTCTAATTGGTGTTCTGTCATCAGGCTTTATCTTCTCCAATCCATTCTACATGCCAAACTAATATACCTAAAACACAAATCTAACCACATCACTTAGCTGAAGAAACTTTAATGGCTCCCTGTTGCTTATAGGGCAAAATACTAACCTCTCTGTTACATTCAAAACACATCTTCCTCCTTCACATGCTTTATGTTGCAGCCTAACTGGTCTACTCACTATTTCATACATGATATTTTTGCTTCCGTGCATTTATAGGTGTCATCTGAACCTAGAACACTCTTCTTCCTCACTTCCATCTCTTGAAAGCTCTAGTACCTTTCAAGACTCACCTCAAGTGTCATTTTGTACATAGGGCCTCTCCCCAGGCTCTGTGCCCTTCCTTTACCTAGGATTGCTTTGTTTATATTTGATATGTGTCTTATATTTACTTAATGACCATGTTGTTTGCCAGAAGGAGAATATTTAGCTCTTTGGCACAAGGACTGTTTTGTTTTTATCTTTGTGGCCCTTTTCCTTCTCCCACTTCCCCCAAAATCTAATATATAAGAAGTACTTGTTGAATTTGTATAGAGATATATGTACAATAGTTGCTTTACTGGTGGGGAATCACACTGACTTGTGTCTACAGTTAAAGGGAAAAATTAGAGAAAATAACCACTTTCATTAATTTAGTGAATACTTGTTTCCTCCACTATATTGTGCTCAGCCTTTAAGTCTTTGAAAATTAAAGAGGAACAGGTTTGAACAGTGACAATTTTCCCCAGTCTTCCTTTAGGTTAAGTTAGTTGTCCTTCTGGTGGAAAATTCTTACCTTGGATAGGAATTATAGTGGTGTTTAGGTCAGCTACAAAAGACTTTGAAGGAGGATTACAACCTTTTTACTTGGAATTTTTAAAAAGTTATCATTCTTGACCTTTCCTTTCTTTTCAAGAACCTACCTCTAGCCTAGTTAGACAGCTGTAAGGCTAACCCAACAGCCCCAGTCTCAGATAATGATTATAATCGATGGAGACAGAATTCTTGCATTTAAGTTGATGAATTTAATTATTTGCTTTGAAACCTGTAGGTTGTCTTCTCCTTTTTGAGTCTTGTTTACAGAAGTGGATGAAGTGAGTCTTTGCAAATGCTCAACAATTCTAAGGGGCATTTCTAAGCATTTTCCATTTTTAAAAAATGTATTGACAAAAACTTTTCTTAACATTTTCTGTGTATTTCCTCATTGTATTTATTTGACGGTTTCTGACACTTGGTGAATTAAGTTGCTTTCTACTTAATCTTCAACTTTTTGTATTGTGGTGACTCATATTATAGGAGCTCAGTAGACTTTTGAATGAATGAGTGTCATCTGTTAGTGAGTATGAAATGAGACCCTTTTTGTTTTGAACACTCATGAGATTTTCTTCCCACCTTATTTTACTTACCTCCCCTTCTCCCAAAGATAGTAAACTATTTAATTGTTTAAAATTTTGATACTATTTGTCTTTATATCATAGTCATTTCAAACCTTTGCCCTCTATATTGAACATTCCTTATGGTGACTATATCTGACTGTGTATGTAGTAGTAGTGCCCTGCCTCTCTGCAGTATGTTGGACATGGTGGAAATCCTTTATCTGTTCTTGGGGACCTTCACGGTTTTGTTTTGTTTTTCAGTTCCTTTTCAGAGTTCTACTTCCTTTCACTGATCCTTTATTTTATGTTTAGTCATTGTATATATTCTCTTGGTTTTGCCTATTTTGTTTTCCATCGTTTCTGTGTTTCTATGAATTCCTCTTATTTGTCACATCAGATTTCAAAGTAAATTCTGTTACATCATATATCATAGTGTTTTGGTGTATTCCCCAATTAATATACATCTATTTTGTTTTTAGTTCTCTCTTACCACAAAGAGTGCTACCATGAATGTTTTGGTATGTGTTGTGTATTGGACCTATGTTTCTGTCTTTGACTTACTTGAGGAATGACAAATAGTGGGGTTTCTGGAGCAACAATATGAAGAGAGAGCAATAGACTAAAAGTATCAATATGTCATTTTTGTGCTGAGAGGGTGGGATACCAAATAATTCAGCATGTAAATTCGTCTTTTTCTTTTTAATCTCAGGTGACTGCTTTGGTCAGATAGAAATCATAGTGGCATCAATACTTGTAATACTTCCATGCACTTGTGATTAGGATTGATAGGGGGAGCTAATTTGAACAATTTTAGAACAAGTGTGAGGCTTAGTAGATAAAAGTTACAAAAATCATCTGCAACTTCAGATTGCCAACACAGAGAGAATAATTTGCTTTTTAAAACAATATTCAAAGCCCCTATGTATATCTAGTCAGGAAGGAGTCAAGTATTACCAAATCAAAGACTAACTTTTTTTTTTTTTTTAAAGAATATGAGAGTCAGGGGTGGCTAGGTAGCACAGTGAATAGAACACCAGCCCTGGAGTCAGGAGCACCTGAGTTCAAATGTGGCCTCAGATACTTAACACAAAAGCTAGCCGTGTGACCTTGGGCAAGTCACTTAACCCCAATTGCCCTCCAAAAAGCGAAAAAAAATTATAATAATATGAGAGTCAAAGACTCACAACTTGAAATTACTGGAGAGAGATCACATTTTTAAAAAAAGTGCTCATGATATTTTGCGCAACTCTTTGTTAATTCTTACAGATTTTTATTCACTCCAAATATTCAGTAAAGGAAAGAGAATGTTGACCTTACCATGGTTTCTTTCTTCTGAACTCCTGTATTCCCATGTTATACCTTAGTCAAAGTATTATTATTTAAGGCAATCTATGTAGAATAGGAACCCCTCATTTATTAGTTTGTTGTTGATGAGACCTAAGTTTCTTTAAGTTATGTTGAGGATTTGAAGGTCAGAGGAGAAGTATCTTGTCTTCTCTAGCTTGGATACATTCTCTCTAGCAATGCCCTTAAAAAATGGGACAGGGAATCTCATTCATTTCTATGGCTGTCTGTACTAGTTTGCTATGTTCTCTCATACAAATGGGGGGCATTCACGACATCCTGCAAAGTACAGGACTGAGTAACTAGAGGGAGTGACCTTTGGGGTGTACCTAGGAGAGAAATTGCTCCCTAGTCTACCACTCTTATCCCATAATACAGAGCTTTGTTTTACCATTATATTTTATAGTCCCTTTTGAAACACTAAAGACTTTATTTCAAGACAGAACTAAGATGATCGGAGGAAAAAGTTATGTTTGCAGACTTGACAGAATTCAGTTTCACTATATATGTTTTTCATGTTCATTTTTATATTCCTGTATATAGTTACTGTTGTCATATTTTAATTAAGCTTCATATTATGTTGAGTATGTAATGTTTTCTCTGATAGATTTAAAATGATTTTGGGAATAAGTGCTGTGTAGATATTAAAATGTGATCATAGGGGGGGTGGAGCCAAGATGGCGGAGTAGAAACAGCTCGTCCAAGCCACTCTGCCCCCAGATTCCCCCCAAACTATGTAAAAGGGGACTCTGAACAACTTCTGGAGCCCCAGCACCCACAGAACAACACAGAGAAGCTAACCTCCCGCTGAGGACAGCCCAGCAGCCCTGCAGGAAGGACGAGCACAGCGGTCTGGGAGCTGGCAGCGCGCAGCGTGCAGAGCGTGGGGAGCAGACCCGATCCCAGGTCCCCGTGAGCCGATGTTTTAGCCCCAGGGTGGCAGGGCCAGCAGCCAGCTGGAGAGACCCCAGAACACCAGCAGCTGTGGCGACTCCAGAATTATCAACATAGACATGCCTAGGACAAAGTAAGAGGTTAGTGTCCTATGGACTTTGGGACCTGTATTTGGGGAATGCGTCAGCTCCCTCCCCTGGGGGCTAGAAGCCACTGAGGAGACACGCCATTTTGTAGTTTTCAGAGGCAGGTCTGGCTCCCAGCCTACAAATCGTGGGGAGATCCATCGATCAGTCTTGGGGGGTAATCGCTCTTGCTTTAACCTCCCTGGATCTGGATTGTGATCTAGGGTGGAAGTTGTGGGTGGGTTTACAGCTTGCCAGAAACGGAAGTTGCCCCCCACACGTTCGGGACGAAAATTCCTCTATCTGGCCTTAAAGCCATAGTGTGGCAACAAGCCCAAAAGTCAAGCAATTAAGTGGCAACATGCCAAGGCAAAGGAAACAGAAAAATGCAACCCTAGACTCCTATTTTGGGGGCATAGAGCAGGAAAAGGACTGTGAGGTCAGAAGTCCTGCTCCAAAAGCCCCAGGGGAAAACATGAGTGGGTTGCAGGCCATAGAGGACCTTAAGAAGGTCAAATCAAATAACAGAAGTGGAGGAAAAATTGGAAAGAGAAATGAGAAGGATGCAGGAAAAGTATGAAATGAGGGTCAGCAGCCTGACTGAGGAAAACAACACCTTAAAAAATAGACTAACTCAAATGGCAAAGGAGGCCCAAAAGGGCAATGAGGAGAAGAATGCCTTAAAAAGTTGAATTTGTCAGATGGAAAAAGGATCTCAAAAGTTCACTGAGGAGATGCATTCCTTCAGAGTAGACTGGAGCAAATGGAAGCTAATGACTTTATGAGGAATCAAGATGCCGTTAAGCAGATCCAAACAAACGAAAGATTAGAAGACAATGTGAAATATCTCATGGGAAAAACCTGGAAAATCGATCCAGGAGAGACAATTTAAAAATTATTGGACTACCTGAAAGCCATGATCAAAGAAAGAACCTAGAAATCACCCTTCAAGAAATTCTCAAGGAAAATTGCCCTGATGTTTTAGATCCAGAGGGCAAAATAGAGGTTGAAAGAATCCACAGATCACCTCCTGAAAAAGATCCCAAAAAGAAAACTCCCAGGAATATTTTAGCCAGGTTCCAGAATCCCCAGATCAAGGAGAAAATACTCCAAGCAGCCAGGAAGAAACAATTTCAATATTGTGGAAACACAATCAGAATAGCCCAGGACCTGGCAGCTTCTACACTGAGGGATCAAAGGGCATGGAATATGATATTCCAGAGGGCAAAAGAACTGGGAATGAACCCAAGGGTCACCTACCCAGCAAAACTGAGTATTTTGTTTCAGGGGAAAATATGGTCATTCAGTGGAATAGAGGACTTTCAAGCATTCTTGAGGAAAAAACCAGAATTGAATAGAAAATTTGACATCCAGACACAAGAAGCAAGAGATGCCTGAGAAGGTAATCAGGGAAAAGAAATCAAAAGGAACTTATCAAAGTTGAACTATTTACATTCCTATATGGAAAAGCAATAACTGTGACTGATGATATCTTTCTCACTATGAAAATAATGGAAGAAGGGTGTGTGGTCATATGAATATATATGTGAATGTGTGTGTATATGCTTACAGTTATATGTGGATACAGGGCATAGGTTGAATTTGTTGGGAAGGGAGAATACTCAAGGGATGAAATTATGAGGTGAGAGAGAGGAAAGTGGCAAGAGGAGATGGGGAGAGACAGGGGTAGGGTAAACTATCCCATGTAGAAGAAGCAAGGGGAAGTGGTTGCAAGGGAGGGGGAGAATAGGAAGGCTAAAAAGGCAAAACCACATTCACATTGAATTTGGTTCAGGGAGAAAATGACATACATACTAAATGGGATATCTCAACCTGCAGCAGGATAGGGGGAAAGGGGATGAGAGGAGGGATGATGGATGGGAGGGCATTCTTGGAGTGAGGGGAGGTTGGAAGTACCCACTATAGAAGAGGGACAGGATCATGTAGGGAATGGACCAGGTGGGGGGGTGAGATGAGTGGGAGGGAATTATAAGCAGCCTTGTACAATATATCTACTATGATAATGTTTTGCATAGCTAGACATGTACAACATATACTGAATTATTTATCTCCCAAGAGGGAATGGGTGACAAGGGAGGAAGGAAATGGATCTGAAATTCGAGGTCTTAACATTAAATGTTCCAAATATATATAAATACTATTATTAATACTCTTTTGCTTGTAATAGGGAGATAAGATGTGCAGGCATTGGGACACAAAGATTCACCTTCCTCTAATGGAAAAGTCGAAGGGGGTATGGGAGAAGGTATGGGAGAGAGCAGATTGGAGGAAGCAATATCTTGTGGGACTGCTATTCTGGGAGGGTGGGTAGGGGAATAACGGGGGGGAAAATGATTGTAACTCAAAATCTGGTGGAAATGAATGATGTAAAACAGAAGTCAATAAAGCATTTGTTTAAAAAAAATGTGATCATAAATATCCGAGTCACAAATTAAATCACCATCTGTAGTGCCATCAGAGAGTTGCAGTATGGCTGGAGGTTAAGGCTACTGGACACCAAGACAGTTTTTGTTGTTCTAGAAGTCATCTTCTTGTCTAGGAGTTATCTTCTTGTTCTTTTTTTGGAATTGGTCACCAGACATTGTTTTCAGTATTCTTCATGTCCTTTAACTGATGCATTTTTGTACCAAAATTTGTGTTTTTTCTTTTTATGTTGCCTGGTTTCCTCTTAGTGTGACAGACACGGACAGGAACCAGGGTGGTTCTGTATTGTTGATTGTTTCCTAAGCCTTTCTTCATGCCATTCTTCAGTATCCTGCTAGTGGGACCCTGTTGGACTCACAAAGATGAATGAAGAAATCCCCTTCACCTGGGAGTTGAGAAGATTGACGTGCTTGCTAGATGATTTCCAGATCAGTGTTCAGGAGCCAGTTAGAGGGTTAACAAACAGCATTGCAGTGCTGTTTGTTACCAAGGGGTTTATATAGTATCTTTTACATTGAATTAGAAGCTAAAGGGTGTGGGTGTTAAATCAAAGGTGTCCCTGTAAAATTTTATAAATACCTACAGTACCTTCTCTCTGATAGAATAAGTTTTCGTTGTAACAGTTCGGCTCTCACTATATTTTCTAGAATGGAAAGGTAGTGACAATAGACTAAGAAGCTTTAAGGTTCCCACTTTTTCCCGTGCTTTGTTGAACTTTTGGTGTGAGTTCAGCTGTGTAAGGTGCTTGTATTTATATTCTCCCCTTTTCCTTCTCCCAAGTGTAGTTTTCCCCTCAGGTCTGCAGTATCAGCATTTGAGATAGAAAATTAGAAATTTGACCTACTTATGTAATATGCAAGTTCCCATCAGGAGAATATTAGGAAAGACATAAACCTTTCATTTTTATTAGCACTTAATGTAACCATTGAAGAAAGATCAAAACAGTAAATCTGTCAAGGCAAGAAAAAAGTATTAAAAAAGGGTTTACCTTCTGTAATGTTTAGCCTGGGTCCTAAAGAATTTATCTGATTCTTTTAGGTGTGGATTTTTAGGTTTTTAATTTTAGTAAGTCTGCTGGACAAGAATGCAAAGAACAATAGGGCCTGAATGTCTCTATTCTAAAATATGCCCTGAAGTAGTTTGACAGAAAAGAAGCAATTCCCACAGTAAGATTGTGATAATGTCCTATATGTGCCACATACAAACATTATATGTTTTGTGTGAGTAGTGAGTGACTTTTTAGAAAGTCTAGTGGTGGCAACATCTGCTTCCTATTAGTTTACTTTCTCAATTGTTTTTTTAAATCAGTCTGCCTGCCTGGATTTCTTTTTTGTTGAAAGAATAAAATTAGGGGATTGAGTCAATATAAGAAGATGACTTGATAGAAATACTTAATATGTAAAGTAAATGGGTTAATAATAATTAAAATGTTGAGATTTTAAGACAGGTTGGGGGGAGGGGAAACTTGGTATTTTTAGTTACACCAATGAATAAAAATGAGAGCCCTCCTTATTTTCTGTTTTTGATCTTCCTCTCAGTCGGAAGATCCATAATATTAACAGACATTCATGTGTTCAGATGCCAATGTAAATTTGCTCCTGTGAGCCAGATTCTCCTCCTTTTATGGAAAAGTTTAATATTTAGGTGTATATGAAGCTGGAATATAGGTTTTATGAAGAGAATTTTGGTATTTAAAGAACTATAGGATAAAGGCAAAAAAAAAAGGTTTGTGGCAACAGGAGTAGAGGAAGGGGATGCTTTGGTATTAGGTTGCTGAAGTGGTATGCTTTGTGAGAATACAGTTTACTTGGTTCTTTGATGCAACTACAACTGAATTCTGCTTTTATAGCCATTTATTTTATCATAGTAAGAAGAAAAAGTCATGCTCTATCATTAATTAGATAGTCTGTTGCTCTTTCAAGACAAAATATTTGAGCTAACATTATTAAAAAGATTATCAAGGGAGTTTTAAAACATTTTTCTGTAGCATTTCTGAGAGAGTTTTGTGTTTTGTTCTTTTGTTTTTGAATTTTGGGGGTTTGGGAGAGATTTTTGCATGTGGTTACTTTAGTTGGCCTTTCCTTTGTCATCTTCCTGTTGGAGGGCAGTGTGTTAGAAACCCAACCTTCCCAAAGCTGCAGGAAGAATGTGGTGATAGAACAGCCCCAACGCTGCATTATAAATCATCCGAGCCTTGCGATGATACTGCCCATTAAAGAGACTTTTTTTTTCTCCTACTCAGTTCTCTGCTGTACTAATAGAACAGCGCATCAAGCAAGGCTGTAAATAAAAGTTATTACCTAATAGGTGGGTGCTGAAGTGGAACGGACAGGAGCTGAGGCATGGAGGCCTTATTACTGCTCATCAGCAATTATAAACAGGATAAAGTGTCTGGGACTTGCGCTGATGCAGCGAGGGCTAATAGAGGCTGGAGGACGACACTGTGCCATGATAAGGTGATGTATGTTGATGGGTTTTTACTGCCTCATCTTGTAGCTTGTTTCTAAGATGAGTTGTGTTATCCATTTTCCTCACTCAGACATCTATCTGAGGAGACAGTTCCATTGCCTTTACTGCCAGCAGGTGGGCCAGTATTCGTACCTCATATACCTGTATTCATTTCCAAGATACTACTCTCTGGAGAGGCCTTCAAAAATATTTTACAATCATAGCCAATTAAAAGCCATAAACTTATTGTAATGTTATGCATCTGATACTTGGAAGCCTGCTATTGTGGTTCTAAATCATGGCTTCAGAAATTGTTGCCTATGTGGAATGCGCAGAGCCAGCTCAGGCTTTATAGATGTCAGTCAAAGACATAACCCTGCAAGAGGTACCACAGTAATATACCGAAGTATATACTGATAAAAAAAAAAAAAGAAAAGGTAAATATACAGACATAGACTACTCCAACTGTAGAGATAATAAATGTAAGTGTTTGGAGAAGAAGAATGGGAAGGGTGGATTATTAGGCTTATTAGAAATAAATAATACATAGAAAAGTGGATTTTTTTTCTTTTTAGAAAGACTTCGGGAAATGTTTGGCATTTAGTCACTTTAGGTGAGTAGAAGGATTGATCCAGCCCATTTTGATGTATTAAAATGTAAAGAAAACTCAATGCTAGGACTATGCCAATAGCAATTACCACTGAATTGAAAACTGCAAATGTACCTTGGAAAAGATTCCAAAAATCACATAAGTACTTGGTGAAAATTGAAATGCAATGCTGCTCATCTTTGGTCATTCACCTTTGCTAAATCTTCTTTATTAAACTTTTGTAGTAGGTGATATCTTTAGGCAAGGCTCAGAGGAAATATGCACCTGAAAAGAAGCTTTTAATAGTTTGATTTTAGAGAGAAGAATTTATGCATATTCTGAGTGTTGAAGTATTGGTTACTTATGCTTTTAAATGGACAAATTATTTTAAAGTAGTAACCTTCAGATGTGAAGAAAGCATCAAAGTATTCTTTTTTCTTTTAAATTTATTTATGTTTAGTTTACAACATTCAGTTCCACAAGTTTTTGAGTTCCAAATTTTCCCCTCCTCCATCCCCCTCTCCTCCCCCCACCCCAACAGCATGCAGCCCAATATAGGTTCTGCATAAACCTTCACATTAAACATATTCACAATAGTCAAGTTGTAAAGAAGAATGATAACCAATGGAATGAACCACAAGAGAGAAGAAACAAAGCAAAGAGAGAGAGAGCAAATCGTTTGCTTCAGTCTGCATTCAGACTGTAATTCTTTCTCTGGATGTGGATGGTCTTTTCCATCATGAGTCTTTCGGACTTGTCTTAGAACCTTGCATTGCTGAGAAGAGCCCAGTAGATCTAAGTCAGTCATCACAGATACAATGAGTCTATAATTGTGCACAAAGTTCTCCTGGTTCTGCTCCCCTCACTAAGCATCAATTCATGTCAGTCTTTCCAAGTTATTATGAAGTCCATCTGCTCCTCATTTCTTATAGCACAACAGTATTGCATTACATTCATATACCACAACTTGTTTAGCCATTCCCCAATTGATAGCACTAGGGTATTCTTAATCTTTTTTTGAATGTTGCCAAGGAATGTCACTACCAGTAATGGTTACCCTGAAGTTGCATACAGATATGAGAACCAGATATATAACCATTACACACTTTGAAAAATAAAGTAGGTGTAGGTAGGCATTACAAAAGATCTCATCTTTTGGATTATTTTACATTTCAAATTGTCATGTTTTAGGTATATTAGTTTGGCATGTAGAGTTTATGATGGTGGAAATGACATGTACCACAGGTTTCAGGAGGGCAGATTTGAAAATGTTCAAGGGAAGGATACATGAGCTATTAGGGGACAAGCAAGATGAAGGTGCCAAGGACATAATTATGAAGTTCAGAAAGTCAGGAACAGAGGCTAGATGGGAATAAAGTCAGTCTAGTTTAGGCCCCATTACAGAATGGAAGCTCCAGGATGAAATTGTAGTAATAAAGGCATAGTTTTCAAGTTCAGAAAGTCAAGAACAGGCCCAGCAGGGGGATAAAAGTGGAAAAGTATGATGACTCACAGTAAACAAGCAGAGCTGCTAATTTCCTGTTTTCTCTGCCAGGGAGTAGGCTTCATGTTTGAAATGACAGGATAAAAGTGGCTAAGAGGGATTAGAAATGATGAATTTAGAGCTGAAAAGAAACTCTAGTCTACCCTAATTTTACAATGGGGAGATGAGACCCATTGAGGGTAAGCAATTTTCCTTAGGCCACATAGGGGTTAAGTGGCAGAGCTAGGATTCAATCCAAAGACCTTTAACTACACATCTAGCATGCTTTCCACTGCACCCACTTCCTCAAGGGAGCAAATGCTCAAAATAAGGTAGGAGGTATAAGAGAGCACCTAGCTACCTTCCCCTTGATGAACTGGCCCAGATAATAGAACTGCTAAGAGAACTTGTTGAGCCACATTCAAGTTACATTTGACTTGTAGTGAGCAAAGGGCACATTTCTTAGTTTTCTGAAAACGGAATAGAAAAGTGCAGAAACTGTAGGCAGGCCCTTGAGTTTAACTGAATTGATTTGAATAGAGCAGTATGTCCAGAATGCCTGAGCACCAAGGTCTTAGGAGGAAGTTTGTAGTGTCTGATGCTCTTTACTAAGAACATTGGGCACCTGAGCTTGTAAAACATTGCTGCTCTTTTCTTTAGCGTCATCCTTACCAAGGATCTAGGGCTAAGGATTTATTATGGTAGGAAAGAGCATTCTTAAGTGGTTTCACAACTAGCCTACAAAGATAAGTATTATGAGTTTTTGAAGATATTATTGAAAACCTTTAGGATTTTTTCCTTTGGGGAAAGCAAACAAAAAAGGATCTTGGCGGGGGGGGCTGAAACCTGATGAGTAAATGTTTCTGGTTAAATTCCAGGATATGAGAGTCGTTACTGCATTCAGATGAAGCAAAAAGGGTAAAAAATAGCAGTAATAATAACTTGCATGTATATATTCCTTTAAGGTTTGCAAAGCACTTTATGTATGTTATCTAATCTGAGTCTTAAAACAACCCTATGAAGCAGGTACTATAGGTCTATTATACCAATTTTAAAGGTGAGCAGACTTTCCTATAGTTACAGAGCTAGTAAGTGTTGGAGATAGGATTCTAACCCGTCTGTCAATTTCCAATTCCAGCACCCTATCCACTACTCCATACTGTTGCTTTATCTAAATAAACACACTTTTTTTGTGGTTAAAATCAAATAATTTAACCTTGGAAACATTTTTGTCATGGGGAATTTAATATTTTGATTAGTTATCTGAACAACCAAATGCTTCTGTGGATTCAGTTAACCAGCCTCCACTACAGATGTGTAATTCTTTTTAGAGCATATATATATATATATATATATATATATATATATATATACTGTTATAAAAGCTCATTTGCCCTTATGCTCCCTACAGTTCTGAATTCTCTGTTTCATTACCAGTATCCGCCCACAGAATTTCAGAAAACTATTCCCAAGTAGCATAACCACAGTTCAGAATTTTAAATAACCACATCTCTATTAGCTCAGTGGACAAGGGAATTAGTTATATGCTATGCTTTTCCCAGCTCTGTACCCTTCCCCAAACGTGTGTGTGTGCCCGTGCGTGAGTGTATGTGCATGCTTTATGGAAAGATTAGATCATCTTTTGTGTTGTTTTACCCAAAATTGAGCTAATTGTCTTGATTACCTTAGCAGAAAATAGATCAAGAATATAGGAACACTCTTAAGGGTTTTTGGCTTTCAGAGCCAGCCAGCATCTACTCAAAAGGAATATAACAGTTTTCTCTTTTAGCCTGAGAAAAGTTGGATTGCTTTTCCCCAAGGATGCTACAGCTGTGTAGTCATTTGATTTTATGTCCAAAAGTGCAGCGTGACTAGGCCTTAAGAAAATTGCAAAAAAAAAAAAAAATTTGCCTTTATAAATTTATATTTGAGGCACTAGCCTCTTGCAGTCAATCACTATTTGCCAGGAACTGTATTTTGTGATGGAGATAGAAAGAAATGAAACTCTCTTTGCCTTCAAGGAGTTTACATTCTATCACTCTCAACAGATACCCATACTTGTGAGTTATGTACAAAATAAATGGGATAATTGAAAGAACATTAGCAACTTTGGATGAGGTGATCAGGCAGAAGGGGTCATTCATATATATAGAAGGTGACCTCTTGAGTTGAACTTTGAAAGAAGCTAGTGATTTTAAGATTTGGGAGTTAGGAGAGAATGCATTTCAGGCATTAGGGAAAGTCTTTGCAAAGATGTCACTAAGACGTGGAGTATTATGTGAGGAACAGCAAGAAGGCCAGTTTGGCCTTGATGACGGAGTGCAGGCAGAAGGATAATGTAAATAAGACTGGAAAGGTAGGTTGGAATTCAGAGGGCAAAGGGCTTTAAATATTAAACAAAGGGATCTGTATTTGAACCTAGAGTTTGGGTGGAACCACTGGAGATTATTGAGCAGAGGAATGACATGGTTATACCTGTACTTTAGAAAATTATTGGGGAGAGAATGATGAGGAAGCTCTTAGAGTAGTTTGGTCAAGAGGCAATGACCAGAAAAAGAACACTGGGATGTTTAAGTAAAGAGAAAAACAAGGCACGAGATGTAAAAGTAGGTTCAGTAAGACTGGGGAATCAACTGGGTCTATTGGGGTGGGGAGTGACAATCTCAGTATGACTCATCTTTTAGTATGATGAGGCCCATGACAAATGTAGGGGAAGTTTGAAAGGAAATGGGTTTGAGAATAGAGAAAATGAGTTCTGTTTTTGATGAGTTTGATGAGTCTGGTGCCTATCAGATATCTCGATGGGAAATGTCCAGTAGGCAGTTCGTGATGTGAGATTAGTACTTGAGAGAGACTAGGATTAGACATATGTAGACATATCAACAGAGAGATGATAAACTCAGATTGCTGATGAAGTAACTGAGATTGTATAGAAAGAAAAGACGTGAGGGGCCAGAATTGAACCTTAGAGAAGATGCACAATTAATTAGGGGGCAGGAGAGAGTAGTATCATAAAAATGGACATATCAGAGAGTGTCCATGAGAAGAGAGCAGGATCCATAGTATAAAATGCTATAGAGACCTTGTTTGCAGAGAATTTGTTTACTGGTTTAGTTTACATAACCATTCCTATAGCTAATAAAATAGCATTGCTAATTTCCTGCAGTTCCTCCTGTCCCCAGTCTTGACTTCCTAGTAATAAATCCCATTTCTAGAAGACTAAAATTAGGTCTTTTCTTGGGGTTATTTTCTTTCCTAGAGCCAGTAATTGTTACAGTTATGCATGTCTTTGAGGAAAATAATGAGTGAAGCTAGAAACCAGTTTAGCTAAAGTGCCATTTACATGTGTAAGTGTCAACTTGCTAACAAACACAGAGATCAGTAGGTAATAACTCTGGCTCCCCAGTACAGTTACAGAAGAAAAAATAATAACTATAATAATAGCAGCTTTAAGTAACACTTTGAAGTTTGCAAAGAGTTTTTTTATAGGTTATGGATGTCATTTAATCCTCCCATTTTAGCACTGGAATATCTTGAGTCAAAAATTTAGCTTTCCCATTGACACATTAATCAGCAATTTTCCAGAAGGCACTTGCCAAGCATTCTCCCAGGATTACTGTTGTCTAACTTGTTTCATGAGTATCTCCAGTCTTTTCATTTGGTTGTCCACAATATGAATGCCTTGGAAATTCATACATTTTTGGAGAGTTAGAAATTAGGAAAACCTGTTTTATGGGATCAAAATACATCAGAAACTGTTCTTTCTCTTACTTGTTTCAAATACAGACTGCAGTATATTTTTTTAGTTGAAAATGAGATGGAGAATTCCCTGCCCTTAATTGCACACTAACAGCTCTTAGAAAAGAGCATGTGAGTATTATTTCCCCTGCCCAGAAAAACCCCAACTATTTTCTTAGGAAAGCTCTATGCAGCTTGCCCCATATTCTTCCTTACACTGATAGCAAAGCACTGTAACTCCCTTCTTAGCATCTAGTTTAGAATACAACTCTCTAGTTGCTCTTACAATATAATTCAGCCTTATCTGAGATCAGATTTCTCCACTTTGCACTTTTTAAAATCTTTTTTAGATAAATATTAAAACTTAAATACATAATAAGAAAAAGAAACATAATAAGCTTAAATATAAAATAAGAAAAGAAAAAAAAAACATGTCATGTGCACAGCAAAACATAGGAGAGGATTCAGAATACATAGCAGTAACTTTTCCATTTCAAGAAAGCCTATAAAATACTGCATGTTATGTTGAAAGCTTCTTTGCTTCCTTGTAGGTTTTTTTTTTTGTTCTCTGCTATACTCTTTTTACTTTGTTCTTTTTTCCCTCACCCCCACCCCCTATAATTAAGCATGGATATATTTATATGTAGATATTGATACACATGCATACACGTGTACTTTCCCTAAGAGATTATACTCCTAATCTTTGTTTTTTATGTTTGTGTTTTTCCTCTCCTAACTCTTCTACTTCCATCTGCTACCTTGCCCTATTACTTAACCTACCTTCCTCCAACTATTCCTCCCTTATCCTCCCATTCCCATAAATCTAAATACCCTTTTATATGTCCCTTTGACCTGCTGCTTTTCTTCTGCCCACTACTTTGCCCTCCTATTACTTAACCTATACCCCCTACAACAGTCCCTCACTTATCTTCCTCTTACTATAAATCAAAAGACCCCTTTGTATACCTCTTTGATCTATTCCCTCACCCTCCCCTCTAAAGATCCTTCCCTTATCTTCTCAAGAATCCCTCCCATTCCCATAGATCTAAACATCCTTCTATATCTCCCTTTTAACTAACTCGATCACTCCTCAGAGGATCCTCTCCTCCCTCTTTATTTCCTTAGAGTTTTATTTCTTTCTAATTTTAGAAGATTTTTATACTTTTCTAGATGTGTATGTATTTTTCCCTCAGAACCCATTTCAGATGAAAGTAGGTTTCCAGAAGTAATGCCCCCTACCCCTTTCTAATTCCTCTGTATTGGCTCGTCGTCTTGTACTTCATTTGTATAAGATAATTTATCTTTTAGCTGTTTTAGATGTTCCAGCTATTTCCGAACCGTTTTACTTTTTGAAGTCATATCATACTCGGGGCTATCCCAATCTTTCTTATAAGTTAACTAATTACTAGTAACAATCTTAGACATAGGTCTTACATTTTACATACCTAAAAGACAAACAGTCTATCCTTATTGAGTCCCTTATAATTGGTCATTGGTAGGTACTTTATATTTCTCTTGGCTTTTGTATGTCAAATCTTCTCTTAAGTTCAGTTTTTTTTAAGTCCTGAAAGTCTGGCAATTCATTAGATGGCCTTTCTCCCCTCCTCCCATTCAAAATTATGCTTAGGTTTGCTGGGTATGATATTTTCAGCCAGAAGCCCAGTTCTTTTGCTTTTTCATATAGTGCTCCAATACCTGTGATCTTTTAGTGTCACCACTGCTAGATCTTATGTGATTCTAATTTGATACCACCATGTATTGCTTGTAATATTTTGTTCCTTGAGTTGGGGATTTTAGAATTTGGCTATAATGTTCCTGTAAGTTTTCCTCATAGCATCTTTTTCAGGTTGTGCTTGGTGGCTTTTTTCTAATTCTACTTTCCCCTTTTCTTCTAATGCTTAAGGACAATTTTTTGGTTTTGTTTGTTTTTTTGTTTGTTTGTTTTTTGCTTTTTGGAAAGCAGCTGGGGTTAAGTGACTTGCCCAAGGTCACACACCTAGTTATTGTGCTAAGTGTCTGGGCTGGATTTGAACTCAGGTCCTCCTGACTCCAGGGCCGGTGCTCTATTCACTGTGCCACCTAGCCACCCTTTCAGGACAATTAAAAAAATATATTTCTTATTTTATTGTATCAGGATTCTTTTTTTTTTTTTTTTTGGTCATAGCTTTCAGGTAGTCCAATTATTATTATTATGTTTTCTCTCCTTGATCTGTTTTCCCAGATCAGTTGTTTTTCTTATGAGATATTTCACATTCTCTTATATTTTTTCACTATTTATATTTTTGTTTTTTATTTCCCAGTGTCTTAGAACTCTGCTGGCTTCCTCTTGCCCAATTCTGTTTTTCAAGGAGTCATTTTCTTCCTTAAGATTCTGTATCTCGGGGCAGCTAGATGGCACAGTGAATAGAACACCAGACCTGGAGTCAGGAGGACCTGAATTCAAATCCAACCTCAGAGAGACCCTTTGTCGCCTTGGGCAAGTCATTTAATTCCAATTGCCTACCCTCTTTCTTCCAAAAAGAAAAAAAAAAGATTCTGGATCTCCTTTTTGTAATGTTAATGGAATTTAAGATCTTCACCACCCATTAATAGGCCTTTTATAGAGCCCATTAGGAAGCTTACTTACATAGGCAAGGCTTTCTTGCAGGAAGACTTTATATATACACTGAGGTAGCATTTTGCTTTGGGACTCATTAGAAGAGTGTCCTTATGATTTGACCACATAAGACTCTGGGTAGCTGTTAAGGAGCCCCCCAGTTTTGAAAACCTCAAATGATGGTGCTTCTCTCTCTATGGTAACTATGTATGTGTTGCTTTGGTCAGACAGTTAGATCTGTCTGTTGATCTGTGCTAATTTATCAGATAGAAGCCCTGTTTATTAGTCTTTATTTCTCTGCTTGTATTTTCTCTTTTTTCTTTGTTTGGGTTTTCTCTGAAATTCAGAGTGCTGATTTTTCCCCTGAACTAATGAAGGTAATTAAAAAAGATTGTTGACCCCCATGAGTAGCTATCTTTCCTAGTAAAGCAGATCTAAGAACCTGTGCTAGGAGCCATCCTGGGTATGCCAGGGTGGTTGCTGCTACACTTTTCTGATTGTTTGACTTTCTTTTCATAATCTTGTTTTTCTTGGATTATACTTCTATTTCATTTTAGTTTTTCTTCAGTCTCTCTCATTTGATTTTTAAAGTTCTTCAATGAATTCATTTGGGGCAGATGACCATTTTACATTATTAATCTTTGGGGTAGAAGACAGTTTCTTTGCTTCAGTATTCTCCTCTGAAAACAAACCCTGGTCTTTTCTATTCCTATAATAGCTCTCTAGGGTTGGATTCTTTCTCCTTTGCCTGTGTATTTTTTTTTTTTAGTAATAGTTTTTTTTTTTTAATAATCACCTCTAGTCCTGGAGTATGGGGGTTGGTGCCTTTGGCCTCAGATTCCCTTCAGTTTTCCCCTTTGACCCAGAACTGAAACCAAGACCTCGAGGGTCCTGTAAGTACTCACAGTCAGCTGCATTCCCGATCCACTCTTCTTTTTTTTTTTTTGCTTTTTTTTTTGGAGGGCAATTGGAGTTAAGTAACTTGCCCAAGGTCACATGGCTAGGTTTTTGTTTGTGTGTGCGTTAAGTGTCTGAGGCCGGATCCGAACTCAGGTCCTTCCGACTCCAGGGCCGGTGCTCTACTCACTGCGCCACCTAGCCGCCCCCCATCCACTCTTTTGCACTGACTAGGTGTGTACTGGTTCCTTCTCGTCCCCACCACTTCTTCAAAGCACTGCTGAGTCTGATGGTCCTCAGCAGAGGTTCCCTAGGTCTTCCTCAGCTCAGAAACCTAACCTCCACTCACTGTTCCTGGGATGAAAGTTCATATGTCTAGGGCGGAGGCAGCCTCACAACCCAGCTAACCCCAGGGTTTGTCGCTTGTTGTTTAAGGGGTCCCTAGCCTCTTGGAGGTGTTTAGTCTTCGCTGGGAAAAAACCTTGTCCTGGGATTTTTCTTCTTATCTTCTCTGATTGTCCCAGAAGCACCTCTGTTCTGCCCCTCTACTTGTTTATTTTCACTGTTCCATGTTTGTCCTAAGGTGCTATTTCATCTCTTTTGTGGAGGAAAATCTTGAGAGTTTGAAATTTTCTGACCTACTCTATCTACCATCTTCCCATAATCCTCTCCCCCCCCTTACACTTTCTAGTTCCAGGTATGCAAGCTGTTCTCCATTTCATCTTGACCTCTCAGCATTTTTACACATTATTCCTCATACCTGGAATTTAGTCGCTCCTTGTTTTGCCTTTTGAAATAATCTTCTTTCAGTTCAGACACCATCTCTTCCTGGTTTTCTTTCTTCTGCTGAAGAAAGTCTTTACCTTCTCAGATTTTTTTAAAACATCTTATCTAATTGTTATCTACTTGTCCTCTTTGCTCCTTTCTCATAGTCTTATATTAATTTCTGTATATAATAGTAATAATTGTTAATACTTCTATAGTGTTTTAAGATTTGCAGAGTGCCTTTCAGACTTACTTCATTTAAGCCATTCTATAGATGAGAAGACAGAAAGTTCCAAGAATTTAAGTGATTTGCCACCTGTCAGATGCAGGATGCAAACCCAACTCTACTGACTCCTCGTTTAGCACTCTCACTTCTGCATCACATTGAGCCTCTTTGTCTCTAACATATTACCTCGATAGAGTTCTAAAAAACAGTTCTGTTACTACGTTTTGTTTTAATTTCATTGTTACTTCTAAATATATCCTTCCCTTTCCCCTACTGAGAGCTACCACTTCAATAAAAAATGGTAATGATAATAATAACAGCTAGCATTTATATGGCCTCCGCTATGTATCAGGCATTATGTGAAGCACTTTGCAATATTATCTCATTTATTTCTCAGAACAACCCTGGGAGGTAGGTGCATTTGTCATCCTCACTTTATAGTTGAGGAAACTGAGGCAGAGATTGAGTGATTTGCCCAAGGTCATACAATTAAGAAGTACCTGAGGCTGTATTTGAATTTAGGACTTTCTTACCCCAGTGCCCAGCACTCTATCTATTGCACTGCCTAGCTGTCTTAAGATTAAAAAGGAGACAAGCACAGAAAGAAAGCAGTTAAGCAGAGCTAGTCAGTCTATTGAAGCTTATAGTGTATGAGGTATTCCATACCCATTGTCTCTTACATCTGCAAAAAAAAAAAAAATGAAGGGAAATACATTTTCTTACCTTCCTTTGGAGCCAGTTATAATTACATAGCATCTAATTTCACGAATTTTATATTTTTTTGTTCTTTGCATTTGCATTGCTGAAGTGCACATTGTTTGATTAGTCCTGCTTACTTCTCTTCACATCTGTTCATATGTTTTCCTTTGCCTCTCTGAATTTTTAATATTTATTGTTTCTTATGGTATAGTAGTATTCCATCACATACGTGTACCACAGTTTGTTTAGTCATCACTCCATCTATCAACTCTATTTCTGTTTTGCTGCTACAAAAGGTGTTGCTATGAGCCTTTTGAAGCCATTGAGGAATCATTTGGTATGTGAAACACTGAGTCAGAAAGCGTGGATGTAGTAGTCATCTCCTTAGCCTAGTCCAGAACTCCATAATGGTTACATTGATTTACAGGCCCCCCAGTGCGTACTTTGTTGGGTCCATCTTTCCTCATCCCTTTTGTAATAGAGTACACCTAAGGCTGGTGGAGATTTCTAACTCCAGCGGCACTGAGACCATAGTGATCAGAAACGGTATTTGAGCCCCGATCCTCTGACTCCGGGGCCCTTCTGGGCCAGCTTGCTGGATTTGACGTAAACTTTTGAGTTGTTTTTTAATCCCAGTTTCTCTTTTATTTGTGATTTGGAGCAGTCTTTCATATGGTTGCCAGTAGTTCTTTGACCACTTATTCTTTGGGGTAATGGCTACTTTCAGCTTTTTTTTTTTTTTTTGCTTTTTAGAGGGCAGTTGGGGTTAAGTAACTTGCCCAAGGTCACATGGTTAGGGGTAGGGGGGTGTGTGTGCGTGTGTGAAGTGTCTTGAGGCCGGATCCGAACTCAGGTCCTTCTGACTCCAGGGCCGGCGCTTTACTCACTGCGCCACCTAGCTGCCCCATACTTTCAGCTTTCTTGAGGACAGTCTACTCCTTAACATGAGAAAGACAAAAAGGACAAAAGCATAGTCCACAGCTTCTCCTTGAAAGGCATATAAAAGAGTTGGCAGATTTGGTTTGTCATTAGTTTGAAGGCAGTCAGAAACATTATTTCATGGTACATTTAGTCACCTCATCTTTCCATGTTTGTGATAAATACTTATAAACCGATTGTCATGAAAACGATTACAGTTTACATATCAGCATTTATTGCAGAGAATGAGGATATAGAAAATTATATTAACTCATTAAGATTATCCAGATTAAATCAACATATGCTTACATAAAGACTTTAGTGAAAAGATGGGCATACCAACAAGAAGTATTTTTTTTAAGCACCTACTATGTGCCAGGCACTGTTAGGCACTGGGAATACAGGTACAGAGAATGAAATCACCCCTACTCCCAAGAAGCTTACCTTCTAATGAGGAAGGTTAGAGGTAACATCTATAAATTTTTACAAAATAAATATGAAGTGAATAAATATAAATATATACAAAGTAGTATAGTTAAATACAGGGTACTTTGGGAAAGAGGACACTAGCATTAGAGGGATCAAGAAAAATCTTTTGCAGAGAAGATGGTATATGACCTATGTTTTTGTTCTGTTTTTGCTTTTTGGAGGTCAATTGGGGTTAAGTGACTTGCCCAAGGTCCCATGGCTAGTTTTTGTGTTAAGTGTCTGAGGTCAGATTTGAACTCAGGTCCTCCTGGCTCCAGGGCCAGTGCTCTATTCACTGTGCCACCTAGCTGCTCCCATGACCTATGTTTTTAAAAAGGAGAATCTAGGACTCTATAAGATGGAAGAGGAATAAATTCTAGCAAGTGTGACAGCCAGTGTAGAGGCATGGAAAATGGAGTGTCATGTTTGAGGGAGGAACAGAGAAAAGACCAGTTTGGCTAGATCACAGAATTTGGGGAGAGCAATATCCACTGAGAATGAAGAGATAGATTGGGTTTGGGTTATGTAGGGCTTTAAAAACTAAACAAGGGAGTTTATATTTAAGTCATTGGAGTTGATTGTTCAGGGGAAGTTGTATGGTCAAATGTGCGTGTAAGGAAAATTATTTTGTTAGTATTATGTAGGATGGATTGGAGTGGAGGTGGCCTTGAAGCTGAGAGAACAATTAGGAAGCTATTGAAGTAATCTAGGCAAGAAATGATGAGGACCTAAACTGGGTAGTGGCTGTG
The DNA here is from genome assembly GCA_011680675.1 of Gymnobelideus leadbeateri. Taxonomy (NCBI): domain Eukaryota; kingdom Metazoa; phylum Chordata; class Mammalia; order Diprotodontia; family Petauridae; genus Gymnobelideus; species Gymnobelideus leadbeateri. Next base: position 418,914 of record WOXC01008431.1, on the reverse strand, counting down.
TGAGTGGTCACTCAGGTAGGAGAAAGAACCAAGAGAGAAGAGTGAACATCCAGGAAGAGGTGACCAGATGTTGCAGAGAGATAAGATGAGGATCAAGAATTGGCCATTAGGGGTGGCTAGGTGGCGCAGTGAGTACAGCGTCATCCCTGGAGTCAGAAGGACCTGAGTTCAGATCCGGCCTCAGACACTTAGCGCACACACAAACAAAAACCTAGCCGTGTGACCTTGGGCAAGTTACTTAACCCCAATTGCCCTCCAAAAAAAAAATAATAATTGGCCATTAGATTAAGTTGATATTAACTCATTGGTGATTAGTTAAGATTTGATAATATCCAGATTGTAGAAAATTTTAGGAGAGTGAGAGGAATAGAGGAAGTAGAGGCATCGATTGTGAAATGCTTTTTCAAAGAGTTCAGTTGAGAGAAGGAAAGATATAGGACACTAGCTGCTGGACATCATAGGGTTGATTGAGCAGTTTTTTGTTTTTTTAAAAAAAGAAAGGGGGTTAGGGAGACTTAAGCATGCTTGTAGAAAGTGGGAGGCAGCAGCATTTGAGCAACAGCAAGAGGTTAGAGAGAGCATGGGGTTGATAAGGGCTATCCACTGAAGAAAATAGAAAGTTTGGCCTTTGTATGCAGGTCTGCCTCATCCTCAGATCAGTATCAGTGTAAAGGAGGAAATATCGGAAGAACAATGTCAGAGGGAACTCTTGGTAAATGGCCCCAACTTTTTCATCAGGTTGTATAGTCATAGAGCTGACTGAAAGGTATAGAAAATACTTGATCCTACTAGGCTTTTTGTAGACTTTGAAAAAGTACTCTTCTTTGAAGGTTCATCTTCAACCAGGTAGTCCTCTTACACATCAGAATCAAGAAAGATTCCTTGATGGTGTTATGAGAGAACTTTGGCCCAAAGCAGGCTATAGTTTGTCTTTGAGAATGCTGTGGTGGTTTTATGAACATGGTATATGACTAAGAACAATGGAATGCCACAGTTAATAGCAAGTTAACAAGTGTTATGAAGTACTTACTATGTGCCAGGAACTGTGTTAAACACTCAAAACACAAAAAGAAGCAAAAAGAAAGACAGCCCCTGCCATCAAAGAATGTTCCATGTTAGTTGGGGAGAGGAATGAAGGAGAAACAAGAGGGTCATGAAGAAGCACGTGTGTGGGATTAGTACAGGGCCCAGCATGCAGTAGGCACTTAAATAATAAGTAATATGATAAACAGTTGTAAATAATAAATGTTTAAGGATTGATTGGTTAAGCTGTCATAGATTTCTAACAAAGAGTTGCTGGTGCAAAAAGAATGTCATCAGAAAATGGATGATTAATAAATGTTCATGACATAGCTCCTCCTCTGCTATTCATAGAACAACATCAAGAGATCCAGCAGGTAGGTGGAGACTGTATGAAAGGAGATACACACACAAGAGGGGCAGCTAGGAGGCGCACTGAATAGAGGTCCAGGTCTGGAGTTGGGAAGACCCATCTTCCTGAGTTCGAATCTGGCCTCTGATACTTACTAGTCATGTGACCCTGAGCAAGTCACTTCACCCTGTTTCCTTCAGTTTCCTCATCTGTAAAGTGAGCTGGAGAAGGAAATGGCAAACCACTCCAGTACCTTTGCCAAGAAAACCTCAAATGGGATCACAAAGAGTCAGACACAACTGAAAAAGCTGAACAACAACAAACACACAAAAGTAACAAAGTACAACCCAGCACAAACAAGAGGCCATCTGTATCCTTGGAGGGGAAAGGGAAAGGCCCATTATGTACCAGGGACTGTGCTAAATGTGCTTTAAAGACATTACCTTACTTGAGCCTCACAGCAGTCCTGGGAGGGAGAGAGGTGCTGGGATTTCCCCCATTCTACATCTGAGGAACCTGAGGCAGACAGAAGTGAAATAACTTGCCAGGGACACCAGTAAGTACCTGAGACTGTGTTGGAATTCAGGCCCAAGCACTATCCACAGAACTGCTGGCAGGAGCATGCCCATGCCCATATAAATCACATCATAGATCTATCTATTAGCTCCAAACAAGGAATCATTAAGTGCTCACTGTATACCAGGCTCTGAGAACGCAAGTAAAGAATGAAAGAATCCTTTCTTGCAAGGTGCTTTTATACTAATGCAGAAAACAAATATTTCAGAATTTACAGAGTAAGTACAAAACAAACAAACAAACCCAGTAGTTAAATTCAGAGCAGTTGGGGGATGGGAACAGAAAGGTTTCATGTGGAAGGTGATGTTGGATTTTGTGAGGTGATGATGAGGAAGGGGAGAGCATTCCCAATATGAAGAATAGCTGAGGAAAAGGCACAGACACAGGAGATGGAGGGTCATGTAAGAGTTAGAAGGAAAGCCAGTTGGACTGGATCCTAGAATGTGAGAAAGAGAGTATGTTGTTCAGTGTGGCCTTGTGCATGTTAGGTACTTGAGAAATGTTGAATGAATGAAGAAATTTCATGGATTTTCAAAAGTTTATACTTTGATTTTCAAAGTTTATACTTTTTCTCTTGTGCTAAACTCATATTTTGCATTGGCTTTGCATCTAATCGATAGAGTTAGATTAAGGCATAGAATTTTAAGAGAAATGATGTGTTTGACAAGAGATCTGGTTGGGGGAAGGAGGAAGAGTCAGGAAAATTCTTCCTCTGGCCTATACCTTTTGCTTGACCATTGTTAAGTCATGTAACCTCTCAAAATAGTAAATTATGGATGTGACAGTCTGCATCAGTGGACATAGTTTCCACACCATGTGTTCCCAATATTGATGAATTTGCAAGTCCAAATCTCACCCCTCCCACCAAAACAATGGAATTGCAAATGCTGGATTCTGGAGGTATGTGTTCACTAGGCGTACTGAGTATTGGAGTTTAAAAGCTGCATCTTTATGGAAGGAAACTAAGTGGTAGAAAGAGGAACTGAATTTAGCTGCAGCTAAATTAGAAACAAAAATAGTTTAAAAACAAATCAGCTATTTAATTTTAGCATCTACTCAGATATGCATTCAAGCTGATTTTTTTATCAAAATATAACAGCTTAAACATATTTTCTCCTTACATTAAGCAGATAGAGCAGCCCACAGAGTGACAGTATTTCATTGCATGATTACCATCATTAGCAGCTTGTCACCTGTTATAGAGATATTCATTATTATTATTATTTTGTTGTTGTGCACCGGCAGAGTACTAAACATAGAAGATTCTACCCCTACCCTAGAGGCTTTCATTATAAGTCATAGAGACAAAACAGTTTGAAGATTAAAAACACCCACCGAGAGGGTGATTAAGCCATACAGGAGTGAGATGGTTTGCATAAGAGGGTATGGGTTTTTGTATTTCGTTTTATATTTTTGGAGGGGGTGGTTTCGGTTCACTTTCTTTTAATAAGAGGACAACTAAGACGGTTTGTATTTCTAATTTGGTAACTATCCATGCAGGAATAGTTACTTTTTCATGGCAGAAGACATAAGGCTAGAGAGGATGAATCCCTGAGCAGATCAGTCTTCCTTTGGGAATCAAGAAAGTTTAGATACACAATTCTAATGCCAGAAAGTGGATACTGCCCCTTAGAACCTTAGGATGCTTTAAAGTCTAAGTGAAGAACTTAAAAAATTTGATAGTGGTATCAGCTATTCACAGTATAAATGTAAATAAAACTGGATACTTAAGTATGTCATGAAACTTATTCTTGTATTATGTTCCTTTAGATAAGGGAATTTTTAGTGGTTGCATATAGGATTTTTTTTCTGGCTCAACTTGGGCAGGACACAATTTCTTTGGCACTAGAAAAGACTTTGTATCTTTATGGTTCCATTGGTTATTTGTTAATTGAAGAACAAATTAAAGAGACTTGGTCAGTAGTTGTGTAGTTACATAGTTTTTGAGGCCCGGTTTTTTCTAACTCCATCTTTCTGTTTTACATCTCTACCTTATTTTCTATAGCAATGTTATGTAGTATTTCAAAAAAATTGATACCTTATCACAGTATTAAACTCCCAAATACCGAACTGGTTATAAAAAGGAAAGATTATTAAGGACAAAATATCATTTACAATGCAGAGCATAATCTTAAGGAGATCTCACACCCTTCAGTCATCAAGGACAGGTATATGTAAAGAGGGAAGCTGATCCATTCTGTTCCTTTATTAACCTAAATAATAACAGTAAAAAGGGGAGAAGGTAAATGGGCTCTTTAGTTTCTTTGGCCATTTGCTTCTGAAGCTTGCTCTAAGTTTATCCTATTTGATTGCCATTGATAAGTCATAGACATTGACCATGCCTATAGTTTTTCATACAAGCCCGTTAGTAGTTGACCAGACACTGATCAGACAGTGCCTCATTCTGTTTTTGTTCCCTAGCTCTTTAGATGGACTTATAATAATATTTTTAAGAGGTTGATGGGAAAGATGAGGCTCTAACTCCCTTTCCTGTTTACAAAGGTGACAAAGTATTTTTCATTTATGTCTGATCAGAAGTAATGAAACTTCAAAAGAAATTGTCTGGTATTTTTCTGTGCCATACTTCTTAGTGTACAACTTTAAAAGCAACATGAAATGTTTCAAAGCCCAAGAATAGGAAAATTCATGGTAGATGGAAAAAAGTAGTACATCAGTAGGAAAGGTAAAATTAAGTTGGTTTTATAAATATACTGCTAACTGTAATTCAATTCTGGATCCAGTTCATTGTCTTCAGTATCTGTCCAAGACACTTGGTGGAGCTGTCTATATCATCTAGACAAGTAGGCATCCTCTATCCACCTAGTTTTTCCTGTATGGATGATTAAGCCACATTCTTTTGAGTGATCATGGCTCTCACTTAGGAAGTTCTGCTGTTCTGAGACTTGGTACAATATCACCCATGATGAGGAACATCTGGAGGACCTCACTATCTCTTGTTGAGTCTTCCATTAGATTTTATATGGAAAACCATGACATTGTAAAACATATCTCTGGCAAACATAACTATGCTTCATTTGATATTAGTCATCAGAGAGTCAGTCACTAAATATTAAGTGCCTACTATATGCCAGAAGTTCATAGTCTAATGGGAAAGACAGCAATCAGGTAAGTATGTATAAACAAGCTATATATAGAATAACTAAGAGAGGGAAGACACTAGAATTAAGAAGGGTGGGGAAAATCTACCCATAGAAGATGGGATTTTAGTTGGGATTTAAAGTCAGGGAAAAACCAGTAGACTTTACGTAAAATCAGTGTATAAAATCATCTCTTTTGGTCTCTCAGAAATTAATTGTATGATTTTGACATGTGCACAGAAGATACCGTATTGGAAGAGAGTCTTTAGGACAGCATTTTATACTACCAATCAAATGCTTTTGTAACAGTCAAAAAAGCAATAAGAATTGTGGATTTTTGTGTGTGCATGTGTGCCTTTTTAGTTAGTTGTATGACTTTAAAGATGGTATAGCACTGTGTAGCTTAGCCCATACTGTCCAGCATCTAGTGCTTTAAGGCTGATAGAGTGCTTAACACAAGTTATCTGATTTGAACAGATGTGTGCACTGTCATAAAATTTTTGTACAAGTTAGAAATTTAGACATTTGGTTGATGGTTTTTTAAATTAACTTTTTTCAGTCAATTAATATCTTGCTGTCTCTTCCACCTCTCCCCTGCACCAGCATTGAAGAAGAAAAAACATTTTGTTGTTGTTGTTCAGTTGTTTCAGTTATGTCCAATTCCTTATGACCCTTTTTGGGATTTTCTAGGCAAAGATACTGGAGTGGTTTGCCATTGCCTTCTCCAGCTCATTTTACAGATGAGGAAAATGAGGCAAACAGGGGTAAGTGACTTGTACAAGGTCACACAGCTGGTCAGTGTCTTAGACCAGATTTGAACTCAGGTTTTCCTGACTCTAGGCCCAGCACTTTATCCACTACGCCACCTAGCTGGCCATATTATAACATGTATCATCAAACAAACAAATAATCCCATATCCTTCTAAACAAATATTTCTCTCCCCCCTCCCCCAAAAAAGCCAACAAAAAAAAATTCCCATGTTTTAACCTCCATACTGAGTCCTTCAGGTTTCTGTGAGGAGGTGGGAATTGTGGTTGGATCATTGCATTGATCAAGTTCTCAAGTTTTCAGAATTGTTTGTCTTTATGATAATATTATTATTTTAATTTTTCCCCAGTTCTGTATTCGCTCTGCATTTGTTCACATAAATCTTCCCCAGTTTCTAGGAAATAAAAATCTTCGTTTTTTCCTTATAGCATAATAAATAATATTTTGTTGGTAATATATGAAATTGCTGTTGATTTATGTGAATTTGTTTTATGTGCTGTAACTTTGCTAAACTTGTTAATTGATTTTTAGTTAATCTATGTGATTTTCTAAGTAACCCTCTTATCCTTTGAAAAAAGTGATAATTTTGTTTACTCTTTGCCTATACTTCTCCCCTCAATTTCTTTTTGTCTTTTCTTATCACTAAAGCTAACATTTCTAGTGATATATCTAATGGTAATGGTGTTAATAGACATTGTTATTCTACCCCAAGCCTGTTGGAAATGTCCCTAATTCCTATTATAGAAAATACTGGCTCCTGCCTGGTTTTAGATAGTTGCTACTTATCATATCAAGAAAATACTCATTTATCCCTATGTTTCCTAGTGTTTTCAACTGCAGTGCTTTGTATCTTATTGAAAACTCTTATATCTGTTAATATAATCATATCATTTTTGTTGTTATTTAATACAGTTGATTATGTTTAGTTTTCCCAGTAGTGAACCATTCTTACAAAACTGGTATAAAAACAACATGGTCATAATGTATAATCTTTATAATCTGTTACTTATAGTCTCCTCATTAAAAGTGTATTTAATATTTTTGCATCAGTCTTCCTTAGGAATATTGGGCTATAGTTTTCTTTCTGTTTTGACTCTTCCTGGTATCAAAACTATATATCTTAGGAAGAATGTTGTAGGACCTCTTCTTTTTCTTTTTTCTTTTTTTGGTATTGGAATTAATCATTCTTTTGGGTCAGTAATTATGACTGTTTTCTAATATTTTCCAGTTATAATAATGTCCATAATTTTTGTGGATATTGGTTATCTTTTCCTTAAGTGCCCTAAAAATTCACTTCCAACACAGACTCCCTTTTATATATTTAATTTATTCCACCTTCTCTTCCTTTCTGTATTTTCTTTGGCACCATCACAACTTTCATATATATAATACAGTGGGTTGTGATGTTACAGTCCAAATGTGCTCCTTCTTCTCGTTGTTTTATATTCCTCTTTCCCAGAAGTAAATAAGAAATCCAGATAGATTGCATTTGGAAGTTATGCAATGCTTTTAATGAACTTAGGCTTCTCCCTGAAGCAAAAACTGTCCTTTTTAACAACACAATTCTTCTGATGATACTGTATGAATCATAGACTCCCCAAAGAATCAAATTTTGGGTCACTTAGAGGGCTCTCAGGAGATCTACATGTTTGGGTGTAATTAGGGATGCTGCAACTTGCCAGAGAAGACTTGCATTTGAGAAATGGAGTGAAAGATATAATCAAAGAGATGTATAATCAGAAAGGAGGTGACTAGATCATGTAGTAAAAAATAACAGATGGCAGCCTATGTGTTCCATTGGTACTCAGTTGATGTCAGGAGATCTGGAGGAAGGTAATCATCATGTTGGACAGCCCCCCTTCTGAAGGATTTACAAGAAGATAGAGATGAAAATGCATAAATATATGCAATCTGCACTGTTGGAGAGACTACCTGTATTGATGTAATCATAGCAATCAAGGAAATCACAAGTCAATGAAATTCATAGGATAAAATAGAATAAGAATGAAAAAGTAAAAAAAAAGAAACATTTACTAAAAACTATTTGCAGGGTACTTTGCTGGATTTATTTATACATATATTCCAGCTTCAGATTCTCCTTATAGTCTTTAGAGTGCAGTGGCAAAGCAAATGGTAATAAATCTTGTTAAATTCCATTGCCATTTGTAAAACCCTGCCTCTCTTTTTAATACTTAGCTAGTTGGAAATGCCAAGTGCTGTGGTAGTGAGAACTTTTTTCTGGGTCTTCAGTAACCATGGGAAGGTGGAGGCTATAGCACCTCTAGAAGCAGTTGTGTGCCAAGTGATGTCTCCATAAGGTTTACTTCTCTGGTTCCTGATCCAGGTTAGAAATAGCACCAGTGGTTGGGAGGGGGTAATCCTTCTATCCCCAGGCTCTTTGGCTTACATGCTTATCAGTGGCAGGTGTTTGTCATTTAATGTTGGTGGTGGTGATAGTGTCAGCTTTCTCCATAAGGGGTAAGAAAAGCTAAAGTTGCTGCCTCTGCAATGAAGAGATGGAAGTTTATTTCTCAAACTCTTCTTCGAGTCAAACTTTGGCCATTATAATTACACAGTATCCCTTTAGCTATGTTCCATTTTTTTGTCATGTTGTATATTGTTTCCATCTTGGTTTTTTTTTTTACTTGATGTTTCAGTTCATATGCCTTCTCATGTTTCTCTGAATTCATTGTTTATATACATTCATTGTACCTTTCAGTACAATAATTATTATTAAAACCTTATACCAAAATATATTTAGGCCTTTCCAAACTGGAAGGTATCTACCTTTGTTTCTAATTCTTTGCTACCACGAAAACGTGGTACTATGAATGTTTTAGTATATATGGGGCTTTTCTGTCTCTCTATGCCTTGGCGGTGGGATCTCTGGATTAGAGAGCGTGGACATTTGTCACTTCCTTAACACTGTTCCAAAATTGTCTTCCAAAACTAATTCACAACTCCACCAACATGGGTATGACACAAAATCTGAGTTGTTTTGATTTGCATTTCTCGTATGATTTGGAACAGCCTTTCATATGATTATTAATAACCTGCAATTCTTATTTTGGAAACTTTGTTCATATCCTTCAAGCACTTATCTGTTGGGAAATAGTTCTTGGTTTCATATATTTGTATGAATTCCCTAAATGTCTTGTTTATCAGACCCTTAGAGATATTGAATGACTAATGATCTCTTTAATATATGATTGCCTTTTTCATTCATTCTTCTTGACTTCTCTGTGGCTTAGATTTATTTGACCAGTTCTCATTCAACTCAAGTGATGCTTTCTAGAGGAAACCTTTCCTAATCCATCTCCCTAGTAGTTTGAGCTTTCTTTCTTCCCTCATTATCTTGCTATCTTCCCACTAGCATATAAGTTCCTTGAGGACTGAGACTATTTTTCCTTTTTTATCTTTTTTTTCCTCTAAAGTTCCAGGGGTAGGGAACCTGCTGCCTCAAGGCCACATATGGCCTTCGAGGTCCTTGGGTGATGCCTTTTAACTGAGTCCAAGTTTTACAGAACAAACCCTTTTATTAAGGGAATTTTTTCTGTGAAGTTTGGATTCAGTCAGAGACTGCCTTTGAGGACCAAGAGGGCCACCTATGGCCTTAAGGCCACAGGTCCCCCACCCTTGTGACTTAAATTCTAGCACAGTGCCTTGCACACAGTCATTTCCTTTTTGTTGTTTGTTTTAAAAAAAAAGTTAGACGATTTTATTTTTTATAAAGCTTTCATTTCCATCTCTTCTCTTACAGAGAGATATCCCATGAATCCCATCCATCCAGCACTTAGCACAGTGCCTGGCACATAGTAGGAGCTTAGTGTGTATATGTTATACTTATATGTATATGACTATATGTTATTGTACATAAATGTATATCACAATATATTATTATACATATATGTATGTGACTATATGCAATGCTTTACACCTATGGCGGACCTCTCCTCCCTCAGCTTTTGCAGTCACATAATAAGTTTCTTAAGTTTTTAATTTATTCAAAATCCTTATTAAAATAAGGCCCATAGAGAGTGTTTTTTTTTTACAAGACAACACAGGTAATAAGATAGCAGAACCAGAATTTGAGGTTTTCCGATTCCAAATCCAGTGATAATAATCTTGCCATGATAACAATGCAGATAAGGTTATATAACTGTATCACCTTTCTGCAGTCCAGATACTACTTTATGCAAAAAATAACAAAAATACCTGTGGCCTCTCCATTAAAAATTCTTTGAAATCTTAGGACCCCTCCATCAGAAAGTGTTGAGGTCATTTGGAAGAAAGAGGATGAATTAGTTTTCATTACTGATAAATCGCTTGAAACTGCTAACAGACATCAACACCCGAGCAACAAATTACTCTTCCTGAAAACTCTTCAGTCAAACAACACAAGAGTGTGTTTGACTTAATATTAATATGTGTACCCCATATACTCCTCTAATTTTCCCTTTGTTAAAAGAATGAAAGGATGTATACTTTAACAAGGCAAGTATAACAGTATCCTCATTACCAGAAAAATATTTCACTTAAACTTGAAGTTTGCTCTGTATATACTTCTTTGGCATCTGCTTTTTCATCTCTGTCTCCTCAAATAGTTTTCAATAATTCTTAGAATTCTTTTTATCTGTCCCTTACACTGTAATTAATTATCCACTGTATTTGTATAGAGGGTCCCAATAATTGTTTAACACCATTAATGGTTAAAATCGCACTAAAACTTTTGTGATAGCATCTATACACACACACACACATCATGATTTATTCAGCCATCTTCTCTCAGTCTGTAAATATTTATTAAGCACCTACTACATGCGAGGCATCATGCTAAGCACTAGAGATACAAAGAGGCAAAAGACAGCCCTTGGCTCCAATGAGCTTGCATTCTGATGTGACACATCAGACTTATAGTTGGGGTTTTCCCCCCAATTTTTTACTGTTACAATATAGTACCTTTATGAATATTTTTGTACAGATAGGTCTTTTTTTCCCATCTGTAATTCCTTTGACATAGAAACTTAATACTGGGATCACTGTTTATAATAAGGTATAAATAATCTGATAGTTTTTTATGTTTAATTCCACATTGCTTGCCAGAACAGTCAGTCCAGATCAATCCTCCACCGACAGTGCATTAACACACTTATTCTCCCAAAGTACCACCAATGTTGAATCATCTTTCCCAGTTTTATGACTGTAAAGTGATACCTCCTAGTAATTTATATATATATATATGGGGTTCATAATTTTGAAAAGCTTTTCAGATGGTAGTTATTTTTCCTTGTGAAAACTACTTCCTTTGACCATTTGTCTATTGAGGAATGAAACTAAAATCTTATTTATATCAATTCTCTTTAAATTTTGGATGCTGGACTATTGAAGAGATTTGGGAGTAGGGACTGGGCAGGAGTGGGGGAATGGTGGTACAAATCTGTGATTGCAGTGGTGTAGCATAATTCCTAATGAGAAAAGTCCTTCCTGTGACACACATTGGCAGTTCTACAACTTACAGTCTTATAGAGCTTCTTGGGGAACTGATGAGAGGCTAAGGAACTTATTTAAGGTCACATAGCCAGTATGTGTCACAGGCAGGCCATGTTTTGCTGACCATGAAGTCTACTCTCTCTCCCCTTCACACCACAATGCTTCTCATCAGATGTTTAATGCAAAGATTCCCCCCTCCCAATTCTGTCAATAGTTACTATTTTAGCTACGTTGTTTTTAAAAATGAAAAAGCTTTTTATGTAATTATAATTGCTTTGTCTTTTTTATTTGTTTATTTACTCTGTTTCACTACTGGTCAGTTTTTCTCCTATTTAGTTATAAAAGATCATCATTAGCTTTATGTGGTAATAACCAGCCTATGGCAACAAACAATTAGCCATTGTTCCCCAGAACCTTTATGTTTCTAAATGATAAAGAAAAAAAAACAGGTAAATACCTTGGTTATATGTCTTGTACTGCTTACGGTAGGTAAACAATAACTGTAAAGTCTTCTTAAAGACTGAAATTGCCTTTTTGACCTGGAAAAAACCAACAACAAAAAACAAAAGGATACTCAACCTTTCTATCATAGGAATTGAGTTGAGTTGGAAGAGAAGTAATAGCTTATATTTATATGGTCCTTAAAAGTTCTTAAAATACTTTTCTATTTCATTTTATTTGACCTTAGAGGTCAAATAAAACTTATCTAGTTTTTTCCCTCACTCCCCCCTTCTGTACCCCCAATCTCTCCATTATAACAGAGGCCCAGTAACTGAATCTGGATTTGAACCTTAATCTTCTGGGTCCATTTCTGGTGTTCTTTCTACTAGATGGTTTCTGCCACCCATGGTTTAAGTACTATTCTATTATGTGAGAAATGTATTTCTCTAGGAACAGAAAAACATGTTGGGTACATATATATCATATCTAGACTCTTGCATTATTTGGAGGCATGGAAGGTAAGGGAAGAAGTGGACCTATTGATTAAACTTGGCTAAATTCCTGTTGCTGGGAAGGCATTTTGAATAATACAATTCCTTTCTCTTATGCCTTTGGGATGTGAAATTTGAGCACATCTATGCCTTGCTTTGACCATATTCAGGCTGTAGCCTCATGATGACATCAGTCAGTATGTTCCTAGTCTAGAATGTGGCAGAGAATAGAAAAAATGGGTTTGAAATTTCTGGTCCCTTCCAGACTATGTCTCTGATGCCATAGTTCTTGGTTAAATTTTACAGAGACTTTTTCCCCCACCCATGCTTCTACCCCCCAGCTCTTTTGCTTTTCCTGCATTTGATCCTTTGGTGAAGTCATCATCCTTTGTTCCTGGTGTCAAGCCGTTGCCACCAAAGCAACCTGCAGATTTCGTGTTTAGCTGGAGCAGGAGGAGAGTTCTGATAGGCTATGAGGAGGAGAGAGCCCTAATTCAAAGGCTTTAGACACATCTTTTGGGTATGTGGGTACTTGTCTTCTGAAGAGCAGAGATCATGTCTCAAGTTGCTGGTGTGCTTTGTTGCTCTTTATGTTTTACCACAAAACTAAACAAAACAAAACACTAACACACTTAAAGAACCAACCTCTGTATCCTACAGTCACAAAATACGATGGATAGTAGGATGATGCAAAGGCATCAGAAAACTTGTCCTTTAATTACAGTGAGTAGGACACCACATATCCTAGCTGTCTAGGAGTATCCCCAAGACAACAGAGTCAGTGCCTGTCTGTCTAATTAAGAGGAATTGAAAAGCACCACAGGTATAGCCTAGTAATGTTTTCTGACCCCAGCAAAGGAAGAACAGATTGTAGGGCTTAGCAGGTAGCAAGAGCTAGAAACTATTATCACAGTGTTGTGGTTTCAACAGAAAGACACTTTCAAACTCCTTGGGAAGCACACTATTCAAATATATTTATTAGCAAGAGAGATCCAGCAAATAGGATGTTCTTTCTCCCTCCCCCATCCCTCAAGGGGGAAAAATGATTAATGTTTAAAGTAACACTGCCTAGCAGTTTGAGAACACCTGACCTTTAAAATAGTTTGTGATCTAGGACATGGCATCTTAGGATCCAATTACCAATATTTGAAGCCAGATCTATCACCATATCATCTGTTTAATGAAAACAGACAGCCTTTTCCATAGAGTGTTCAGGCCTCTCCCATTCCAAAGACTTAGCTCTTTTCCCTGCCTATATCATTTGTGACAGTTAACAAACATATTATTCCTAAATTGAGATGTGTTCATTTGGAGACATTAGAAAGGGGGGGAATGTGGGGGATGGGGGGAAATCCCTATTTTACAAAAATGAAAAGTAAAAAATGAATAATGAGGGTGTTTTCTTTCCTAAAGAATTTCATAGCAGAGTGTAAAATGCTAGGAAGGCCATGATTCTAATCCCTGCATCTATTTTGTAAACCAAGCAAGCATAGGGAGACAGAACAGAAAGAAAATGCCTATAAAACAGAATTTTTGAAGTCTCCTTTATCAGTTTTTTCAGTGAGTGTCATTTTCTTCATGGACAGAGGTTTTAACAGCTTAAGCTTCTTTTAAATGGTCTGAGGAGAGACAGCAGTGATGTGTGAGGGTTCATTAATTATTGCTCTTACTGATGTTTGCACAGGCAGTCAGGATCATAAATGTCAATCTGTCAAGAGACTGTGATAGGTTCTAAAAAACTGATTGAGTGCCTCAAAAGCTGTCATCGAGCCTGAGATTATACAGATTCATCTTTCTTTCTTAGAAGTAAGAAGAGGAAAGCAGGGGGAAGGGCATAGAGGATGATTTTTTTTTCTCATTGTTGTATTTGGCTTCTCTCCCACTCATTTTTCTGAATTGTGAGTGCTAGCTTGTATAGAGGCCCATCTGAGATGTCACACAGGCCACAGCAGTGGTTAGCAGTCCCAGGTGTATACAGGCTGCCAACTCCAAATTGACAGGAGAATAAGAGAGATTGAGATTCAACTTTGACAGGGCTGACACAATTTATTTGGGAATTTGGGAGGGAAAACATGAGTGATAAAGACAAGAACAGTGACAGTAAGGAACAAATGTGAATTTCTGTTGAAGACAAAACAGAATTTTAAAGGAAGTGACTGTTGTCTTTACATAAGGTTTCTAGTTAAACTGTTTCCAAATCATGAGCCTTTGCACATTTTTCTGAGTTTAGCTGGAAAACTATATTTAGAAAAATCTTCTCTTCCAAAGAGATTACATTTTTTAAAAAATTACTATATTTGTCTATCACCAGTTTTAAGAGAAAATGCATTCAAGATATGAGGGTAGCTGCAAGTTGGAGAAAACCATAAATAGATCAAGACTTGTTATTGTCTTTATCATGCTATTGTTCTTACTCATTCCTTTCTTTTGATGAGGATCTGATGTCTTTCCCATTCAATTAAGCATTAGCCGGGAAAGTGGAGAGAGATGTATACTAAGGTCAATTTATTTTTGTATAGGATCAGGACAACTTTGTGAGTAGGTGATTTCATTAGTGGGACTAGTCCTTCCACATACAGATATGATATCTTCTGGCCAGATGTTGTTATCTACAAAAGTGTATGTTTGGGAATTTGCTATGTTAGATCTCTGTAAAAAGCACTGATAATTCTTGCTTGTGGAAGAATTTTTTAACCTTTTTCTGCAGGGCTTGCTGTGTCTAATGAGCATACTCATCAGAACTTTTTTCTTCCAACAGTCAGAGCTGCGTAGGATGGAATAAAAGTTAACCTTCCCTCTCTGCTTCTCCCTATATGTATATTACCAGTACAAGTACACGTTCTGGTCATTCCTTTTCCCTTTCCCATTTTGTTGTTCAAGTTATTGACAGTAACCAGGGTGGAATTTGTGAGCAAAAATTCAAAGCCCTCTAAATTTATTCCAGTCTGACAAAGGAAGACCATGATTCCTTTGGTTTTATCCAAAGAAAAAACATAATTGATTCCTTTAGTGTTATCTAGTTTTGTTTTGGGTTTGTTTGTTTTTTTGTCTTTTCCATCTTTAGCCATTTTCTAATTGGCATAAAATTTATAATTGAATAGTTGAATTATTAGCCCATTATTATGCAATTAGAAGCCCCTGTACTAGACATCTCTTTCTCTTATTTAGGCAACCTACCCCATGACATATAGTGTTATTAACTAATTAGCAGAGGAGATCTGAATTTCTTTTGCAAGCATAATGATCACAAAGACCACTATTTATTTCATTAGCTTCTAATTAAAACACTAAATTGATGAGAAAATGTCAACGGATGTTTTACTTTTCTGAACAGTTATCTATGACATAGTCACCTTTTTTTTTTTTTTAAAGCAGTTGGGGTTAAGTAACTTGCTCAAGGTTACACGGCTAGTTATTATTTATGCGTGGGTGCTCATTTTCTGAGGCCGGATTTGATCTCGGGTCATCCCAACTCCGAGGCCGGTGCTCTTACTGCGCCACCTAGCCGCCCCAGACATAGTCACCTTTAATGGTAGCATATGAAGTATGTTTTTACAAAGATTATATCATTTTTATCTTGTTATTTCCAGTAGAGGGGGCATTAGAGGGAATTAGCATTCAGTTCATAGAAAACCTACTAAGTGAAAGTATTCCAGGATAGAAATCTTGTGACAGGCCTCTCCTTCTCCCTTGGGGGGGAAAAAAGTTTCTCTAAAGGTTAGCAAGTGAAATCAGAATATTTCCCCAGTTTAATAAACTATGAACAACTTCAGTTAATGGCACATCATTTGTTTTGTTGTCAAAATTTTCAACATCTACTTTTCATATGTTTGGACATCTTAGAGTTGGTTTCAGGCTTAGCACTGTAATTGTCAGGAATGATGAGGACCAGCTTTAAAGCCTGTTCAGAGGACAATTAATACAACTAGAAACCTGTGGGTAGTGTTGGAAGCCCATGCCTGTCTGTTTGGGGCTGAGTTAACTGTGTACCACCTAAGAGTGAATGTCTCTGTGCTACATGTGAACTAAAAATGGTGGGAAAATTCAGCATCTTATCATATTTCTAGTGGGCTTATTAGGTAGTGGCCCAAGAAGGGTGGGAAAGCAGCAAGATTAGACTGGTCCAGGTGGGGGGTGGGATAGGTGGGAGGGAAATATAAACACTCTTTTACAATATATCTACTATGGTAATGTTTTGCATACTTATACATGTACAACACATACTGAATTGCTTATCTTCCCAGAGGGAGTGGGTGACAAGGGAGGAAGAAAATGGAGCTGAAATTTGAAGTTTTAAAATTAAATGTTTCAAATGTATATAAATACTATTATTAATACTATTTTGCATGTAATTGGGAGATAAGATGTACAAGCATTGGGGCACAGAGATTTACCTTGCCCTAATGGCAAAGTCGAAGGGGGTATGGGAGAAGATATGGGAGAGAGCAGATTGGATGAGGGGATATGTTGTGGGAGCACCAGCCCTGAAGTCAGGAGCACCTGAGTTCAAATACGGCCTCAGACACTTAACACAAAAACTAGCTGTGTGACCTTGGGCAAATCACTTAACCCCAATTGCCCTCCATAAAGAAAAAAAATAAAAGTCCTCACCTTAAAAAAAAATGAATCAATAGCAAAAAGAGTTTAATGAGTAGTGTTAAAGCCGAGAGACCTGGGGTTTAAATTACAGCAGTGACAAGTCACTGTCTCTTGAGAATCCCTATCTTCACTGTATAAGAATAATAATACTTGTATTATTTACTGTGTGTGAGGGTGAGTGAAATTCACTCCCCCCTTCTGTACCCCTAATCTCTCCATTATGTATATATGTGATGTGTAGGGGAAAAATGGGGAAATAATTGTAACTCAAAATCTGACGGAAATGAATGATGTAAACCAGAAGTTAATAAAGCATTTGTTAAAATAAAAAAAAATTAAATAAAAATTAGACTGGTCCAAGTGGACCTGTGAGGAGTCTCACCAACTTGCAGCTTAATGCCAGAGTAGCAAGTAATTTCAAAGTATATTTCAATCATAAAAATTTTAATTATATATAATAAAATTATTTTCTGTTTCATATAATTTCCTAGGGATAATTGCCTTGTTTATTTAAAAAGAGAAAATTGTTTTAGCTTAATTTTTTTGGTAGCATTAAATAGTTTTGGAGTTTTAAGAAACCTCACAGGCCATTTAGTTCAGCTCCTACCAGAAACATTCCCTCTTCAGCTGGCCCTCAAAAAGTCAAGTATCCTGTTGAGAAATCAACTCTTCTCTAGACTAAATATTCTCAGTTTGTTCAACCATTCCTCAAATGACATGGTTCCCAATTTCCATACTACAGGATGTGGTCTGACAAATGCAGAGTATAGTAAAACTCTTCTTTCTTTGTTCTAAATAAAAAATCATGATTTTATTCATTCTCTGACTACATTATCTTTGTTAGGATGCATACGCACTGAAAACAGTGAACTTGCACTAAAACCCCTCTGGTGTTTCTCACATGATCTGCTAGCTAGCCACATTTTCTCCTTCCTGTACTTATATAGCTGATTTCTTGGCCTTCATCATTCTGAAGATTCTCTTAGGACATGAAAGCAGTTAGATGTCACATTGGGTACCTTAAAGTGAGTTTTATGGAATCACTGCTTTTGAAAACAAGCTTTGAGTCTGAAATATGTACATGATTGGGGATTCCCTTAATTCTTTTGTCTAATGATATGACTAAAGACAATTCTAGTCTGTATATCCTGCTCCTCCCTCCTTTTCAAGTGCTTTGCCTCCTCAAAATAACAGCCTTTATAGGCCATCTTGGGAAGGCTCCATTTTTTTTATCTTGTCTTTTTTTTCCCTTCCCCCTTTTCTCCATCATCTTGTTTAGGCACTCCCCCTCCCCCATGGGAAATGATTATAGTGTGTTCCAGATTTAGATCTTCATCTCAAAACACATTTTTCCTTGTTTCCTTTCCTCCATAATTTATCCTATTTTAAGAAAACATATCTAAATAAGGTTATTAATACAAATGGCACCATTGCTGGTTTGTGAAAAAAAGACCCCCTGGAGAGCAGTGTTGGGTATATATGGTGAATCCTGTTTAGCTGACTGCTGTGTAATCATTTACAATTAGATTGTTGTCCTCATAGAGGAAGGGAGGGAAGAATCATAAGAGACTTGTAAGGTGGCAGCCTCAGCCATATCAACAGCTAGGCATCCTTACTGGGGCCCTAAGCAGCTCCCTTCCTGAGTTAGGAAACAGATTGAACTTGCTTTTGTTTTCTTCAGACTTGTTTTGTTGGTTTGTATTGAAGAGGAGATGTCATGTATTATGGGAAGAACTAAATGGGATGAAAAAAAATAGTTTATGATTGCTGTGACTGGTGTGTCCTTCTATGTCAGTGCCAGGTACAACAGGGCCTGAGAAGTATTCACACAATACTCCAGGCCTACACAACCTTTGGCCCATGGGCTGCTTTATGGCCACTTGCAGTATGCCAGAGGATTTCCTCTATAAACAGAGGATGTTTTCCTCTACCTTTTTCATGAGCCACCTGAAATCCTTTGACATGTTTCAAGTGCCCTGCTGGCCACAAGTTGTGCAGGCTATAAAGCCAATCATGAGCAGCTCTCCCAAGGACTGCTGCTGTGAATAACTTTAAGGATCTAATTGCATAGTGTAGTCAACTCTCTTGTTTTTTGAGCAATAAACTAAAACATAACATTCAAGAAACTAAAGCACAACATTCACAACAGTATAAAGTAATGACTTATTACTAAGGTGGCCACTTAGTCTTAAATAAAACATATCATTTAGTATGTCACAATCTCATCAGTCAACACAGAGTACCAAAGTAAAGTCTTCTAAAGAGTACCAAAATCACAAGCATTCTCCTCAGTTCTGCTTGGTCCCAGCTTGTCCTTGAGCTTTTTTTCCTGTTCCAGTCTTTTGGCAAGCTCTTCCCACCGTGGGCTCCATGAGATGACCCTAGTCCTATTAAGAGGTGGGAAGATCTCCAAACTACCTTATGCCTATTAAGGGCAACACAATGTATACTGTTTCCAACAAAGAATTTTGATACACTCAAAGGCACTTGAATAGCTGAAACAAGCAGCAAAGTACTACTTTGCTTGTCATTACACAGGCCTGCAGTATTCTGTAGTCAACATGGTGAGTCTAAAGGAAGGCTCATGAAATAAAAGAGTAAGGATGAGTTTACTGAAAAAGAGGGGAGGAAAAAAAAACAGGTGTTAAACTACCCTCATGTAAGAAAATGCTTAGTGTGGATGACTCACTAAAAGGAGCCCTTGTATTGGATAGATGGGGAATGCTCAAGGGGTAAGTTTTTGAAACTGCAATGATTCTTCGCCCTGTTTTACACAGGCAGCGGGCAACAATGACTTGTTAATAAGTAGGTTTGCAGTAGGGGCTGTGTAATTTGGTAAATCATAACTACCTTTGCTTAGGTTACATGGGTGGCATTTGTAGCCTTCGTGGGTAATGAACATTTTTGCATTTTAATTTGTTTAAAGCTGAAAAGCAATACTTGTATAGTCTGTGTGGTAAGCATGCCTCCATGGTGTTGGTTCAGCAGCAGCTACTACTACTAGTGTTGTGATACCAGTGTTACTTTTGTGTCTCTTGGTAGCCTTTCACTTTAGAATGTAAAATAAATGCATCTTCTTCTTTCCTAAATATTTGCTGATTTCAGGTTTAGCAGAGCAGGGAGGATGAATGTAAAATTCCCAGTTACTATGAGGCATTAATACCAAATGCCTTATTGTTTGCATATGATAGAAACATCTGACTTAGCATTTTTTAGATAGGAAAGAAGATGAACAGTCAAAAAATGTTCAGTCACGTTGGACTCTTCATGACCCATTTGGGGTATTCTTGGCAAGATCCTGAAATGGTTTGCCATTTCCTTCACCTCATTTTACAGATGAGGAACTGAAACAAACAGGTTAAGCGATTTGACCAGGGTCACATAGCTAGTAAGTGTCTGAAGCTGCGTTTGATCTCAGGAAGATGAGTCTTCCTGACTCCATGCCCAGTACTCTTTAACTACTGTACCATCTGGCTCCCCACGTCAAAAATGAATCAGTAAGGGCAGCTAGGTGGCTCAGTGAATAGAGCACCGGCCCCGAAGTCAGGAGCACCTGAGTTCAAATATGGCCTCAGACACTTAACACAAAAACTAGCTGTGACCTTGGGCAAATCACTTAACCCCAATTGCCCTCCATAAAAAAAAAAAATAAAATAAAAGTCCTCACCTTTAAAAAAAAATGAATCAGTAGCAAAAAGAGTTTAATGAGTAGTGTTAAAGTTGAGAGACCTGGGGTTTAAATTACAGCAGTGACAAGTCACTGTCTCTAGAGAATCCCTATCTTCACTGTATAAGAATAATAATACTTGTATTATTTACTGTGTGTGAGGGTGAGTGAAATTCTTTGTAGATTTTGTGAACACAGTAGACATGTATGAGCTTTAATCACTGATAAAATATTTCTGGGACACCAATAGTGGCTCATAGGCACCCAGCACGGCACTATGCTGGGGCTTTGAGGTATAAGGATGTGTAAGGTGTGATCCCCTGCCTTCAAGACTAAAACATTTTATGTAGGAAAAGAGAATGCTTAATAACTAGATCTTCAGAGCCAAATGATTCACATAGCAAATGCTGAAAGTATTGTGATGGAATGGGGATGGGGTAGGATCCGTGGGGAAGGGGGTAGGGGATTAGTCACTCCTGGCTAGGAGCTTTCAGATTTCCAAGTTTCATAGAGACCTGACTAAATAATAACAAACTTTGTTTCAATTTTTTAACCTTGAAACTCTTTTTAAGCTCCACCCCCCGCCCCTGTAAAAAAAAGGGGGGGACTAGATACATGTTTACCATGAGGTTGAATAGCGAAATTAGGTAAAATCAGAATCTTAAGTATCTTGACACCTAGAAATCCTGCCTACTGAGTTCTGAATACAGCCTGGGATAGAACCTTAATTTTCTCACCTGCCTCATTGGCCAGGGGTTAACATTGTCTCCGTATCTGTGTTCTGAGCAGATTCACAGTCTGAGAGTGAGGCTTCCCCAGTGAAGCGACCAAGGCTACTGGACAGCAACGACCGACCTGAGGAAGCCGGCCGTTCTAAACAAAAGAGTCGGCGCCGCTGCTTCCAGTGCCAGACGAAACTTGAGCTGGTCCAACAAGAACTGGGATCATGTCGCTGTGGTGAGTGTCCTCCTCCTCCACTGTGTGGTGGGAGCCAAGGTTTTCTTGAGAGTGAGTGCTGTCAGCCCCTTGGTTGACAAACAGAAACAAATACAGATCCTGGAGGAGAAGTGTTGCAAAAAAGTAAGAGCCAAGGCATTGTCCTTTCTCTGCAGTACAAGCCTTCCAACTGTAGTCCTCTATAGATTGGGGCCACTTTTCAGCTTACCAAGTGTGTGTCTCACAGCCCTTCAGGTGCTGGCCCACTATAGGACACACAGCTTGGTCTGTAAGAACTCAGATTAGTATATTCTTTTCTCCTCCCTCAAAGTCCTGATCATTTCACATAGAATACAGAACTCACAGGCAGACTTTTCCTAATAGGAATTTTTCCTTTGTTGATTTCTTATTGGTTTGTCATTACACTCACCATAGCTGTCAAATTGACTGCACCTTGAATAATGGCTCAGACTGTCAAATCCACACTTTAAAAAAAAAAAAAAAAGCTATTCAAACAGAGCCTGGTAGAAACTAAACTAGTCCTAAAAAAAAAAGACCATGCCATAAAGGTCATTGAAGACCTTTAATAAAAATGAGAAATGTGACTTCTAGCATTTATAGTTTTATTCTTCAGGCAGCCACAATGTAATGCCTTTTTAGGTTGTGCCATTGCAGTGACCATCACCAAAGTGAAGGTGATGGCAGGTGTATCTATTCAGCAGTTAATTAAAATTTTAGTGGACTTTTCTCATTTATTTGCCATTCTACTTTAGAGGTGTTTAGGGTTTTGTGTTTTGTTTTTAAAATTCACAGTGTTGCCTTCCTCAACTTATGAAATGCAAGTGACTTTAAATTTGTGGTACTTAACTACAGATAACTACTCTGAACTTTTCCCTGTTCCCCACCCTGTCAGATTTTCTTCCCACTTACAGTATGGGGAAAGTTGAGTCTGAGTTCTCTCATTTGAGAAGCAAACCAAAACAGTTGAGTGAATGCTATTATCTATCCATACATAGCAAATTAAATGAACTTGTATTAGGGCCAGGTTACTTAATTTAAATAGATAATTTCTCCCCCCAAGTTACTTTCAAAGAAAAGTTTGATTAAAAATATTAGTATCTTTTTAGCATACTTTGGAGTGCATGTGTACATGTGTATACTCTAGTATATAATGCCAGCTCTTTATAATTACTGCAAGAAAATGTATAAGAAACTTTATGCCTAACCATAGCAGTACAAAACTTAGATTCATCCCTCCTCTCCCTCTGGCCACATATCATGTCACATAAGAGCAAAAATCTGCTAGTTACAGTATTTGAAGCCAGCATATTTCTCAGGGTCTGGTTTTATTTCCTACTTTTGAAACATCTGCCTCCCAACCAGAGCTACAGGAGATCAGGCTGTGCCAGCCCTAGCTATTCAAAGCCTCAGACCCATTCTGTGAGAAAATCAGCTTCATGCTTTTCCTTCTCCCTCTTCATGAGCAGCATAGTGGTAGCAGCTGTAAGGGCGATTCCTTTGCTGACCTTTCAGTAGAAAGCATCTCCCAGTGTAAACTTGCAAAGAATTAAATTATGGTGACAGTTCAACTTGCAACACTGCTTTAAAATACAAAAATGACTAAGTGACTAGATTGTGTTTCTGCTTACAATGTTTGTTCAAGAGATTGCCAAGCATTGCTAATGATAGGGCAGGTAATATTAGTTGTTGGGTTGTTAGTTATAGGGACAGCTGTTCTGACTGAATCCTGTGTCTTCAAAAGAAACCTTAACTTCTTTGCCCAGGTAAGATTGTGAAAGGGAATAGACCCCAGCTTCTTCGTAGAGACTTAACAAAGAAGGGAAAATACTAGTTTCCACTACGTTGCCTGTCATGCTTCCATCCACCATCCTGAAGAAGGCTCTTCGATTATAGCTTTGTACAAAATTCTCATTCTAAGAAAATAAATCAGTCAGCTGCAGGCTTGTACACATGGAGCTGTAGAAAGAGAATCCAAAGTGACAAAGCCCCTTCCTACAAGGAATTGTACATACCAGATGAAGAGCAACACAAACCAAGGGGATCTGAGGTCAGAGGGTAGCTTTGGTTTGTGTACTAGGTTCAAGTCTCACCTCTGACACAAACTGGACTTGTGACCATAGGCAAATCATTTCATAGTGCCATAGGCACCCAGTCAACTCTGTAAGACTGAATGTAGCAGAAGTGCCAACCTTCATTGGTTAAGGGAATTTCCTTACTAGGACATTCCTTATACTAGTGAAATCGCAGGTCTAGTCTATATCCCTATTGGGGGGAGGTGGGGTTGGGCACTTGATAGCTATTTAATCTGTTTTTAATTTTTTAAATTTGTTTTTATTTTATTTCCAAATGACCTGCCTTCTCTCCCTCTAATTTCTTACCTCCTCTACCCCACATTGAGAAAACAAGAAAAATCAAACTCCTTAACTATTAGTTTTACAAGTGAATCCACCCTGTAAATGGGAAAGTAGGCAGGATAAGAGAATTAAAGAATAGGTTACGTGGTCCAGGAACAGAGGTTACCCAGTGACACGATCCCACAGCTGCTAGTGCATTCTCTCCCACCAAAAAATAGTTTATATTCACACATATGCATGCATGTGTGTAAATTTTGTCTCCCCCTGCTGTTAGCTATTGTTATACTCTTGTCTTTGTGTTTCAGGTGTTTAGTACAATGCCCAGAATGTGATAAGCAGTTAATAAATGTTTGTTTATTAATCAGTTACAGATACACGTATCCATATGCATCGCAGAGATAGATATGTACAATAGACACATGCATAAACTATATAAATATAATCATAAATATCATAGGGGTCCCTAGAGGACAATTAGTCCAATGTCTTATGAGATTGATAGGAAATAGGCCCAGAGAGGTTAAGTAATAGATGGCATAGCAAGGATTTAATTTAACACTCTTGAGTTTAGCACTCTTTCCACTATACAACAGTACCTTATTTTCTAGCTTGATTCCTATATAATTGGTGTCCCACATATATGCTGTATCATCATTTATTCAGGTTTGGATGTTTGCTCTTGGTATTGGGGTTCTGGTATGCTCTATGTCTAGCCATTGAAGCCCTAAGGGTCTCATGGCAGTTTTTCCAAAAAGACTTGGTCCCTGAATCTATACTTTAGTTTCACTAAGGAGGCTTCTTAAGCAGCCTAATTATCTCCTCAAGATACCCACATTACAGTCATTCCTTGTATCATCACTTTACCTGTTATAGCTGTTTTTAAGGCTGTCTCCAACTTGTTTGGCCCAGCATGTTCCTTGAGCTCCATATTAGAAACATAGGATTTTTCTTTACCTCATAGGCCTGTATTCCCATCTTAAGAATACCTGAATCCTTACTATTACACAGATTTGCCATAGTGGATCAAGGAAGGTGGTCCATCTAGTGTGCTGTCTTGCCTCTGGCAAGCAAGAATTCACATTTCAGCACCAAATGTTCCAGCGGTGCTGTAGTTACATTTCCCAGTTTACTTGGTATCTTCACAAATCTACCTGTAGAAAGTATCTAGAGTTCATTTTAATGATGATATTGTATCCTTTCAGGTGTGGTTACCTTGGCTGTCTCTGTTACATTCTTGTGTGGTTCATAACCCTGTCACACTTAGGAGCCTTGAATTCCTAGAGCTATCACAGAGAGATATTTTAGAAGTCAATATTCCCCACAGATCCACATGAGCTGTTTGTGAAGGACAGAAATAGCAACTTTTTTATTGTTGTTTGGGGAGCTTGACTGTTCCACCAGAAGCAAGTGGGCCTAGGGCAGAGTAAAGTTTCTAGGTATGAGGTTGCTTAGGGAAAGTTCAAAATGTGAATTGGACCACCACCAGCGTTATATTTTTGTTGTTCAGGAAGTTTTCAGTCATATCCAACACTTCAGTAATTTACTGTTGAAAGAGGAAACTCAGGAAGTTGCTTTAAACTCAAACAAAACATTTTTCCAACATAGAAGATCTTTTTTATGCATTCACAATTTTTTTTCTTCCAATCCCTTTTCACTCTCTACAGGTTATTTACTGCTGACAAGAAATTCACATCTCATAAATAATGCTTAAGAGCCATTGCTATATAGGGTTTTCCTGGTAAAGATACTGTAGTGGTTTCCCATTTCCTTCTCCAGCTCATTTTACAGATGAGGAAATTGAGGCAAATAGGCTTAAGTGATATGCCCAGTCACATAGCTAATAAGTGTCTGAAGCTAGAATTGAACTCAAGAAGATGGAGTCTTCCTGACTCTAGGTCCAACTATCCATTGTGCCACATTGCTGTGTTTTTACTTTCCCTAAAAATCTCCAGCTCAGTGTAGTTGACTTGATTTTTCTTAAAAGAAGACATTAACCTTGGGGAAAACACCAGACAATGTTGGATAAATATTTAACTCTTGGAATTATTTCTAAGGAGTGCTATCATGCTATCATTGTGAAACCCAATTCATTGATCGTGTTGGTGTTGTAGAGCTTCAGTTAGCTGTCCTGAAAAGTTGGGGGGGGGGAGTTGGGCGGGGAACACAATAATTTACTGTTGAAAGAGGAAACTCAGGAAGTTGCTTTAAACTCAAACAAAACATTTTTCCAACATAGAAAATCTTTTTTATGCATTCGCAATTTTTTTCTTCCAATCCCTTTCCACTCTCTACAGGTTATTAACTGCTGACAAGAAATTCACATCTCATAAATAATGCTTAAGAACCATTGCTATATAAATTGAATGTGTTATGAATTGTGATGGGCTTTTTTGTAGCGTTCTGTGCCTAGAGCAGGAAGAACAGAGGATGTCATTTTCATTAATTTCTAATGAGGTGCCAATTAAAGGCAGGGAAAATGCTCCAAAGGGAAGAGTGGCCCAAGCTCCCCTGAATCCTCCGCCCTAGGGCTGTCATCCAAACACACTGCCAGTCAAGCCTTCTCTAAAAATTCCATTAAATTACAATCTCATCCAGAGCGCACACAGACACATTCAGCTTCCCTTTGATCTTCAAAAGAGCAATTTGTAAGATGAGTTCTCAGCCTTCTCACACAGGGAACTGGGAGAGGTGATAGGAATTGTTAATTGCAAAGACACTCTTCAGGCTTTAGTGAGTAGGTGAAATTTTGAGATGAATTCTCATTGTCTAACTCCCTGTAACTGGGTAACCTTTAAATCAACAATACAAAAGTAACACCCATTTCCTATGAAATCACTCTAGCTGCCAATTAGACAAGGTATGTGGTGAGGCTAAGGTGTGATCTCCTATGTTGCATAAATAATTTGCCTTCTTAGTCTGGAAAATAAAAATGTGCTTATTTTATTTTCCAATCAGGAAGCAAATCAACTACACAAGAACACTCTAGAGTGTGTTCTGCTATGGTTTAGCCCTTGTCACCAGAGTTACCTATGATTCTGTTGTGCTGCTGAGCCATGGACCTTTTAATTCTGGAAAGGAATTGGTAGGGGTAGGTTCTGCAAACAGATCTTGATTGGCATGATAGCATGACTTTTTTTTAATCCTGATGTACTGCTTCTCTAAGCCACACAATCAGTTTTAAAACACCAGCATGGGATGGGGGTAGGGGACAACTACATAAATTATTACTTGTTTCTTAATTGAACAATGACTTAAAAGATATGCTTCTCTCTTTCCTTTTAGGATTAGAAGCCTTTTACTAATCTCCTGAGCAATCCAACTTCTTTTCATGTTTTTAGAATAAATTTTGCAATCACAATAAGAGCCCCAGGTAATAACTTTAGCTCATACCTTTGGAGTCATAAGTCTTCCTCGGCCTCAGTGTCCCTTCAGGTCCCTTCTGACTGGTCATATCCTGGGTGATGACTGGGGAAAAGGATAGGTTGATTCTTGTTTCAAGGACTTCACATTGGTCATGGCTATCACTATTCACAAGATTGGAGGGAGTAAATGGCAATATCCCAGAGCACTGAAATGAAAACCTCAGTTGTTGCCATGACCTACCTTTGTACTAAAAAGAAAATTTGGCACCCAAGCAAACCATACTTTCTTATTCTTATCAGTTTGCAATATGTTTACTTAACCTCAAACTTTTAGTAGGATGATTTGATTTGGACCCAGAAATCTATTGGTGATGGATTGGTTTGAGTAGGCTACAAAAATATAACAGCCTACCCCCTAACTCTACAGGAAAATATAATTTTTTTAAAAAAACAACCCTTTTGAAAGAGCCCTGTTGTGTGCAAGACCCTCTAGGGGTCCCCTGTTTGCCTCTTGCTACAATATCTCATATTTAAATAGTTCTCTGCAGTAATTTTTTAAAAGAACTTTATTTTTAAAAATCCTGTGAAGGGGGTTGTTACTTCAGTAAACATTGACATATAGAGGGGTGCATATGTTGATTATCTTAGAAGCTTAATTTGACTTCTCAGGTAGAATTATTATAAGTGGAACACTCATGCTCTGCTAGATGTTGTTCAGAACATGACTACATACAACAGGTGCCACCCCCATGGGGCTAGGGAAGTCCATTGGTTTACAAAGAGTTATGGAGAGAAGTTTTTCCAGTACTTGCTAGAAAGAGAGTAGTTAGAATATTTATTTTCAGTGGAAATGATGGTTGCTTTTGGAAAAGCAGAAAAAGGAGGAAATAGAGGTGTCCCTGACCTTTACTACAAAGCCCTCCAAAGAGTTATATGCAGTGTGATTTGAAATGTGGGGAAAAGTTCTTTGAGTTTTCAGCTACCAGCTACCACTACTACTAATTATACTCTTCAACTAAATTGGAGACTCCATTCTTAATTTAATCTTTGGAGAATTTTAGTCTGATACCAAATAGATTTGACCCTTCGCTACCTACACACAAGTGGCACCCCAGAGTGACCAGAACAGCGAAATTTTGTGCAAAAGGCTTTTCACACTACCCTTTGTCCAAAGCTGTAAGTCTCTGAGGAAATTCCCTTTCCAAAATTGTATAGCATGGAAAGAGCACCTTCCAGAAAACGGAGGGGGGAGGGAGAGAGGGAGGAAGGGAGGAAGGAAGAGAAGAGAAGAGAAAGCAAAAACAGAAGCTGAGCCAGGTGTGTGGGAGGCCACTTGGTGTTGTGAAAAGAGCTCTAGACTTTATTAAGGGCCCTAGGTTTGAATCCACACTCTTGGTAGCCTTTTACTTTTAGAATGTGAAATACTTCTTCCCTAAATATTCAGCAAAGCTTGTATGGCCATGGGCAGGTCACATAGCCACATTATGTGATATCATTTCTACACCTGGAAAATAGAAATCAAACTTGCATGAGATGAAACACAGCTAGAAAGAAAACGTTCCATAAACCTTTAAGCACCATTAACTTCTGAGTTTATCATTATCATCATCACTGTCACCAAATAGCAAGAGACTGTCCATACATAGCCTTGGGTTGTCCAGAAATTCTTTTGAAAATGCCACATTTTACTTCCATTTAATTTTTCTTCCATTTAGAAGCTATCTTATCATTAATAAGGTAGAATAGAATTATTCAGAAGAATTAGTCATAGTTTCCACTTTTGATAAATGGTGGAAACTTGGGAGAACCCAGGTTTAACAGATTTCTCCTCTTGCTATAACAACCAAAGCCTTGATGGGAACAGCTAAGAGTGGCATAAATGGAGGTCCCACACTTTTCCTTTCACTTAGAGCAGATTTCTTCCTGCTTCTTTAATCGCTCTTACAAGTGTAAGTCTGGGAAAATATAGATATAGACCAGTATCTCATAACATATATATATATATATATATATATATATATATATATATATATATATATATATATATATATATATATATATAAGCTCAAAGTGGATACATGATTTAGATATAAAGGATGACAACATAGGCCCAAGTAGTGGAACATGGTAGAAATTATCTTTCAGATCTGTGGATAGGGGAAGAGTTCATCTCGAAACGAGAGATTTTCAGAAGGTAAGATAATTCATATTGATTACATAAAATTAAATAGTTTTGACACAAACAAAATCAGTGCCGCTAAAATTAGAAGAAAGGAAGAAAAATCAGAAACAAGGAAGAAAATTACAAGAAAGGAAGCCTATTGGGGCAACTAGTGGTGCAGTGAATAAAGTCAGGAGTCAGGAGGACCTGAGTTCAAATGCAGCCTCAGACACTTAACACCTGCTAGCCGTGTTATCTTGGGCAAGTCACTTAACCCCAATTGCCCTTCCTCCCCCTCCCCCCCAAAGCAAAAAAAGAAGCAGCAGCATCAGTGGCCTATCAATAACCATATTTAAGAATGCTCTAAATCACTATGAATTAGAAAAATACAAATTAAAACAACTCTTAAGGTACCACCTCACACCCATCAGATTGACTTAGATGACAGAAAAGGAAAGTGACTAGAGAGGCTGTGGAAAAACAAGTACACTAATATAGAAGCAATTTGGAACTATATCTACAAATGGTATTAGACTGTGCATACCCCTTT
This sequence comes from Gymnobelideus leadbeateri, assembly GCA_011680675.1. Classification (NCBI taxonomy): domain Eukaryota; kingdom Metazoa; phylum Chordata; class Mammalia; order Diprotodontia; family Petauridae; genus Gymnobelideus; species Gymnobelideus leadbeateri. The sequence goes on along the minus strand of WOXC01008431.1, from coordinate 389,027 downwards.
TGCACAACAATACTGCTACTAGGTTAATGTTTCAAAGTGATCAAAGAAAGAAGTAAAGGGCCTGTATTTCAAAGATATTTATAGCAGCTCTTTTTATGGTGGCAGAGTTGGATGTTGAGGGAATCCCTAATTGATTGGGGAATGACTATCAAGTTAGTGGTTTATATATGAATATGATAAAATGCCACTGTGCTATAAGAAATGATGAAGGGAAGGATTTCAAAAAAGCCTGGGAAGACTTGTATGGACTGATGTAGAGGTAAGTAAAGCAGAACCAGGAGAACAGTTTATACAATAACACCAATATTGTGAAGATAATCAACTTTGAAAGATTGTCATGCTGATCAATACAGTGACCAACCACAATTCCAAAGGACTCATGATAAAGCATGCTATCCATATCCAGGTAAAGAAATGATGGACTTGAAATGGTGTACAGCTAAAACTTCTTCCTTCCTCCCTCTATATTTTAATAATGGGTTATATTTGTCTTGCCTTCTCAGTGGGTAGGGGAGGAAGAGAATTCTGAACTGAATATAAAGCAAAATTGAATCCAAAAATGATTGGTGGGAGAGACTTTTTATTTTCTGGGAAATAAATGGTTTTGGGTAAACTTTTAGACAGTACAGCAAATGTGGCGTATACTACTACTACATCAGAATCAAAACCCATGCTAAGAATTTTGTAAGGTCTTCCACCCTCACCTGCATCCCTCCCCCAAACAGTGCATATGTCCTGTTATTGCTCTTTATTCTTCAACATATCCAGCTCACTACTAGAAAGTTCACATTGCTTGCTCTCTTTACAACTATCTGTGCTACCTGGCTTCTTCATCCTTTTCAATTATTTATTACTTTCAGGAACTTGCTGAAAATTAGTTGGGAGGAGGAAAGGTCAGTCTGTATTAGTGAACAGTCAGAATTACAGAACACTTTAAAAGAATTTCATTTCTTTGAAATAACAAATTGAACTAATTGCCGTCAACATTTTTGTGAAGTAGATGTCCTTTCAGTATAATAAATATAAGTAAGATTATTTTGTAATGAAAATATCTGGTTTTTTACATTTGTCATAAACATAGAGATGGCAGGACAAAAGCATTTTTCTTGAATGCCATGGTCCACAGCTACATGATATAAAACATCATGCAATGATGACTGGAAGAGAAAAAAATCACAAGAAGAGTCTTTTTGGTTTTTTTCCTGGGAGAATGGTAGATGCAGGCAATTTTTATTTCCGGAGCAAAGGGCAAGGCCCCTAAGCCAAGAAGGAATCTGTCTGTAGACACAGGCTTGAATGATAGCAATGAGTGGCAGCAACATGGGTGAGTTTGAAGTAGCTGTGGGACCTGGGTAAAATGCTAGCAGGTTGGAATGATGACAGACATGCAGAATTGGGAGGGAAATGAGTACGGAGAAACTGTCTCTGCTACAGGACTCAAGCTTTTGGGGTTTCTCTCAGGCTTTCCTCATTGGAGTGATGAGTCTTTTTCAGTGTCTGAAACTAGGCCCTTTTGATAAAGTAGCAGGGAGATAGAAAATGACATTCATAAGAATCAGGGGCACTGACTATTTCTTATCTCCATTTACTACTTGGGATAGTGTAAGCTGCTTCTGTGCTCATCATCATTGCCTTGAATAAATTCTGCATTCAAATACTAATTTGGAAGTCTTCAATGATGTGTAAGTGTTCACCATGCCTGGGATTCCTTCTATCCTTGTGGCCACCTCTTGCCTTCCTGACTTCCTTCAAACCTCAGCTAAAATTTCATATTCTTCAAGAAACTGTTCCTGATTCCCTTTACAGGTAGTGCTTGGAATTTTCTCCAGTTTATTGTGTATATATCCTGTTTGCACAAAGCTATTTGCATATTGTCTTCTGCATTAGACTGAGCTCCTTGAGAGTAGGGCCTGCATTTTGCCTGCCTTTGTATCACTTAGCCCAGTTCCAGATATATTCACAAAGCAAGCATTTGATAAATAATTGTTGATCTGACTTGACATAGGTGGGTTGACTTTGAATACTGTGGAAATGAGCCAGATTCTTGTTATTTCCAGATTTCTCTTGAGTTGAGGCCTCATATGTTTTGGTGATAAGTCTCAAGACTGAACCAGTTTCACATATCCTTACAATCTGGGTTTCACTGTGTAGTGTTTATGATAGTTTTTTGTTTCATTGGTTTTTTTTTGAGCCCAAGCTGCTTATACCCCAGCAGTCTTGTAACAAGTGACAGCATTAGCAGCATTCTCTTTGTTATAGAAACTGCTGATAGCCAAGCGGTATTGAGGCCATGGAACATTGTAGAATTATATAGGCAGTGTGGCATATTGAATAGTAAGCTGCATTTGGATCTAGAAGAAGGCCTGGTGCAAATCTTTCCTCAGACATTTGCTAGCTATATGGCCATGGACAACTCCTCTCACCTCTCTGAACCTCAGTTTCTTTGCCTGTAAAATGTCAGCCCCTGTACTACCCATTTCACAGGTTTATTTGGAGGCTTGTCTGATATATCTGAGATAATATATGCAAACATTTTATAATTTTATATATATATATATATATCCAATTGTTGTTGTACTAATAGTATACCAACAACAACAAAACTGGTATAAAATGTTGGATGTAGACTCCACAAAGACTGTTTACTTAATGCCATTGAATAGATTTTGCACAATACCATGAACTCATTGGCAGGGGTTATATAAAGTACTAGGTAAGGTATTCAGAAGGGAAACAAGCCATGTAGCTGATTTCTTATGTAAAATACCTTGTAGCCTCCTCAGGTCCTTTTGGAAAGGAATTAATCACTATAACTACCTTTCTGATCAGGGCTTAATGAATGACATATGGAGCCAGTAAGGTACACTATGAAATATATACTACTCAGGAATGTAACCACCACCCATTTTTTCTCTCTTCAGCCTAGGCCAACAGAATCCTGGACTCAGTAGCGGGACAGGCTATTAATCAAACATCAAAGTCCAAGGAGACCCTCTGTAAAAAAAAATTATCTTTTTTTTTTTTTTTTTTAGAATGGGTTTGTACTTACTTGGTCTTTGATACTTGGTTAGGATATACAATGGATATTAGAGAAGACTGTTGAGGATTTAATGAAAAAAGAACATACCCAAGAGAATTCAAAACTTTACAAATGCTTATTGACTGACCTTGAAAATGGAATACTTCGAGTACACAATAATCAGATATTTACCATCATTCAAGTGTCAGTCTGGTGCCAGAGAGGGGACAAAAGGATACCTGTGAGAAGTTATCGGCCAAGCCATATGTAAGTGATACTGGTGTGTAGTCACTCCTCACATGGCAAGGAGATTTGTGAGACTAAAGGTCAAAGCTATATCCGTTTTAGGAATAGTACCACAAGAATGCTGCAAAAAGGGCAGAGTGTGTAACATTTTGCTAAAATTGTGGACCAGATGGGCAACATTGTAAGTTGAGTGCTGTTGAGAGGAACATCTGGTATTGGTCCTTCAAGAGTTGGCATGTCCAGACCATTGCTAGAGTTCTGACATTGGGACCAGCTCCAAAAGCTGGTTTTGGGTCTGGCTGAAACCTAAAGTGCTTAAGGAGAGTAACCCAGAAAGATAGTAGGTGGAGCCAGATTGTGCAGGGCTTGAGGTGTTCGTGTTGCATCCTGCTGGGAAGGAGGAACAAATGGAGCTTTGAGCAGGGCACTAGTATAGCATAGTCAGACCCCTTGTTTTAGATCATGTGTCAGTTTGGCTTCTGCATGGAAGATGTATTGGAGAGGGAGAGGCTGCTGGCATGGAAGCCAAATGACTATTAGGGTAGTCCAGGCAAGAGGTGATAGGGTCTTTGTAAATGGAGAGAAGTGATCAGATACAAGAAATGTTGTAGAGGGAGAATTGACAAGACTGGATAATTTGGTTGGATGCAGGTGGGGGTGAGGTTGAGAGAAGACAACTAACTGACATGAATCTGCATGACTAGATTGATGGTGAAGAGAAGAAAAGGAGTTTTGAAGGAGGAAATGATGAGTTCAGTTTGGGCATTTAGTGTGTGAAATGTCTCCAAGACATGTAGCTAGAAATGTAGGCAGTTGGTGACTCTGGGTTGTGAGTACACACGCACACAGAAAACCACTTGGGATGCTTAGCCTTTGGACTTAATATGAACTGACATATCCAAAAGAGGATCAGAAGAACATGAAAGTAACGTCCTAGTGGTAATGGTGATTTGCCTACTATATCTAGCAGTACTCCCAGAAAGGCTCTTGGATCACCTGAAGAAACTGTTGTTAGTTAATGGCATCATCAAGGAGTTTGGAAATCTGTGTGCTTCACTCATAGTAGTAATTTGGAAAAATACCTATTCTAGGATTTGGGTGGAATTTTTTACATTTAGCAAGAGAACTAATTAAAGTTTTTCACCTTAGCAATGCTATGAATATAAGATTACCTTAATGGTTCTCACTTTGGAAGCTGCCCATGCCCATCAGCTCTCCATGATACAGAAAGATAAGGGGAAAAATGCCTTTCACCTAACTAGTTGGATCCTACCAATTTTAAGGCATATCTTGAGGTATTCTTAGGCACCTGCTCAAAGCTTCATCAAAAAGGCAGTTTGGTAATATGAGCCACTTAAAAGTTATGGTTTAATCTGTTTTGGGAAGACATTGGAAGGGCACAAAGAAGAATTACCATAGGTGTTAGATCATCTAGAAACTGCAGGTTGGAAGCTGCTAGATGACAAGTTCTAGCTTTGTAATGCTTCTGTCAGAACTATTAATCTTAGGCAATGATGCTTGCAGAACCTGAGAACATACAACTGCTTCTCATTGCATATATCCAAATACTTATCAGGACCTAAAGATGTTTCTGGAGTTTCATAGCTATTATTGGAGATTTGTAAAAGACCACTGTAGTGTCAAAGCTTCTCAGTAATCTCATTCTTAAACAATCAAAAAGGACATGGATTCCACTCTCACCTTCATCTCCTGATTTAGGTAGACATCACTGGGACATTGTAGACTTTTGCTGATTGAAGCAAGTCCTTTCTCTTGTACAACCCAAAATGGCTTGGGATCAGTTTTGTGTAAGGAGAACAGTACAGCAAAAGAATTGCATTGTGCCTGTAGAGCGCTTACTGACAGTAAGATGTATTATCCCAGCAACATGTCTAAAAAAAACTTGATCCTGTAGTACCTTGTCCCTAAGTTTGGAGGCTGCATGGAGTCTCTTCACAGTGTAGAGAGACAATAATCTGCTGACCTTTGTCCAAACAAGTGCTGAGTTGAATGCCACCAGACAACACAGATGGGTAGCAACTTTGGCCAAATCTTGTTTCAGTTTGCAAAGCTGATAGATATTGGTGCCCTAACCTGTTGTTTTTTGTGACTGAAACTTTGGTGACCACCATTGGGTCTAGAGCTGGGAATTAAGATAATTTGATCCTCAAGGAACAAAGCCAGAAACACAAGAAAGCATGCCCTCTCAGAGTCTGGGAATGCAGCTTAAACAAAAGTAATGTAACTTTGAACCTGCCCAGATGACTTACAGGATCAGGGGTCTATGTACAGCAAAGTTGGCCAGGAAAGGGGGTGTGCCTTCAAAGAATCAAGCTCACCTCTCCTGAGTAAGGAGGTAAGAAAGTGGCTAAAATATAAATTATATGATGGAAAGATTATAACCAACACTACATGAAGTACAAAAAAGGAATTAGTATCGTCTAAGCCCTTCTGTCCTTAGGCTAACTGAATATGCCATAATGATTTTGCACGTGTACCAGAAGAAAACTATTACTGTCAGGGGTCCCACTATCCTCCCAGTCATCCAGGCTTATAATCTGGGTATCATCTTTGATCCTCTACCCTCTCGCTACCACCACTGATACCTAATCAACTGTCAAGTCTTTTAATTTCTGTCTTCCAAACATTTTTTGTATATGTTCTCTTCTCTCCTCTGACACTACAACCCAGGACCCTGGTGTGCAAGTCTTTATCACTTCCCACCTGGACTGTTCCAGTAGTCTATCGTTGGGTCTCTCTGCCTCAATTCTCGCCCCACTCCAGTACATCCTCCAATTACCTATGTGTAGTGTGTGTCCAAATACTTGGTACTTCATGAATACTAGTTGACTGACTGGTTGGAATTGGTGTAGAATAGATTTCATTGGTCAAGATGACAGCAAATATACACAGGAAGTATAAGACTCATGAGTCCAGTGTGTTCAACTGAAAACAACTTGGAAATGCTTAGCAAGAGAGAATATGCAGCAAACCAGCCTTTGGTTGATATGACTTGATATGAACTGATTTGTTACATCCAAAAGAGGATCAGAAGAACATGAAAGTAACATCCTAGTGGTAATAGTGGTAATTTGCCCACTCTATCCAGCAGTACTCCAGGGAGGCTCTTGGACCTTCCCTTGAACTTTTCTTTTTAAAATTATTTTTCATTGATGGATTCTTTCCATCAGTCATTTCCTATTGTTTGTCCTACTTTCCCTTCAATAAACTCTCCTTTGAAATGAAAAGGATATTGGTGATTATTATATTATTATTATTATAATAATTATATTATTATTGTTGCTTGCCCAACCAAGCAACAACCTCGATGGCCTGTCTACACAATATTCCATACCATGATCTTCCCCACTCTTTGCTAAGGAAATGGATATGTGGTTCATCCTGTTCTCTGGAACTAAAATTGCACATTATAACAGTTTGAAACCATCCACATTTTTTAAATTATTACCTTCACGTACATGATTGAAGTCATCGTGTATAATTTTTGTTTTCTTCTCTATTGCTCCAAGAATTACAAAATTTGAGAGTTGAAAGGAACCTCAACAGCTACCTAGTCCAACCCTTACTAAAAAGAAATCTCTGCTGTTAAGAAACATCCCATCAGTGGTCATCTAGGTTCTACTCAGAGACCTCTCAGAGCATTGCATTCTTTTAGACAGCTCTAATTTTCAGGAAGATTTTCCTCACATCAAGTCTTAATTTCCCTCTTTGCAACTTCCACTTATTGCCCACAGCTGCACACAGTATTCCGGATGGGGCAGAAATCAGGAATAATGCTGTATGTTCTATGAAAGCCTTCCTCTGTATCTCTGAACTCCTTATAGTCATTTCTTATGATGCAATAATATTCCATTGTATTCTTACATCACAATTTTCTCAGCCTTTTCCCAATTAATGGACACTACCACCAAGTATTGCTATTAATATTTTGGTATGCATTGAACCTTTGTTTCTGTCAATCAGTCTCCTTGGAACATAAGCACAGCATGGATCGCCAGGTCAAAAGGTATGAACAATTTAGTAACTTTCTCTCATCGTTCTAGATTGTTATACAGCCTCACCAGCAGTATGTTATTCCCACAGCCCTCCAGCATTGACTTTTTCTGCTTTTTGTTATCTTTGCCAATTTTATGCTTGAAGGGGAGGGGAATAAGAACTTATGTAGCACTTACTGTGTGGTGCCAATCACTGTGCTAAGGGCTTTGCCACAGATCTCATTTGATTCTCACAGCAGCTTTGCTTGAGGTAGGCACTATTATTATCCCCATATTAGACTTGAAGAAACTTAGACAAGTTAAGTGACTTACCAGGGGTCAATAGCTAATAAGCATTTGAGGCTGGATTTGAACTCGGATCTTCCTTGACTCTAAGCTCAGTGCTCCATTTACTTCACCAGTCACCTCTAGATTCTTTCTTCTTTTTAGCATCTTTGTCAATTTGTTAGGTATGAAGTGGAACCTCAGAGTTAATTTAATTTGCATAAATGAAAAATAAATTATTATGCTTACGTAATGATTGGAAACTGTGGTTGCTTGTAATTGAACTGTCTTGAAATCCTTAGAAATAAGCCAAGATGTTCCAAAATTTGAGTAGAGAAATGACCAAAAGTGATATAAATATTTTTATTATGAATAAGTCTCAATACTGACCCTTTTCTGAGGGGGCAGCTAGATGGCGCAGTGAATAGAGCACCGGCCCCGGAGTCAGGAGGACCTGAGTTCAAATCCAGCCTCAGACACTTAGCACAAAAACTAGCCGTTGACCTTGGGCAAGTCACTTAACCCCAATTGCCCTCCAAAAAGCAAATTTATACATATATATTGACCCTTTTCTGTCTTCATTTGACATATGAGCTATGCTTGTAGATTTTTACTCTTATATCCTATAGAAAGTTTTTTCTTAGCAAGACCCAATTTTGATATTCTGCAATTACCCTCTACAAATCTCTTTCTTCATAGATAGAAGAGGGAAATTTCAATTTTGCAGTATTTCTATAGGACACTGTCAGTTAACATTTCTTTGTTTCTTTTAGTGCATTTTCTTTTTTACCTTCTGGTTTATCTCAGACTATAAATTCTCTAAGGAAAAGCTCACTTTGATTTTGTTCTTTTTTTTCTGTAGCTTCCCGAAATACTTAAATACAATGTTTTAACACTAAAGCACACTCAGGGTTAACTGCTGGGAGAGAAGTTTAAGTTCAGAGACATTGATTAAAGTAAAGAATGGATGGATAACTTGTTTTACTACAGCAGCTTATAAAAACTTTATTAATTGAGTTTGGCTCTGGCAAAGGGAGGTGTGACCACATAACCAAAATATTTCACTTTGTTGAAGAGTCAGAAGACCAGAGGGAAGGTGGGAGGTATAAACACCTTAGTGGTTCATAGAAGTTTTCTGGAAGGCAGGAAGAAAGGTCTCTGTAGGAAACCTTATCATTATTTATTCATGTTTACATTAGTCTTATCTGCCTTGCATTTTCATTGCTATAGAAGAAATCAAGTAAGACATAATACTATCATAGATGGTAGCATTTCTTGCTTAATTAAAATTATTGAATATGCTTATGCCTTTAAATCTTCAGCTTTGGGGAGAGGGTGTCTAGAGCACGAATACTAAAACAGACTTTTTGTAAATCAGGGGGTTTTGGAGTCTTTAGATACTTTTTGGCCTTTAACTCACTACTTTATAAAAACCTTTACTCTTAGAATTATAAAACCTTTGAGGCAGAAGTGGTCTCAGAGGTGATCTAATTCAGCCTCCTGTCTTATATAAGAATCTCTCCTCGTGTGTTTCTGAGAGGTGTTCATTCATCTAACCTCTCTTCAGTTGCCTCTAAGTGATAGGGAGCTCACTAACTACTGAAAGAACCTATTCCTTCAATGGAAAATAACTAGTAAATGTTAGGAATTTTTTCTGCTGCTTGTGATTATTTTGATATTGGTGTGTCATGTCCTCCACTTGTGGAGGTGAGCAGGTCTGCCTTATATATTCTCTTTCTCTCTAATTTCTATTCACTAGTCCTAATTCTTCCTTCTGGAAGCAAACAAGATGAACCTATTTCCTCTTGCACATAACTGAATATAGCAGTCATGTCTTTGCTTTTACTAACCACAAATCTAAGTGTTTTTTTTTGCCAAGCTAAATATTTATAACTTTCTTCAACCATTCTTCACATTTACATGGTTTTATGTCTTTTCAGCATCTTGTTTTCTCTTCCAGGAAAAGTCCCACCTAAAATAAGCACCTGTGATGGACAGTTGAGGCAGATACAGGACGGCATAGCCAATTAGTATGTGGGGGGTGCTTTTATTAAGCTGGCAACTGTCTCCCAAAAGGGAAGGCAACCCTGAGCAGTCTGTCCAGCAAGCTTTTATACAGTAAAAAGTACTTCCTGAAACAATTAGTGGTCAGCAAGGCAACTGTTGCTACATAGGGATGTAAACTAATGGGGGAGGGGAGGGCCGGCGGGCTGCAAGCTAACAAGGGCAGATCTTTGTTTTAGTTACATCTTGGTTACAAGGCAGGTGCAGGGTGAGGTTTCATAATGGTCATACCTTTATGCTAGGTTCCTTCGGCCCCCTGAGGGGCCTTGTGAGAGGCCTTGTGTAGGAGCTAGCACTATGGGAACCTAACTACCACTTCACATCTAGGTATGGTCAGACAAGCATGGGAGAAAAAAAGCTAGTCTGCATTAACTTTTTTGGAACTCAGGTCATTGTTCATTCACTGAATTTATAGTCAACTAAAACCCTCTGTTTTTCTTTTTTTTTCTTTATCCTTTTTCTTTTTATTATAATCTTGACAGACCAAGGAGGATCATTTTCAAATACAAGTAACAACAACAAACCTTCCACTGTCATACTATGACCTCTCTTGAAACAAATAAGTATGGTCAAGGAAAGCAGCCACATAATGACCATTTCAGAAAATATATCTCATTCTGTGCTCTTCTTAACATTATTTGGTCATTGCTCTGAGTTCTCAAGTTGTTTTCTTTTATACTTTTGTGGTTATTGCATACATTGTTTTTCTGTTTCTGATTACTTTACTCTGTATCAATTCACATGAGTCACCAGGTTTCTCTGAAGGTTTTCTCTTACATTGTTTTATGCAGCACAATAATATTCCATTATATCCAAATATTATAATTTGCTCATCCATTCCCCAGTTGATAGGCTTCCTTTTTTTCTTCCCAGTTCTTTACTACCACAAAGAGTGCTGCTATAAATGTTTTTCTACACATGCATCTTTTTACTCTTTCATTCATCTGCTTCAGGTATGCCTAGTAATGTGGTATCATTTGATCAAAGGGTATGAATAGCTTAGTGACTTTTTGAATATGATTCTAAATTGCTTTTCAAACTAGGTGGGCCCTTTCACAACTCTCTTGTCCTTGAATGGGTGTGTCTAGCTTTACAGAGCCTCTCCAACAATTGTTATTCTCTCCCTCCCCCCCCCCTTTTTTTTGTCATTTTGGATATAAGGTAGATCTCAAAGTTATTTTAATTTGTATTTCTCATTTTCAAGGAGCATTTTTTTATGTGACTCTTGATTCTTTGCTTTTCTTTTGGAGGATTATTTATGTCATTTGACTTGTTGGGGAATGGCCCTTGTTTCCTATAGAGTGTGTGTGTGTGTGTGTGTGTGTGTGTGTATTGCATGATCATATATGTATTTATGCATAGTTGTGTGTGTGAGAGTGTTTCTTAGGTGACTTGGTGTAATGGTAATGAAATTTAAAGATCCCCTTGTATTGGAAAGCTAAGAGGTACTTAGCACCTAGTTCAAGTTAAGCCTCTCTTAAAGAAACAGAAGGTATGATCTCCTGTTGCTGATATAACAAGAAGGGGCTGAAAAGGGAGGAGCAATGCTGTATATAAGGAAAAGCCCCAGAGAGGGAGAGTCAGAACTCCTTGGGATAAACTTCTGGCAGGCAGAAGCAGTAGCTGCTGAGTAGGCTGGAGAGGAAAGGCCCAGGCTGGAGAGAATGATTTTGATTTTGGGAACCTGGGTGATATTGATTCTGGAAACCAGCTGGAGCTTCTGCTGGGGAGGTACCAGCTTCTCCTAGGAGCTGCTAAAGACTGAGAAAGCATGGCTGTGATACTGGTACTTTGCATGAACCTGTTTGTGGCTTTGTTAAGCCTTGACTTCCTGGGACCAGAAACTGTTAAGGATTTAAGGTGAAGTGGACACTATGAGCTTCAGCATGCAACAGGAACAGCACAGAGAGCTGGACAAGGAACTGGGAACTGTCTGCCTTTGAACCCAGGTGACAGTTTGGTGAACCCAGGTAGGAGCTGGGATCAGGAAATCTGAGATACCCCAAGCTGAAAGAAGACTTTACTTGGATACTGTGTACTGACTGAGAAGATTATAACTTATTTGTGACTGAGGGGTGGATGGCTTGTGTATTTTACTCTACCCCTTAAGAGAATGCTGAGTAGTGACTGATACTGTAACTTAGTGTGCCCCATGAGTGGAGAACTTTGACTATTGTATTTTGTGATCCTTGAGGTAAATCCCCTTAAGGAGGATTGAATGATTGAGTTACTAAGTGATTGATTGACTAAATGATTATACTTTGTTCAAAACTCTGTGACCACTGTGGTGAAAACTGTGTGGCCATTTTCTGTGATAAGTTGTTGTGAATGCTGTACCTTGATTTACCGAGGATGTTTTGCTCTGATTTGTTACCTTTAAAAGGTGTTCACAGTAGCATTCTTCTGGAAAGCTGCTCATGCTTGGCTTTATACTTGGGTATCTGATTGTTAGAGAAATTTGCTGTGAAGATTTTTTCCCCCACTTAATTTTGCCTTCTACTTTTAGCTACATTGATTTTGTTTGTGCAAAACCTTTTCAGTTTTATGTAACTTGTATCACCTTTGATTCTATCTCATGAGCATGTTATATTTTTTAAAATAAGTTTTTATTGGTGTCATTTGGAGTATTTTTATATCATCATAATTTCCCTGAGTTAACATTACCCCCCCCAAACATCCCATATAACAAATAGCATTTTTTTAAAGAAAAAAAATCAGCATATCTGATCAGAACATTAAAGAAAAGTCTGAAAATATGTACAGTGTGCAGCACTTGTGCCCTTCCTGCCTTTGGGAGGTGGGTGCTGTCTTTTCTCTTCTTTCGAGGCATACTTCTTTATAATTTTGCCACATTCACATTAAGAGTAGTGGGGGAGGAGGTTCTTTACATTTACTTTGTTGTAGTCATTGTGCTCATAATTTTCTCGGCTCTGCTTATGTTACCCTTTATCAGTTCATGTACGTCTTCCTATACTTCTCCATATTTATCATAATAATTTCTTATAGCACAATAATATTGGCACTTTATATTTTTATAGTCTTCCATTTCATTTAGATTGTCACTTTTATTGACATTGTTGGACAAAATATTTTCTGATTATTTATTTTATTTCTTCATTTGTTATTAATTCTCCTTTTTCAATACTGGTAATTTTCTCTTTTTAAAAATCAACTTGACTAATTTTCTTTTTATCTGCTTCTACTTTTAATTCCATAGTTGTTATGGGTTTTTTTGCTTTCAGTTTTCTAATCTCTTCTTTGACTTTCAGAATTTTCAATTTAATGGTTAATTGAGTTTTTAACTTATTTACACCCCAACCTTCTCCCCATTTGGGAATGACTAAGTAAATTGTGTTATATCTCAAACTCTGCCATAAGAAAGGATTGAAGAATTCAGAGACCCTTGGAAAACTTAAATGAATTGTTGTAGTGTGAAGTAAGCACAACTAGGAAAAGAGTATACACCACAATAGTGTAACTAGAAAGAACAAAAAAAAAGAGGAAAAACTAAAAGCAACATGTAATTATAATGATAAAGCTTGCCTTTGCACACACCAGAAGGTAAGACCACAGGGTAATATAGAACATGATCACCAGACTTGGAGTCTGGAAGATCTGAGTTCAAATCCTGCCTTAGATACTTACTAACTGTATAACCCTGGGCAAGTCATTTAACCTACTTCCCAGGGAGGATCAAATGAGATAAATCTGTAAAGTACTTAGCATTGTACCTAGCACATAGAGGGCATTTAATAAATGCTTATTTCCTTCCTTCTTTTCAGAGAGTGTGAAATATATGCTGAACTTATACTGTTAGGCTTTGTTGATATGCTTAGTTTTGCTGAACTGCTTTCTGTTTCTTTTCTGTTTTTAAGAAATTTCTATGTTATAAGGGGAAAGGAAAGGATATGTAGGATGTCTTAATATATCTTAAGCTACTAAAGCTATTTAAATATATTAATATTAAATTTAATTAATATTGTGTCAGATGGCTGTTTGAATTATTAGCTTTGTTTTTTTTTTTTTAATGTCACTTCAGTTCAAAATCCAGGGTGTCCAAAAAGTCTTAGTGCAGTTCTTAAAACCTGCACCAAGACTTTTGGGACACCAGATGAATGGATGGATTTGAAGTGAGCTGGCATAAAAACAAATAATAAAAAATTATTTTCAAAGGCTTATATCATCTAGTCTATGCTGGATATCGCAGAAGGTCTCAACTACATGATCCCTTCTGACTCCAAGATTCTGTAATTCTACAAAATCATCCATCTTGCTGGACATTCCCACAATGATGAATCATTTCTATTTCTCCCTAATTTTATCCTTACCCAAGGAGAGCAAATCAGTCAAATTTCTTTTTTTTTAAACAAATGCTTTATTAACTTCTGTTTTACATCATTCATTTCCGCCAGATTTTGAATTACAATCATTTTCCCCCCGTTATTCCCCTACCCAACTTCCCAGAATAGCAGTCCCACAAGATATAACTTCCTCCAATCTGCTCTCTCCCATACCTTCTCCCATACCCCCTTCGACTTTTCCATTAGAGGAAGGTGAATCTTTGTGTCCCAATGCCTGCACATTTTATCTCCCAATTATAAGCAAAGTAGTATTAATAATAGTATTTATATATATATTTGAAACATTTAATGTTAAGACCTCGAATTTCAGATCCATTTCCTTCCTCCCTTGTCACCCATTCCCTCTGGGGGGATAAGTAATTCAGTGTATGTTATACATGTCTAGCTATGCAAAACATTATCATAGTAGATATATTGTACAAGGCTGCTTATAATTCCTTCCCATTCATCCCACCCCCCACCTGGTCCATTCCCTACATGATCCTGTCCCTCTTCTATAGTGGGTACTTCCAACCTCCCCTCCCCCCAAGGATGCCCTCCCATCCATCATCCCTCCTCTCATCCCCCTTCCCCTATTCTGCTGCAGGTTGAGATATCCCATTTAGTATGTATGTCATTTTCTCCCTGAACCAAATTCAATGTGAATGTGGTTTTGCCTTTTTAGCCTTCCTTATTCTCCCCCTCCTTTGCAACCACTTCCCCCTGCTTCTTCTACATGGGATAGTTTACCCTACCCTGTCTCTCCCCATCTCCTCTTGCCACTTTCCTCTCTCACCTCATACTTTCATCCCTTGAGTATTCTCCCTTCCCAACAAATTCAACCTATGCCCTCTATCCATATATAACTGTAACCATATACACACACATTCACATATGTATTCATATGACCACACCCCCTTCTTCCATTATTTTCATAGTGAGAAAGATATCAGTCACTGTTATTGCTTTTCCATATAGGAATGTAAATAGTTCAACTTTGATAAGTTCCTTTTGATTTTTTTCCCCTGATTACCTTCTCAGGCATCTCTTCCTTCTTGTGTCTGGATGTCAAATTTTCTATTCAATTCTGGTTTTTTCCTCAAGAATGCTTGAAAGTCCTCTATTCCACTGAATGACCATATTTTCCCCGAAACAAAATACTCAGTTTTGCTGGGTAGGTGACCCTTGGGTTCATTCCCAGTTCTTTTGCCCTCTGGAATATCATATTCCATGCCCTTCAATCCCTCAGTGTAGAAGCTGCCAGGTCCTGGGCTATTCTGATTGTGTTTCCACAATATTGAAATTGTTTCTTCCTGGCTGCTTGGAGTATTTTCTCCTTGATCAGGGGATTCTGGAACCTGGCTATAATATTCCTGGGAGTTTTCTTTTTGGGATCTTTTTCAGGAGGTGATCTGTGGATTCTTTCAACCTCTATTTTGCCCTCTGGATCTAAAACATCAGGGCAATTTTCCTTGAGAATTTCTTGAAGGTGATTTCTAGGTTCTTTCTTTGATCATGGCTTTCAGGTAGTCCAATAATTTTTAAATTATCTCTCCTGGATCGATTTTCCAGGTCAGTGGTTTTTCCCATGAGATATTTCACATTGCCTTCTAATCTTTCATTTGTTTGGATCTGCTTAACAGCATCTTGGTTTCTCATAAAGTCATTAGCTTCCATTTGCTCCAGTCTAACTCTGAAGGAATGAATCTCCTCAGTGAACTTTTGAGATTCTTTTTCCATCTGGCAAATTCAGCTTTTTAAGGCAGTCTTCTCCTCATTGCCCTTTTGGGCCTCCTTTGCCATTTGAGTTAGTCTATTTTTTAAGGTGTTGCTTTCCTCAGTCAGGCTGTTGACCCTCATTTCATACTTTTCCTGCATCCTTCTCATTTCTCTTTCTAATTTTTCCTCCACTTCTCTTATTTGATTTTTAAAGTCTTCCTTAAGGTCCTCTATGGCCTGCAACCCACTCATGTTTTCCCCTGGGGCTTTTGGAGCAGGACTTCTGACCTCACAGCCCTTTTCCTGCTCTATGCCCCCAAAATAGGAGTCTAGGGTTGCATTTTTCTGTTTCCTTTGCCTTGGCATGTTGCCACTTAATTACTTGACTTTTGGGCTTGTTGCCACACTATGGCTTTAAGGCCAGATAGAGGAATTTTCATCCCGAATGTGTGGGGGGCAACTTCTGTTTCTGACAAGCTGTAAACCCACCCACGACTTCCACCCTAGATCACAATCCAGATCCAGGGAGGTTAAAGCAAGAGCGATTACCCCCCCAAGACTGATTGCTGGATCTCCCTACAGTTCGCAGACCAGGAGTGAGAGCCACTATTGATGCTGCAAAATGGCTTCTGTGTAGCTGTTTCTTCAGCAGCTTTTCGCCCCCAGGGGAGGAAGCCACGTGTTCCCCAAATACTGGTCCCAAAATCCGTAGGGCACTAACCTCTCACTTTGTCCCCGGCATATATGTGCTGATAATTCTGGAATCGCCACAGTTGCTGGTGTTCTGGGGTCCCTCCAGCCGGCTGAAGGCCCGGCCACCCTGGGGCTAAAACCGGGAACCTGGGCTAGGCTCTGTGCACTGCGCCGTTGGTTCCCAGCATGCTGTGCTGCCTGCTCTCAGAGCGCTACGCTGGCCGCTTCCTGCAGGGCTGCTGGGCAGTCCTCAGCAGGAGATTAGCTTCTCTGTGCTGTTCTGTGGGTGCTGTGGCTCCAGAAGTTGTTCGGAATCCCCTTTCACATTGTTTGAAATTTGTGTGGGGCAGAGCACATGGGAAATGCTGTTTCTACTTCGCCATCTTGGCTCCGCCCCCCAGTCAAATTTCTTTAAAGAAATTAATGCAGGTTATTTTCTGGAAGGTCAGATACTGAAGCTGAAGCTTAAATATTTTGGCTACTTAATGAGAAGACAATACTTACTGAAAAACACCCTGATATTGGGAAGGATTTAAGGTAAAAATAAAAGAAAACAGAGGATGGGATGGATAGATAATGTCATGGAAACAACAAACACAAAGTTGGACAAACTTCAAGAGATAATGAGCCTGGTGTCCTGTGGGCCATGGGGTCACAAAGAGCTGGACATGACAAACTAAACAGCAGCAACAAAAAAATGTTCTCAGATTGTACTTTTCTTCCTTCTGTTCTGTTTGGGAGTTTTCTACATAGTGTGTAAATCCTATTGAGAAAGAGTATTATTTGATCTTTCCTGTTAGATTTGTTTCTTTTGAACAAAGTTCTTGTTTCCACTGACATATCTGTTACTTGAGTCACAGTCTAGAGCAGATTCCTCATGATGACCTTGGAGGGTGATGCAAGCCATTACTATTGCTTTTTTTTTTTTTTTAAGATTTTTACCTCCAGAGTTTTGGCATTCAGCGCCTTCCATGGTTTAACCCATTTCATTTCTCTTGACTTCCCTTTCATAGATCCTCTACTCTATGAAATTACTCTGCTTTCTACCACCAGAACAGGATTGCTTTCTTGCTTCTGCTTTTTTGCCTTTGCCCACTTTGGCATCTGTATTTTCTTTCTTGACAAGTCCACAAATCCAGAACCATCTTTTAAGCAAACCCATCCTCTCTTATTAAGCCTTATGTTCTCATTCACATGTAGACTTTCTCTCTGGACTACCCCTCCTTCTTGCCTGCTGCATTGCTACTGAAGTGCCAGTTAGGTTCCCATAGTGCTAGCTCCTACACAAGGCCCCTCAGGAGGCCCCAGAAACCTAGCATAAAGGTATGACTATTGTGAAACCTCGTCCTGCACCTGCCTTGTAACCAAGATGTAACTAAAACAAAAATCTGCCCCCTTTAGCTTGCAGCCTGCCCTCCCTCCCACCCCCATTAGTTTACATCCCTATGTAGCAACAGTTGCCTTGCTGACCACTGATTGTTTCAGGAAGTACTTTTTACTGTATAAAAGCTTGCTGGACAGACTGCTCAGGGTTGCCTTCCATTTTGGGAGACAGTTGCCAGCTTAATAAATAAAAGCACTCCCCAAAATACTAATTGGCTATGCCGTCCTGTATCTGCCTCAGTTGTCCATTACACTGCCATGGAGAATCCCCTTCCCTAAATGTTCTTGTCCTGATTGATGACTCCCTCCCTAGGGCAATCATTTCAGGAAAGACTTCAGTCATGCCGGACCTTACTTATGCTTAGATTGTCCTCCAGTCTCCCTTTCCTTCTCTGTTCTTGCCTTACACATTGCTTCTTCACAGGGTAACCATCTGAACCTCTTCCCTGCTTTCTAGTTCCCTTTTATGTGTTGTCTTCCCCCATTAGAATGTAATTTTCTTGAGGGTAGTGACTTAATGTTTGCTTGTATCGCCAGTGGTTAACACAAGGCCTGGCACATAGTAAGCTCGTAATAAATGTTCTGTCTGTTTACATCATGCTGATCCTTGCTCCTATTTCCTACCATGCCCCTTTTCATGCTGTCTTTGGTTCCCAGAATATCCCTCCTTTAGTATTTTTTGTCTACAACTAATTTACATTTTTCCCCAAAGACTCAAGTCTTAGTACCTCCATGAAAACTTTCCTGATTATTCAAACTGCGTTGATCTTTCCCTTATCTGTTTTCTTGTGTGTATAACATTGAATAATAAAAAATGGATGCCACTTTGTAAGCACTGTTAAATTTTACTAACCTGTTTTCTGGTTGATTTGTATGGACACTGTTTATCTCTCTATCTAGACTTAAAGCATCTCTTGGAGGCAGAAACCATGTTCTTGTCATCTTTGTATTTTAATTGGTACCTAAGGGCACTGTGGGATATTTTATAATATTGATTTAACTTACATATTTGGACCCTCTACCTCTCTTGCCCTTTGCAAATCTGTGTCTTTAACCTCCTTCAGAATTTGTATTTACTCAACATTCCTTCAAGATTTAGTCAATTTGTACAATATTAATTTGCACTTTTTCTTGGCGTGGTCTCCTGTATTCTTCAACTTCTATTTATATGTCTGTTGGTTCTGTCACCTCAAATGAGTTAGAAACTCAGTACCTGCCTTTAAGAATTTTATAACTCATTCCCTTCCATAACCTTCCCTACTCCCTTCCCCCTCCCCCACTTCCATCTCTATTACTACTATACCACAACAGTGTACCTGAATTGTTGACTTATTAGATTATATTTCTATAGCACCTTTTTCTGTTTTCTTTCTGTTTCCAGAAAGTTCTTTCACCCCAGCACCCAGAAGACCGTATCACCCCATAGAATAGCTGTTTTCCCCTCATGAGTCCCCTCCAGAAACAGTGAATGGGAGAAAAATAGCTGCTTGGCAGTAGTTTACAGCTTTCTGGTGTTGCTAGCAGTAATCTCCAAATGATCATGTAGCACCCAAGAGTAAGGCAGCCAACAGGTGATCACAGTATGGAAATGTGCTCTTGCTGACATTGGGTTCAGTCTACTGAAGCCCTGGTTGGATAGATAACTTACATTGGAACTTTTGGGAAGACCTATGTAGACAGATACTGTACGAAGAGGGCCCAAATCTCTGGACAAAACTCAGACTCACAGAGATAGAATACTAGTATTCTATGTGTTTGTTGACCCATAGACATTGTCACATGGCCATACAGACTCAGATCGCCTAGGCTTCTGCAATCGAAGCCATTTTACTAAAGAGCTAATTCTCCTAGAGGGCATGATGGCTGTTTGAGTATTACTCCTGCTCCCCTTCATTCACCCACACACCTACCCTTAAAAAATGAATCAGAGGAAACATCACTTAGAAGATGTGGTGAAAGATAGTTCTTCATGTAATGCCAAACGTTGGGAAAAGCAGGTGCCATTCTCTAGGTCTGGGTTAGCATAGTTAATGAGATCATAGTTTCTGAACATATGATACAATGAAGAAAGCAGTCGAGTCTGTCTTCTAGGTAATTAAGTGGGGGAGGGGGACCTGACTTGGAATGGGGCAAAAGGCAAATGGTAGGTAAGAACAAATAGATTAGCTGTACTCATTTAGATACTTTAGACAATTTACTTTATTTAAGTAGACAGTTCCACAAGACCTCTACAAAAAGCTATTTTTATGTAATGCAAATTTGGTCATGAACATGGAGAAGAGGAGATAGGAAGAAGGTCATGGGAAAGTGGAGGGAGGGGGCTAGCCTGGGGACAAAGAAAGGAGAGCAAGAGGAGGAAAACATGGGGTTGGGCCTTTCCAGGATTGAGAAGAACACTGGGGCACAGGAGAGTGTGCCTGGGAGGCAGGTAATCACATGGGCAGCTAGGTGAACTGGGTAAAGGGGGTCTCTCAGAACTTCCATTTTTCTGCTTTCACTTGGGGGTGAGTCTTTTAAGTAGGTTTTTTTTAAGGGTTTGGTTTTTTTAGGGGGAGCTCACAGAGTGCTGAGAAGAGGGCGGTAGAGGGAAAGCACAATACTGTACAATAAAGTGTGAACATAGGTGTTCTTTTGGAATGTGGACTTTTTTTTTCCAGAAGTCTACATAAAATCAGATTTGCATAATGCAAATTTACATAAAATAAGAGTTATCTGTATAGATGTTGTTCTGCCAGCCCTCCAAGTTTAAGCATAAAATCAGAATCTAAGATGTAGACTAAGCTGTTTAGTCTTGTTCTGGTTGCCATAGAGATCAGCAGGTATCCCTCCTTTCCTCCTTGTAACCTGGCATGGATGACAGTCAGTATAACCAAGCACAGATTTTTTTTCCTACCCTAAACTTCAATACTGGTATGTTACATTGGTACTTGGGAATTCCCAAATAGGGCACTATGCTAGGATAACAGCAAACTCCCTATAGGACCTGGAGAACCATTGATGGGACTAATCATTGCTTCTGGATGACCTGGCAGGATGAAACAAAATAAATTTATATTGTCCATAGGGCACAAGGGAAAATAGAAATATTAAGAAAAAATTGAATGTATGTGGGGAAATGTAGGAGTAATATCATAGAATTTAGAACTAAAAGACATGTCTAGCTCCTTTATTTTATAAATTGAATCAGTGTCCAAAAAGATCTTGGCAGGGTAAGACACCTGTAGTTAGTCAAATATCTTGACATTCAGTAGGGATAAATGCCATATCTTACACTTTGGTTCAAAAAATCAGTTCCAGAAGTCCATGACAAGACATGGTTAGACAGTGTATGTGAAAAAGATCTGGTCAATTTAGTGACCAGTCTGCTTCCTGCACACTCGGGACCTTCCGTGTGTGCTTATTTCTTCCCATTACGGGGCAGGGAAGATTAGAACAGGAGCTCCTGGAGGACAGAGACTATCTGACTTTTCTTCTTGTGTCCCAGCCCTTACCAAAGAGCTAAGCACACAGTGAGTGCTTGACACATGTTTCTGATACAGGTTTCATTTGTTGTTCAGTTTCTGCATTTTCAGAAAGGTTAGGTGATTGAGCCAAAGTAGAGCAGCTAAACCTTAAATCTAGGGTTTTGCCCACAACAACAAAGGAGGAAGTGAGTGTGCAAATGGATATTTAAAGAGGGGAAAAAAGAAAGAGGAGAAGTCAGGGGAGGGAGGTATATGTGGTAGGAAGTGATAGAAGTTTCACCAACAGTTGACTGAAACGACTTTTGTACCCATTTCACAGAGTTGTTGTAAGGATCAAAGGAGAAGTATTTGTGAAGGCTCAGCACAGTCCCTGGCACATAGTAGGCACTTAATAAATGCTTGTTCTCCTCCTCCCCTTTTATATCACAGAGTGCCTTTTGTTCCCCACTGCCACTCCCCAGCTTTAACCATGATGGGAGTGTTTATCCCTACAGTCTCTCCCTTCTGCCATTGTGAAACTGAAGGTGCACCTCAACATAAGCTTCTATCATATATATTTTGCTTTATGTAACCTCTTTCTTATGTTCACAGAGCCCTATACCCGGTAGGTGCTCAAGAAAGTTTTGTTAGATGAATAGAGAGAAATACTGAAGATTGTTGGTTCATGATTGTGTTCCTCTGAAGTATAGGATAGAGCACTTTGTAGTTCTGGGTGCTTCTGTTCACCCTGTGATCAATAAATCAATAAACAAACATAAATGAATGAATGGATGAATCACATGGTGCCTTTAGGGGAGTTGAGCAGAGCCAGTATATGACTGAGACTGGATTTGAACTCAGGTGTTCTTGACTCCAGGCCCAGCGTTCTCTCCACTGCACCACCCAGATGCCACTATGTGCCAGGCACTGTGCTAAATACTAAGGATACAAAGAAAGTCAAAGACATTCCTTGCTCTCTAGGAGCTCACTGTCTAATCAGAGAAACCACATGTAGACAAATATACATCAGACTTTTGTTGTCCATGTGTAATGGCAAGAGAATTTGCGTATCTTCCCTGCCCTGTAATGGACCTCACTTGGGGTCCAACAAGAGAAGCTTGCTTAGGGGAGTCTTGTTTTTCAAGAAAGCATATACCTTTTGTTACTTTGTAATTAGGCAACGGGTCCCAAAGGTTGTGATGTTCTCTGACCCTGAAAAAGGCTTTATGTACCTCTGAGGTGACATTTTACTTTGAGCTCACTCATGGGAAGAATTGTGTGATTTGGCCAGATGAGACTCTGGGCAGCCAGTGAACCCCTCAGCTTTGAAAACCCAGATGTTGGTGCTTTTCTCTCTGGTAACTAACACTATATGTATGTAATGGTCTGCTTGTAATCTCTGTTTGTATTTTCTCTGAAGTTCAGAGTGCTGACTTTTCCCCCTGAATTTAAGTAAATGATATGTATGTTTAATTAAAGTAAGATTGTTAACCCTTTTTGAGTTGCTTTCCTTTAGAAAAGCAGATCAGAGGTTGTGCTAGCAGCCATCCTGGGTATGCTAGGGTGATTGCTGTTACACATGTTCAGTCATTTTTATTCAAATCCAATTTTTCATGATCCCATCTGGGGTTTTCATGGCAAAGATACTGAACTGGTTTGCCATTTCCTTCTCCAGTTCATTTTATAGAGGAGGAAACTGAGGCAGACAGGTGAAGTGACTTGCCCATAGTCACAAAGCTAGTATATGTCTGAGGCCAGATTTCAACTCAGTAAAATGAGTCTTTCTGACTCCAAGCCCAGCAGTCTGTCCACAGTGCCTAGCAGCTCACAAGTTTATATATATATATATATATATAGGTTAAAGGGGAAATAATCAGCGGGAGAGAAGGCACTGGAATTAAGAGAAGTTGGGAAAGGCTTCCTGTGGAAGATAGGATTTTAGTTGAGATTTTTAAGTAAGTAGGTATAACTGGAGATGAGGAGGGAAGAGCATCACAGACGTGATGGGGGACAGTCTGTGAAAATGCCCAGTCAAGAGGTGGAGTGTCTTGTTCATGGAACAGCAAGGGGAAAGGCACTGCATCAAGAACACGTGGGAGGGATACAACATATAAGAAGACTGGAAAGGTATGAGGAGGCTAAGTTAAAGAAAGGTCAGTACCAAACAGAAGATTTTTTTATTTGACTCTGAAGACAGGAAGGAAACTACTGACTTTTTTTTTTTAAGTAGGAAGGTGATATGGTCAGACATGCACTTTATCAATTTGACAACTAAGTGGGGAGAGACTTGTAGCAAGCAGAACATCCAGCAGGCTATTACAGTAGTCCAGGGGTGAAGTGCTGATTACCTGTATGAGTATAGTGTCAAAAGAGGAGAAGGAGGGGACATATGTGAAGAATGTAACAAAGGTAAAATCAACAGTCGTTGGCAAGAAACTGGATATGGGGGTTATGAAAGAGTGAGGAGTCAAGGATGGCACCTAGGTTGGGAACCTATGCATCTGAGAGGATGATAGTGCCCTTGACAGTAATCAGAAAGTGAGGAAGAGGGAATGAGATTGTGGAGGAGGGGTTATAGAGTATGAAGTAGGAGAAATATTGAGTGCAGTTTTGAACGCGTTGAGTTTTCTATGGAATATTCAGTTTGAGATATCCAGTATGTATTTGGGAAAGAAAGGTTAAGACTGGTAAGTAGATCTGAGAGTCATCAGTCTAGAAACAGAAACCAGGATAGAATCCATGGAAACTGGTGAGATACTAGCTAAATAATATGGATGGAAGAGAGAAGAGGACCCATGCAGAGTCCTAGGAGACCCTCAGGGTTGGTTAGTGTGTGTGACCTGAATGAAGATTGAGCAAAGAAGACCCAGGCACTGTGCCAAGTGCTGGGGATACAGAGAAGGTTACATATAGATAAGATATATACAAGATAAATTGAAGATAACCAGTTATGGGGAGTCACTAGGGGATCAGAAAAGACTTTTTCTCATAAAAGATGAAATTTTAGCTGGAACTTGAAGGAAGCCAGGAGGCAGAATTGAGGAGTAGAGAGCATATCCAGGCCTTGAGGACAGCCAGAGAAAATTTTCAGAGGGAAGAGATAGATTGTCTTGTTTGAGGAACAGCAAGGAGGCCAATATTATTGGATCACTGAATACTTGGCAGAGGGATGGAGGGGTGGATAAGGTGTAAGAAGAAAGGGGGGTGGGGGGGAGTTGTGAAGGATTCTGAATGCCAAATCTTGCCAGATTAAAGAGACTTGTGCAACATTCACTCATTATTCTAGTAGCAGAAAGATACTGGTTTGTCTATACAAAAAGCTGGCGTCCTTATCATTCCACCAGTGGAGGCAGTGGGTGATAAGTGTTATGAGACAGAAAACATAAGGATTTGGGTGTCCCCAACATTGATTTTTTTTTTAAAGCAATTGGGGTTAAGTAACTTGCTCAAGGTTACACGGCTAGTCATTTGATTTATGCATGGGTGCTCATTTTCTGAGGCCGGATCTGATCTCGGGTCATCCAAACTCCAAGGCGGGTGCTCTTACTCACTGCGCCACCTAGCCGCCCCTTTAGGGCAATTGGGGTTAAGTAACTTGCCCAGGGTTACAGGGCTAGGTTTTTGTTTGTGCGGATTAAGTGTTGGAGGCCGGCTCCGAACTCAGGTCCTTCTGATTCCAGGGCCGGCGCTCTATTCACTGCGCCACCTAGCCGCCCCCCCAACATTGATATTAAAGATGAGGTGACCACTGTTAGGGTTTAGGCTACAATTACCCCAGGAAAAAAGAAATCTTGTATTTAAAATACAGTGTTGCCAAACTTGCTTTACCTTTCTTACCCCACTTTAAGCTATCCATACTTGGAACTTGGACAACTATCCCCAGCAATAGCGAATTGTATCCAATGATCTTGAAACTGCTATTCAAAATAACAAGGGTTAGGGCAGACCAATGAATGTTGATGCATAGCTGTAGAAATATATCGCCTCTCAATCCTCCATGCTTGGCTAGATTACGTTTTAATTCCAAAATGGCATTTCCATTCCACCTTGCATATCTGAGGGACACTTCCCTTGACTGATGGTCAAGAGAAGCAAACTTTTTAATATTAGCAATTAAAAAACGATAATTAAGGAGTAAAATCTTCTGCCTTGAAATGTTTTTATTCATTTCTAAGCCAGATAGAAATAGTTTTCGTTAGCGTTGTTTACTTTGTGTACAACTACATTTCTGTACCTCCTGGATAATTAGAAGTAGATAGTATATTACTAGGCTTTGTGTTTATTCTCTAGACTAGACAGTTATATCTGGCTAAAGAGATCATTGTTAAACAACATTAAGCCTTTTCTTTAAGCCATAACTTAAAGTCAGTGATAAGTTATTCTTTCCTTTGTACCTAAATGCAGAGTACAGATTTGGTACAAAGTTGGGAACTGCATCTTTAGTTGTCTTGTCTCTTTTACCCAGGGATCAGGTGTACATAATAAATGTGCTTTCTCCAGGTTGGGGATTCTCCTTTCGAACCCTGCACCCCTTCACACATGCCCAGTACTTGGGAATTTGGTCAAATCTAGGAACTACCTGCTCCCTATCTCCCCACCTGAAACTTTACTGTATTAGCAGTTTCCCCTAAACATAGAACAGTAATCAAATCTTAGGCAGGAAAACTTCTTTGCCTTCAGTCTGGGGACTCCCCGACATCTGTCAACTCCACTCCACCAAATAACTAACTTGATTTATAAAAATTTGACCTTCCCTCTGTTGCCTCAGAAATGAAATTCATCTACAGCTAAGGAAGTCTGTCTGTCAGGATTGGAGAGGAAGCATTTAAGATACCTAAGGTGCAAGGATTTCTCCAGTCCCTATCCTTCCACTGTAATTGAAAAGCTAAACATTGTGGAACTTTAAAGCTTAGGAATTAGGAACATAGGGGAGGAAATATGTTTATATTCTGGAGTGGCTTTCTAGAGTATTGTGTTCAAAATAAATTTTATGAATGCCTTGCTACCTTCTCTAAAATATAAGTCCCAGATACTTAAAGTAGGCTTGATATTGGTAGATTGGACCAAAACCTTGTTTGTTTTTTCAAATCTCTATAGTCTAAAACTGTTCCTTCATCCTGTCTCTAACAGCTCCCAGCTTTAATGTCTCCAGGAAAATAGACACAAGACACTTTAAAACACAAGCAATACGTGATTCAACTTGGAAACACAAATCCTTTGGCTCTGTGTCTGAAAGAGAAGCTTGCAGAATTCCTAACCATACCTGTTAGGGAGCCCCGACAGTATCTGAGAAGCTGTTTTTCTGTTATCCTTAGAAAACTTCCATTTCCCCTTCAGCGTGTCCCCAACCACACAATACTTTCTTAGCTTCATTCTCTGTATATTTGAATCAATCAGGTTTCCCTAAAAATCTTTGTGTTTTGATTAGAAATATTTTGTCACCTTTCTTTCTTTCTTTTTTTTTTTTTTTTAAGCAATTGGGGTTAAGTAACTTGCTCAAGGTTACACGGCTAGTCATTTGATTTATGCGTGGGTGCTCATTTTTCTGAGGCCGGATCTGATCTCGGGTCATCCAAACTCCGAGGCCGGCGCTCTTACTCACTGCGCCACCTAGCCGCCCCTTTAGGGCAATTGGGGTTAAGTAACTTGCCCAAGGTTACACGGCTAGGTTTTTTTTTTTTGTTTGTATGGATTAAGTGTCTGAGGCCGGCTCCGAACTCAGGTCCTTCTGATTCCAGGGCCGGCGCTCTATTCACTGCGCCACCTAGCCGCCCCTGTCACCTTTCTTTTGATCATATATCTACAGTGTCACCAAGGAGGGTGTTTATGGTAGTGGCAAGCAAGTCATGAAGCCTATATCCCCACAGCATGTTCCAAAAAGCAAGCTCCTGCCTCAGTCCTAGTTCAGAATAGGCTTCCCAGGGTAAGAAGAGAACGGCTGGGAGGGAAGAGGAGACCCCCAGGCACAAAAGAGTCTAGAGCAGGAAGGGAGTGGGGGTGGGAGTTAGAATGTCACCTGTGAAGATCCTGGCTGTGCCATGGAAACTGAGGGAGGAGAGCTCTGAGGATACTTCGTGGCAGCCTCTGTGATGGTAGCTAGGAAGCACTTCAGAGATGGGCTAGTTCAACTTCATTTTACAGAGGGGCCTATAGAGTTCAGAGAGGTCTGACAAGTCAGAGGCAGAGCTTAGACTAGACCCCAAATCTCCTGATTGCCAATCTCATGTTCTTCCCCCATACCATGTTGCTTCTCCAGCACCCTACTGGCCCAAGAGAAAAATGAGACACTGTCCAGGGTCCCAGAGCTAGGCAGCAGCTGAACCAGAAATAGGATCCGAATCTAATTATTTGCAATCTTTCCACTGTGCCACAATGCCTCCTGTGGAGCCACTGTGGAAATGGCTTAATTTTGAAGGTGATGGGCAGAAAAAGAAAAGAAATAACCACCTTAAAAAAAAATAAATAACCATCTTCACCCAGTTGCTCTTTTCCACAGAGCTCCCATTAATTAGCATGCTGAGTAAGTGCTATACAGAGGTGATAGCTGTCCTCCTTTTTCCTCTAGACCGCAGAAATCTTAGTTTGGCATTTGCAGTTTTGTAGTACCCTAAGACTCCTGTGTCTCTTAGTCATTCTTTGACTTGGGCAGGAATGTTTTTTTTGTTTGTTTTTGTTTTTGTTTTGTTTTTTTAATGTGAAAGCACCTTGGTGATGGCTCAACCAGCCATAGAAATCCCAGATGAAATATTTGTCCAGAGTACAGCCAAGCCCCCACCTCTAACCCAAGACAGTCTCAGCCAGGGTTCTGGGTGAAGAGCAGCTTGCAATTCAAAGCTTTGTTGGTAGTTTTCTAGGGGGATTCTGCCCAGTTTGAAAAGATAATCTTTTAAAGGGCAAGGAAATGTCGAAAGGAAAGTCAAACAAATCAGAAGAAAGTGCTGAAAGAGTAAGGTCAGCAGAGCACATCTGTCAGTGCAGCCTCCCTCCTGGAGCTAGTGTGGGGTGATGAGGTGGGAGGGGGCATTTGGAGGTGGCCTGGGAGCCACACCACCAGCCACACTGTCAAACATCTCATAGCTTGGCTCAACAGAAGATTGGTCCCAGCACCAAAGAGTTCCTTCCTCCTCAACTACTGGAATGGAATGAACAAAAGAGCAAATTATTATTCCTGTGGCAGAAATTGCCTGGAGCCAGTTTCTCTTGGTTTTAAAATAGCCGTTCATCTCTAGATAAAACAGTTTAGCATAATCTGAAGTTTCCTCTTCCTTGTTAGTTGGGAAGGGGTTAAAGGGTTGTCCCAAAATGGGCTCCTTGCAATTCAGATATTGTTGCACACTTGTGGTTTCAATTCCCCAGCCGCAGCATGTTGGGTAGGGTCAGGGGCCAAGAGCCTTTTTCTCCCGGTGAACATTGTGTAAAGTGCAGGCTGCTTGAGGAGAGGGAGAGGATGAGCCCTCTCTGTGGAGGAGAGGAAAGGGGTAATTATAGGGCTGTCTGGAAAGAGAACAACAAAGGATGTCAGCAGCCGTGGCAAACGTTTTTATACTTTTAAAGTGACGGTGTGGACAAAATGTGTTCAGAGATTCATTAAGCTGGCCTATAGCCCAGCTTTATGTTCTGCTGCTGTCTGCTCTCTCAGAGCCCTGCAATGGTTGATGTCAAGGGAATGCGCCAAACCACAACAGAATCCTTACAGCTGGAGTGGGAGAGCTTTGCACAAGCTCCTCATATCTCTGTCTCGTATCACATTGCTTCTTGGACTACCTTTATCTCTTGTCTAACTGGCGTTTTAATTGATTTGGAGAAAAAACAACTGATGGCCTCTGTTTTAGAATCAACTCAGTGTGATTTAGTGGTTTTATTAAAAAGGTGGATTGTATAATGGCTTTTTCTAAAATGCAAATTGTCTTTCCTGCTGAGGTGGGGGCTGGGGGTTTCACCATCACTTGATTCTCAATAAGCAGTCTCAAGCCACAGGGAAACCTCTGGTAGAATTTTTCTTATCAACCAGTTATCTGCTCCTGCCCCAGTAGGGTACATGTCAAATAGCACAACCAGCCAGGAACCCAGCTTAGTTCTTGGAGTGTAATGACTTTGTGTATCATGCAAAGCCAAGGATGGAGCCGAATGTAAAGTAGAGATGCTTTATTCCCGGAGCACCGGCAGCTGCTTTGCCTGTACCATAGGCCTGATGAAATAAAACACATTAAGATCCTTTAATACATTTCTGTGCTACAAATTGTGCCTTGAGCATTGGGTCAGCGGCTGTAGTATAATCCAGGGATTGCTGCTGTTGGCTATATAAATGGCTCGTGCTTTCCAACAAGCTTTCCTGTGACCACCTGCTGTTCCCAACATGTACTTACAAATGAGCTATGAGGTCAGTTAGCTGTCCTGTGCCATAAGGAACCTGTATCTTGCAGTAGAGATGTGATTCTTTTTTTGGAATGAGCTTATCAGGTCATTCAGACATGTTGGGCTAGATTTTCACATTTGCAGGTTGCATTGTGGTTTGGCTTGGTGGGGGAGGGTTCTCTCTTTTTTTTAACCAAGTGTTCTGTGCTGGGTGAACTTTAATGAGCCAACACTGAAAAGGGTTAATGCAGATTTTCTTAAGTACAAATTGCTTCCCCTTGTGTCGAGGCCTTCCCACTAATAAAAAAGGACAGGATGCTTCTAAGTCAGAGTACCTAATCCTATTAATCCCATTCCTTTTTACTTTGAATATACATCATAACCTGAAGCAGCTTGTCCTTTTTACTAACCTCTTTTCCTAAAGCATGCCAGCATTTTTAGGTTCCCCTTGAACCTTTTGTCAATTCAGAATCCAAATACAAAGGAAAGGATAAAGCATTTCTTGCAAGTGGGGTGAATCAAGTGAATACCAGAGCATCTGGGGCTGAATCTTGCCCTGGAACAAAGGTTTATAGTTTTATTAAAAGGGCCACTTTTGAGAAGCCTCCAAATGGAGTGTCTGCAAAGAAACAAGTGTGTAATTAATTTAAGTCTGAAAATGGCAGGAGCTGTGAGGTTCTGGCAGCACCAAACAGTGCCTTCTTACTAAAAAATTAAGCTGCAAACAGAATTTCTGCAAAGCTGAAGTTGAATAAAAAATGTTAAGAGCTCAGGGTTATTTTGGCATAACTTCCATAACTCTAGCATCAGATGACAGAGTTTGGAGAAGGAGGATCAGTAAACATTTTATATTGAATTGCTGGTTTTCTAAAGGACCCTGTCTTAACTGAGAACCAGCTGCCTGTAACTGAAGGGTCACAATCCTGTGGCACAAGGCATCTCCCCAGCCAAGGCTTCAGCATCTCCGTCAGAGATATCAGAGCACTTGACCACAACTATAGAAGCATCCAGTATAAACTGTCAAAACTAAAAGGGACTTTAGAGACTTATCTGGACAACACCTTCATCATAGAGGGGGAAGCTGAGGCCAAGAATAAAGGAAGCAACTTTCTTATACCTTGTATTAGAGCAGGGACTTTAGCTTGGGTCTTTTAATTCCCAAGTCTAGGGTATTTTCTATTCACTCTGTGGTGGAAGAGGGGTAGGTGACTATTGGAGGCAGCACTAATGCCACCACCCTCTCAGCTCAAATTTGATGGTAACACTAAATGAGGCCCTCAAAAGCCATTGAACAGTTTAACAAAAGGAGATTTACTTTGCCCTAACACAGCAAGGCTAAGCAACAAGGATAGAGTGGTGCTTAGTTTCTGTGGATATCCCCTAACCTCCATCTCCAGATACAAAACCCATCTAGTTATCAGGACAGGATATGGAAGGACCAGGGGGACCCATATGGTCTTCAGAAGTCTGTCAGCTTGGAGCTGCCTCAGTTGTACATGGATGGGTACTTTTTATGCCCTTGGGTGACTAGGAAAGTTTGTCAGGGAAATAGGTCATTCTGATCCTGGGACCAGTTTGTCTGCTTTTAAGGAATACTTAATCTCTATTCCAGAAGGAAGGGAAGAAAGGGTGGGGGGCATAACCCATGTTGTGAGAAAATACTGGTAGATAGGAGTTGTTTCACAGTGGATGTGTCTGGAGTAGGGATGGTGATGCATGGGAAAGAGAAGGGTAAGAGCATTGTCTTCTGTATCTTTGGAAAACGTCCAGCACTGATTCCTCACGGAGTTATAACTCTAGTAACTCTCCTGAAGATCTGAAGGGCACCTGTTCCCCAGAGCAGTTTTGTTCCCTCTCATTCCTTTTTTTTTCCTCTCCTCTTCGCTTAACTTTTTTTTTCTTTTTTTTGGGGGGGGGGGTTGGGGTTAAATGACTTGCCCAAGGTCACAAGGCTAGTTTTTGTATTAAGTGTCTGAGTCCTCCTGACTCCAGGTCTGGTGCTCTTATCCACTGCACCACCTCGATGCCTCATCTTCTCTTAACTCTTGCTAGCCAACTAAAATTAGTGTTTGATAGAAGCTACTAGCAGAGAGGGAGGAGAGAGAAGAGGAACAAGAGGGTGTTACCTAGATAGCCTTCCTCATTTTATACCCATTCTAAGACTTTTCCTGCCCCCATCATGTGGTTCACAGCCTGCACCAAGTGGAACAGTCCCCTTTCATGCTTTTTTTTGGCCACTGAATCAAAACCAGAGCATTGCAGGTTTTTCAGACTAGTGAAGCAAGAAATGTTGTTACAGTTTTTATAGCACGTACAGCGGAAGCGCTGGGTGTTGTGTCATCTTCTGCTAATGGTGGCATTTGGGAGAATTGTTTCCAAGTGCATGCCAGCGTAGAGGAAAGCCTTCTTCCATACTCACACCCTGTATCAGAGAAAGGGAGATTCTGCCCTGGCAAGGGACTGTCTGAATTAAGCATTTCCAACATTTACCTTAAAAACTGTAGGTCAGGTTAAATGTTGTGTTCACACCAAATTAACAATTTTAGAAATGCTTTGAGTCAAACAGTTATTAGTCTTGGAAGAATGAGCCACAATGTAATTCTTCTACACTCGTTTAATTGTAGAACAGCTTGGAGTATTATTCCCAGTTACTGGTTTCATGCTTCTCCAGAGTCTGCTGGATCCAAGGAGAAGTGGGGGTTCATTTGGGATAACGAGTCACAGTTTTGGGTCAGGGTTGATTCCACTTTCTGGATTTCACTCTGCATATATCCATATGCCTTTATTTTCCCTCCTTCAGAAGCATCTGCCCTTGTGTGGAATCTAATTCAGGAATTCTTATCCCCTTTTATAGGAGTTTAGTGATTTGAACAAACCATTAGTTCTCATTTTCTCCATTAACATAGGATTCTTTTTATACTTTCTTAAATCAGTTTGACCAGTCTCTTGAATCAAAGATACTAAACCTCATGTGATCGACACAAGCCCTGTCATAGCCCATGCTAAGTGGAGCATGCACGTTCTTTTCTTTTGAAAGTTGGCTTCCCAAACTGGCCAGTCCTTGGAAGGGTAACAGAGGAAGAGTTTGGAGACGCCTGATATTTGCGGCAACACCTCCACAACTGCTTTGTTTGCTTGTTCCTTGCTCAGCTTCATTTGGTATGTCCTGTCCTTGGTCTAAAGGGCTTTTTAATATTGGTCCCTAAAATGGTCAATTCAGTAAATATGTGCATAAGGTGTGCCTTGGGCCCTAGAATACCATCTTTTAGCTCCAAAACTTTCAAGCCAAAACCTCAGACTCCCCTTAAAGTAGCAACAAATAGACTATCCAGATAAGTTCTTAAGTTCTTCATCATACAGTTTCACCCAAAATAGAGCATAGGTGCTGCCCAACCTAAATGTGATGTTTCTTTTTTTCGTGTACTTTCTGGATCAAGATTTCATCACAGTCTTTTTGTCCAGAAAATGTTCTTGAGTATGTTGGACTGCTGCTGCAGGTGTTAACCAGGGAGCAGAAGTCAGGACAGGCTTGGCGAGAGCAGATATGTAAAGTTAGACCTCATATAGAAACCTTGGCTTTTCTGAGCCTGCATTTTCAAAGTCTTTTAAGTCCTGGGAATTCTTTCTTTGCCATTTTAGCTTGATATTATTGATTCCTAACCTTTTTGGGACTGGGACATACTGTCACCATCATAGTATTTCCCCTCAAAAATTGTTGTAAAGCCAGTATGGTGTAGGAAAAAAGGCACCAGACTTCCCATCATTTAAGTTAGTGACGTGCTGCCCTCCCACCAACTTGAACCCATCTTTATTTTCATTGTCATCTTTGTAAGCCAGTTGGTGTTGTAGGAAAAGAGCACTAGTTTGGGATCTGGGAAACTTAAAATTCTAGTCCTTGGTTTGCTAATAACTAGGTCTGTGGCATTAGCAAATCTCTCCCTTCTCTGAACCTCATTTTTCTCATCTGTAAAATTAAGTGGATTGGATTAGTTGGTCTGCAAGGTCTCTTTCAGCCCTACAAATCTGAGCCCATTACTAGTGAGAATGAACTTAAATTTATTTTTGTTTTGAGAAAATTTTTTGTACTCTTGAATATCATTTCTCCCCCCCCCCCAAAAAAAAACCCCACCATAAATCTAGAAATATTCCATTAAATGAACCAATTTTACTCTTGCTTAGAGTTTCATCCCTTCAGACCCCTTCATTTGTTTGTCAATGAGAACCAGGATCTGCCCTGAATGTTCCCAGTAATTGGTGGCATTGGAGGCAGCATGTAAGCTGCCCAGCAAGAGATCAGGGCAGCAGAAAATATTTCCCCACTTTGGATTTTTAGAATATTTTTTTATCATTTAAGTTAATGACATGCTGCGCTCCCACCAACTTGAACTCATCTTTCTTTTCATTGTCATCTTGGGCCTCCAAAGTCCAAATTTCTATGGTTTTGGAATCAAATGTTTGGGCCACCAGAAAGAATACTAAGCCTCAGAACCCACTAATCATCCTCATTGCCATCCCTTTCTCCTCCCACCTTCCTTCTCCCCACCCCATCCCCCACCCCCAAAGAGTGTGTAATCTAGGACAGGCTCTGCTGTACCCATCTAATGTGGAAATGTATTTTAGCTGCTGGCTGTCTCCAGCCTATAATACACACTCAACATTTGGGACAGGTTCCAGGATGTAACTTACTTTCAGTGAACCTGACAGAAGAGGGCGTTTAGTTTATTTATGCCATCTAATAACCTCAGTGTAGTGACTTGGGAAGTTAACCTTCTAAAACTTCTCTGGACTTTTCCCTAGTGTATGGCAATGCCACTTATTTTAATTGTCACCAGTTCAGCTCCCATAATCTGACTTGTTTTTGCTACTTTTATAAATCAGACCCAAAGTTTGGAAGAGAAGATGTGATTTGAGGGAGGAATGCATGGTCCATGGACACAGAAAGTCCTGTGGGGCTCCTGTCACCAGAGTTTATAGTGGAGTAAGGAAGGGAGGAGCACACAATGATTTCAGTGTTCTGGTCATTGCTTTTGCAGAGGAAAGGGAGCTCCTTATTAAGGTAGCCAAACTTATTCCCTCCTAACCTTGACATTTACCCTTCCAGCATGGATAGCCAGCAGGCAGCTTTGAGATTGGTGATAAGAAAGGTAAGTGAGCTTGAGGTTGAAAAGGGAGTGAGGAATTTGTCAAGGGAGGACAAGACCTTTCACCCTCTCTCCCCCTCAGCCCATCATTGACTAATGAGGTATTAAGCCCAGCCAGGAGCCAGGCTTAATTCCCATTGTAATCTATTTCCTGCTGTTCTTATTAACCTAGCACAATTCATCAAAGGAGGAGAGGGACTCTGGGACATTTCCCCCCCTATTCTCCTGCTATCCTAAGGAAGGGAGGGAAGAGAAAAAGGGGACAGGTGCTCTTTTCCCCAATCCTTCAGATCCTTGAAGCACAAGAAAACATCCACTAGCTAGTGACAAAAATAGTAACCAATACCACCTTCCGCTCCCCTGACCACCAGTCCACTGAACCCCCGGGCAGACTGTCAGAGATGTACAGCCAGAGATGATTTTGCTTGTTAGATGGAGTGTGCATATCGAGGCTGTCATGCTTCTACTGTGGAATCCTTTAGGACAAAGACAACTGGTAGCCAATATCTTCAAGTAATGAGCTTATCAGTAAATATACCACATAAACTCATTAATCTTCACTTTGCTTTGAGACCAAGTGGGAACCCCTGTTTCTCAGGAGACAGAAACTTCATCTTTCTTTTCCCTAACACCAGTCCCTGTTTAGAGTCAAACATGTCGCCC
The DNA here is from genome assembly GCA_011680675.1 of Gymnobelideus leadbeateri. NCBI lineage: Eukaryota > Metazoa > Chordata > Mammalia > Diprotodontia > Petauridae > Gymnobelideus > Gymnobelideus leadbeateri. The sequence continues at coordinate 353,681 of WOXC01008431.1, read as the reverse complement.
TCCTCTCCTAGAACACCAAGTTAATAATGTTTTCTGGCAAAACTAATGCCCAGACTTGGCACTGGTCCCTCCTTTCTATTCCTTCCCCCAAAACACACCTAGTCCAGGTTTGAAAAACTGAGCTAAGTGTTTCAGGCTGTACAGGTAGAGATCAGTCCCAGGTGTTTTTGGTTAGTTCCCATGCATTTGACACTTTATTCCCCAGCACCCATAGAACACAATATATAGATGAAGTTTATGGGGTATTAACATTTTAATTTAATTAAGTTTAATTTGACAACAGGCCCTGTCCTCACAGAACTTATAATTTAATGAAGATGAATAGACACACTTGGATAATGCCTGTTAGAATATAATACATGCATAGGAAGAAGAGAGAAATCACAGCTGAGGGGGAAAGATGGTTTCTAACTAGGCAGGACATGGGGAACTTGACAGAAGGAGTAACATTTGATTATATTAGGAAAAATGTAAACAGAGAGAGGAACTCTTTGGCGGGGGGGGGGGGGAGGCCAGTTAGTAAAAAATCATCTAATTCAACACATAACTGAGAAAATTCCCTCTGCAACACAGCCAGTAAATGGTCAACCCTCCCTCTTTTGGGCAGCTCTGATTGTTGGGAAAGTTTGGTTTGTCTTTTTTTTTTTTACATTAAACTTACCTACTTATTTCCCAGACTTATTCCCACCTCTCCTTGACCCAAATACATGCATGAAATCTGTCATCAGGAAAAGTGTCTTTTTTTTTTTTTTTTTGCTTTTTGGAGGGCAATTGGGGTTAAGTAACTTGCCCAAGGTCACACCACTAGGTTTTGTTTGTATGTGTTAAGTGTCTGAGGTCAGATCCGAACTCAGGTCCTTCTGACTCCAGGGCCAGTGCTCTACTCACTTCGCCACCTAGCCACCCCAAAAAGTGTCTTTTTAATAAAGCATTTATTTATCACTTACTATATGCCAGGTACTTTGCAGAGTGTTAGAAATACAAATGCAAGCAAGCAAGATGATTGAACTCAAAGAACTTACATTCTAACAGGGGAAGAAAATACACAAAGGGAAGCTGGGAAGGGAATGAAGATGGATTATGGAGGGCATGGTTTGGAGATGCCTGGGAAGTGGGGGGGGGGAGGGTCCAAGGTGTTTTTAGAGGCAGTTTTTGAGGGGGATGATGAAGTGGGGGGCAAAACATGGTCTAGAAATTTTTACATTACCTTATAAATAATTTCCATGTGTCCTTAATTGGGAACACTGCCAGTTTGGTTGGGGTGGGAGGTAGGGAAAGAATGTAGGTAAGAACAAGCTCATTTCCAGAAACTTCCCCTGCTAAGGCTTCCTGCCCAAGGGGGAAGAATCTAGACCAGAAAATCTGTTCCTGCCCAGAGAATGAAAAGAACCAAGGACTTCAGCCTAGGGAGAGCAAACCTTTTATTTTCTTTTGTCTAATGACTGTCTTCAGGATGGATTGATTCCTTAATGTGTGAGGTACTCACCCTTCTCTGGGAAAAGGCATCTTATCTTTAACAATCTTTTTCAGTTGACTCCCAGTCCAAAAAACCCCTCCCTTTCTGTTGTGCCAGATCAACTGACCTCACCCTGTCACACTTCCTCCTTTCCCATTCTGCCTGCATCCCCATGGGAATAACGGGGGTTAAATACCTTTTCTAGTACTTCAGAATAATCTCTTTTCTTATGAGGTCTCTTACTCAGTTGTAGTTTTCTCAATCATCCCTTAAGCCCTTTCTACATGGGAGGCAAAATGTAATTTGAGCAATTATATGTGTATATATATTATTCCCCCCTTTCTCCTGCTTCCTAGAGATGGCATGTCCTATGACAGATGGTATGCTTTGTGATAGATGGTACACTGCTTCCCTGTGTCAGAGAAAGTGCTGAGCTGGCCTCTGGGAACACTGAGGTCTGGGGCTTAGGCATTTCCCTTTTCACTTTGGTGGTGCCATGGGCCCCGCCTCCACTTTAACCCCATTGGACATGGACACCCATATAAAGGAAGGGGGGGGCATTGTTGAATAAGATAATTTTAGAAAGTCAGTCTATTGACACATGGGCCCCTTGCTCCTCTCTTGAATTCTTAGGACCAGAGCTGGGTTTCTGGGTTGAAGGAGTCATTAATGGCATATCTCCAACTCTCCCCCGCAGGTTATGTGTTTTGTATGTTACACCGCCTCCCTGAGCAACACGACTGTACGTTTGACCACATGGGCCGAGGCCGTGAGGAAGCCATCCTGAAAATGGTGAAACTGGACCGGAAAGTGGGGAGATCCTGCCAGCGCATCGGGGAGGGCTGCTCCTGAGTGCAGAGTTCGGCAGCCAAACCCTGTTCTTAGTTCACTAATGTTAGCCTTATTTAGGACAGAGTCAGCCAGACACCTTGTACTGGGCACGTTTCAGACTACAGCCAATCCGTTTCCTTTCTTTAGCCAGCCGTCCTGGTACTGTAGTTTAGGGGTTGATGGTGGTTGAAATTGATTTCTGGCTGGTTACGAAGGTGCCTCTAGCCACTGTATAAAATTAAAACATGAAGAATATTTTTTTTGAGCATGGCTAGTGGATTTAAAACAAAACAAGCAGATGTCATTGCTGGAGTCAAAACTTATAAAAAGCCTTAAGCTGAAAATGGTCCAGACGGAGACTTTAAGTAAATAGAGGAGTAGAAGCTGGTGTTTAAAACAGTTCCTGAGACGCACATGGCCTTGCCAGAAACTCTGTGTTTAATGTACAGCCTTTTCACCTCTCACTTATCCTTAATCCCGGCCCTAGAAGCCAGAGCTCCCCATTGGCCCCTGGTCCCTGGGCTGCTCGTGGCCACCAAGGTGGCCCACAGGGTTCCTAGGAGGCTGGAGAGGTGGGGGCAGAGGGAGGAGAGCGAAAACTTTTATACCAGACTTACCATGGAAAATCGGTTTTATCACTTGCAGAAGAAAAAAAAGAGAGTCTTGGCTTTGAACATTAGCTCCACCCCAGACTAGTCTGCAAAATACATTTTTCTACCTAGAACCTATGGACTCTGTATCATCCCGTTCAGCCTGATTGAATCAGTACTAACCAGGGAAACTGAAACCTGACTGACTTATTTACCCTGTGTTGGGTGCAGGTATCTGATAATTGATTCAATAAGGCTAAATCACAGCACAGAGGCCATGGGGACGGCTGGGCTCTACAGACAGTTCTCTGTAGTTAGACTTCACTGTTGGTGGGCAGGGGCAGGGAGGTTGGGTGGAAGGGGGGACACATTTCATAGCAAACAGAAGTCAGTAACAGTATTGGGGAACAACTAAGGAACAGCAGCTGCCCTCAGAGTTTGTCTTTTCACCTTCAAAGTGTTAGCAGGATAGTCACATGGGCTCATTGCCTATTTCTATGCAGCCTCGTAGTATAAGCTGTCATGTGCAGTAGGAGAATATATCACATGCATTACTAGAATCAGGAAGGTTTGGGGCTCCTGAGAGCAGCTGCTGTGGGCTGAGGACATCTGAACACACTTGCCAAGCCTGAATTGCAAAGGGGTCCCAACACATCTCCTAACATGGGCACAGGGGAGTTCCATTGCTGTAGGCCAGGCCTGGGTGGGTTTGGACTGGACAGGCAGGAAGGGAAGCAGAGCAGAGGGAATCAGCTTTTTTCCTGAGTTGCAAGAGAATTATCATCCAGGTACTGTAGAAAATTGTGGGCAGGGATGGGGATGAGGATGAAGACTGGGAATGAATGGGTGGAGGGAGAGATTAGAATCACCTAGAACTTGAAATGTTGGGTCAAGTAAAGATAATACAATTTTAAAACCATCTCAGTCATGTGGACAATAAGAGGGTCTTTTAAGAGGCCACTTTGGTCTCCCTCCACTAAAATAGCTCATCCCAGCAATTTAGATTCTGAAGACAGGCCAGTGGCATGTTTGCAAACCAACTATAGTGAAAGACCTGTGTGGGGAAATAGGAAACAATGCTCTTTCCCTGCTTCCTTTGCCTCCCCCTAAACAAAAGAAAATCCTTTCTACAAATCTTCAGCCTTAATATTTTTCATAGTAATGGTCTTAGCTCCTCAGAGGAAGAGGGGGGAAAGATCTAGTTGATTTGGTCCCCACACCTGCCACTGTTCTAAAACAGCCTCAGCACATATTGTCCACTAAGTTATCCATCCCATGTGTCTTGCTCTGGGGACACTGGACCCGAGCTCTCCATTGCCTCCCAAGATCCTCCCTCTACTGCCCTGCACCGTGCCTGCTCTGCCATTCTTAGGCACTGCTGGCTTAGAGGTGGCACAAGGGAGAAGCTGCCTTGGCAAGCAGGCCCTGGTGCATTATGGATGATGTTCACTCTATTGACAGTCAAACTGGGGCTGGGGGAGGAAGTAAGGCTTGTTCCTCCGGAGTATCTGTTCTGTGAAGTCTGTTAAATGTAAGGAAAGCTTAAATTCTTGTAACTTTAAAAGGAAACATAATCTTATTTAACCCTTTTGTGTTCTAGATTTACTTACACACGTAGCCTAGAACTCCGTTTTAGTTTAACATTGTGAAAATATTAAAAGAATCTTGTAACTTTATTCCTTTTTTTTTCTCCTGCTGAAAAAAAAAAACCCATTAAACCAATCAGATTAAAGTTTGAATTCCTCTCTATTTCACCACTTCTCTGGATGGGTCCCAGGCCTGCTAGGGACCATCTGGGGAACTGCAAAGCACAGAACCCATACCAAGGCTAAGGCTTTTTGCTCTGACAAGGCTTTCTTATTCCCAGATCACCAATTACGAAATCTTCTTTGTAGGTGTGTCTAGCCCTAAATTTTCTGTAGGGTGATCTGGTCGTGGTAAATTGAGGCTTAGTGGTGACAACACAGCTGAATAGCTCTTACATTTTGCCCCCACCACCTTAGAGCCTAGTTTCATAGTAGCCAGATGCCCCAACAGCACAGTCTCAGGGGTGGGGGTGGGAATGGGTGGGGTGCAGCCTGGTGCCTATCTCTACCCAAGTTGTGTAACCCACAGAAAGCCCATCTTCTCTACACTTAGTTGGCATTGGAATTAAACCTGGAAATTTGAAAACATGGAGACTTGTTGGAATTGTTTTCCTTTGTGATGATGAAATAGATTTCATTTCCCACCAGATCTCCTAGGCCAGGAAACAGTTTCTTTACAGAAACATATGCTTGACTATCCCTGCTGCGGGGGGTCTGGACCAGAAGACAAGGCAGAAAATAATCCAGTAAGTTTTCTTAGAACAGTCCTTAAAGTTCTTTGAACTGTGAACACTCCTTGCCCCACCTGGGGGGGGGGCGGGGCGGGAGACAGGGGGGACCCTTCTTGGCAGACCTGAAGGCCTAGGAGTAGTCCCAGAATGCAAGCCCTGATGGTGGGAGGGGCCTGGGACTGGTCTCTGGATGCCTGTTGCTAGCATTGCCTTGGATTCAGATCCAGGAGAGTGTCCTCCACCATCTGAGTCTTGCTATAAAAGTGCCACCTCTGTGTTTTGCGGCATAGATTGGCAGGATCATTCCATAGCCTTTGGCCTAGTTGACTGCCCAGCCTGAAGTGCTCAGTTACTGTTTTATTTTTATTTGGGTCTCTTGCTCTTCTGGGCTTTAGGTAGTGGGAGGAGCAAACAACTACACAGGTGGTGAGGGAGTCAGCTACTAAAGTGGGGGGGAGTGGAGGGCAACAATAACTTTTTTCCTATTATCCTTCCCCACCAACCAAATCTCAGGATTGTGACCTGCCTCTGAGCCAAAATTAACTTTGGGGAATGACAGAGACAAGTCATACCCTATGCACCCTCACTCCCACCCACCTCTTCTGTCCCGACTTACTTTCTCATGGACTACAGCCCTGAGGGCTGCAGCTGCCCCATTTGACTCCAGTTCATTTTTGGACCCTGGGGGGAAATCTCTACCATTATCTCCATCTCCATCAAGAACAATTTAGCCTGTGGTTCCCCTTTATATCTTTGGGCTGAACAAGGTTTCTGTCTGAAAACAGTATAGCTCCCTGACTCAACTGGTCATGGCAGAGGCATCTACTTTAACCTGTGTTAGTACACCAGGGCTTCTAGGTGGGGAATAGGAATCCACACACAAGACCCAAGTTTCTCCAACCAGATTCGTTGTATTTAGCTGAATTACTTTACTCTGGAATAGAGACCATCCAGAAAGGAGTGTGGTGAGATACAGAATCATTTCACAAGACTCAGAGAGCAGAATTAACTTGATCAAGCTTTCAAAGCAAATTCCTGGCAAATCCAGGACTAGAACCAGGTTTCCTGGCTCCAAGGCCAGTGTTCTGTCTCTACACAATGTTTTCATTTTAATATCCTTAACTGTAATCAGCATAATTCTGGCAACCCCTGGGTCTTTGAGGTCCCAGAGAATGGTGAAGAAGACAAAACTGTCCCTTTTCTGTTTGTATCCTAAGTGCTTTGCACATAGTAAGGGCTTAATAAATGCTTTTCAGTCGGTCATTCCCCATGCCTTACCTCCTAGTGTAGCCTAGATTGCTGACACACATCAGTGTATCAGGGAGCTGCCTCCTAGCTCCAGGGCGAAGGGTAGGAGGGCTTGGCTTTGCTACTTTGGGTGAGAAGGATCTGGGTTCCTACTTAAGGAGATATTTTTACATTCCTTCACCCCTCACTCAAAAAAAGAAGTAATTGAGATTTACAAAGCGTTCTTACACCCTTGGTACAGACACAGTATCTTTGTTACTGATTCTGCTTTTATGCACAGAATGAGTTCAGAGAGGTTGAGACTTGTCCCTGGTCAGAAATGGCTAGTAAGTGTCCAAGTTGCCCCTCCTTAATACCCCCATCCTTTCCTTGGGTTTTTATGTGGTTTCACTCTCCTGGTTGTGTCTGGCCCTTAACTACTGTCCCTTAGCCTGTCTTGTTCTCTCGTCCCTACGGTGAAGCAGGCATGGTTAGTCGGGGAAAGATGCTAGAATTGGAAGACAGGAAAAAACTGGATTCAGTCCCACTTCTAACACTAGATGTGTGAAGATGTGCATGCCGTTCAGTGACCTTTCTGAGTCTGTTTCCATATCTGTAAAATGGGGCTAATGATAGCACTTAACTTACCAGGTTGTTACAGGGCTCAAGTGAGATACTCTATGTAAAGCACTTTGCAAAGCCTAAAACACTATAGATGTCAGCTTTTACTACTATTATTGGTGATCTCTGTTCCCAAGGGATCCATTTTCTCTATGCAGATGCCTCCTAAATCTCTCCAGCCCTGACTTCTCTCCCCAGCTCAAGTCTTGCATCAACTTCTGTCTGACCTCTCTGGCCGAATGCCCTATAGGCCCCTGACATTTCCTCTGTCCAAAACAGAACTCCTCTTTCCCCTAAACCCAATCATCTCCCTAATGTCCCTATTTCTGTCGAGGGCATCACTCTCCTTCCAAGTTGCTCAGGTTTGCAGCCTTCCCCTCAGCTCTTCATCCCACGCATCTGACCAGTTGCCAAATCTTATCCTTTCTACCTCCACACGGCCCACATCTGACCCCTTTTCGATACTCCCACGGCCACATACGCAGTTCAGGCCCTCATCACCTCTCACCTGAACTGCTGAAATTGCCTTCTAAGTGGTCTCACCACCTCCCCTCAATCTGTCCCATAGCTGCCAAATGGATATCCTCTAAGCACAGGTCTGACTGTGTCACTCCCCTGCTTGGTAAGTGTCAATGGCTCTCTATCACCTCTAGGATAAAATGCAGACTTAATTGTTTGGCATTTATAGCCCTTCTAGACTTACTTCACATAACATACCCCTCATTGACTTGACATTTCAGTCCAACTGGCCGACTTTGCCATTCCCTATACATGACCTGCTGTCTTTGGCCACTGTGCCTGGAATGTTCTCAGTTTTAGAATCTCTAGCTTCCTTCAAGGCCTAGCCCAAGTGCCACCTCCTACATGAGGCCTTCCTTTCCTAACCCTGCTTCCCCCCACCCCTCCCCCTGAAATTGCTCTGTATTTACTTTGTATATATATTTTGTATTATCTGTGTACATGTTGTTTCCTTCCACTAGAATGTAAGCTCCTTGAGGGCAGGGACTGTTTCATTTTTGTCTTTGTATCTCCAGAGCCTAGCACAGTGCCTTTTCCCATAGGCACTTATAATAAATGTTTGTTGAATGAAAGAACCAGTGAGCTGGAATTTGAAACTAAGGTCTCAAATACTACTTTCTACTGGGGTTAAAGGCATAATCATGCTGGGCCCTCTTGATCCTTCTCCCACCAATCCCTCCTTAACACCCTACCCCAGCCTCTCCACAGATTACTGGCTAGTTCCACAACTTTTGGGTGCTCTGGCTCATAGCCCCAGCTTAGACTGTGCCATGGGAGCCCATACTGTGTTGCCCTCTTTGTCCCAATGAGAACCAAAGGGAAGTAGGCAGCCTCCCTCTACACCCTCCATCCCCTACCACACCTGAAAGTATCACCTCTCTATAAGTGGCAGGGAAGATATGGACCACACCAACTGATTGTTGGTATTAATGGAAACAAACTGGACTTACCATATAATATGCCTGAGAAGGGTCACCTACCCCAATCACAAACAGGGTGGGAATAGAAAAGATCCTTCCAAAGAGCCTTTCCCCTAGGCCAGTGATAGTTGGTCCCAAACATAAAAGATGAATTTCTTTCTTGAAGCTTCTACCCTAAACCCCTGTTGTAACCTTAGTCCATTGTCTAAAGAATCATTAACATGCAGAATGTAGGCTCATGTTCCTTAGTCCGACCACCTCCAATTGTCTACACATAACTAGGGCCATTCCTCCCCCCACCCCCATCCCCACTCCCTTCCCGCAGAGAACAGAAAACTGGCCCCGATCTCTAGCTGGCACGTGTATGGGTGAACAGGGGTTACAGCTAGCTCGCCCGTTTCAAGACAGCTGTTAGCTATTGGTTAGCCTATGGTGGGGTTATCAGGAAAGCTATTAGCTGGGCTCTACCTATCCCTTCCCCTAGTCACGGAACAAAAGTGTGGGCATACAAAGTACTCTGATACGAACTTGGGGAACTCCACTTCGGCCTCAATTTCCCCGTCTGTAAAATGGGAGGGGTGCGGAGGAGGTTGAACTAGACATCGTCCCTTCCACTTCCACTTCCTAGGATTCTGCGGGTGCCCCTTTAGGGCCCGTGTGTGGGGGAGAACAGAGGCCCCTAGGGTAGGACACGGCAAGAAGTAATATGAACATTGGCTTCTTTTGGCTTGCAAATTGCCACTCAGATCTTTTGACTTAGTGGTCAAGTGGCCGCTGGACGGGCGACATCCCCGTGCCCAGGGTCTGCCCCGCCAAAGCTGCACATTGGAAATCGCCTGGCACTAAGGCAGGGGAGCATGAATAGACCATTCCCCACTCCACCCCCGCCAATAAAAGCTCGGGGTCCCCCATCCCCTAGACCCTGGTCAAAACAGTGCCCACTGTCCTCACTCACTTCTGGGGTGAGGGGGACATTTCGGGAACACCCTGACTTCGCTTCTCCAACCATTCCTATGGCGAGTCTAGGGTCAGATCCAAAATGGTTCAGAACCGCAGGAGGCGGAGAGAGGGTTGAGGGAGGGAGGATGGACCCCTGTGCCCCTAGGCCCAGGCTCAGATGGTCCAAGCCGCCAAGCCATCAGTCTGCCCGGAGCCCCTACGGCCGGGTTTGAAGCTATGCTGGCCACAAAGCTCGGTTGGCAGACGCCGTCTCCTACCGCGCACGCCGAGCTCGGGCAGAGGGGGGCCCCGGGGACCAGATAGGGTGTGTGCGGCTGAATCGCTCAGAGCAATCTGCCTGGACGCTAGCTTATTCTCCCCAGCCCCGGCCCTGGCCCCAGGGCCCCTCCTCCCCGCCGCGTGCGTGCTCCAAGGCCCGAGGACAGAATCAGCTCTTAATGTGGCCTCGGGGTCTCCCGTAATGGGGCTGCGGGCGGGGGATGTTCCTGCACACGCTGGGAGGGGGAGATCTGGTGGGACTGCGGTGGGGAGCGGGGAAGTCTGACAGCTCTGACCCTTTCCCAGAAACCAATCACCACGGACTACGCTGGAAGGGACCCCTTAAAAACAAGTCTGTTCTTTTTTGTTTGTAAATCACTTCCTGCTAAAATGCGAAATAAAGAACAAAAAAGAGGAGTGGAAAAAATAGCAAAATCCACCTTGAGAAGCCGGAAAGGTCTGGGGCAGTCAGCATGCTACACCCATCCCCCTTCCTCTCCTACCTGGGTTTGGTCATTGTAATTTCCTAGTCTTCAATATCAGGTGTTTTGTTCCTATTCCTTTTTACCCAGCAGGAAACTGAGGCCCAGAGAACGAAGTGGCAACTTTAGGGGTCAGTCCTCTCCCAGAGAATCCAGGATCAGAGAAATCAGCTTTGGCTGTTACCAAAAGTCAGTTCTTCAGCTTAGCAGGAAAAATTCTGACTGCTCAGTCCCCTCTATGGCCCTAACAGTACAGTTTCTTGAAGCGTATTTTGAATCATAAGTCAGTTACCTTATTTTATTTATTTATTTATTTTTTTTGGAGGGCAATTGGGGTTAAGTAACTTGCCCAAGGTCACACGGCTAGGTTTTTGTTTGTGTGTGCGTTAAGTGTCTGAGGCTGGATCAGAACTCAGGTCCTTCTGACTCCAGGGCCGACGCTTTACTCACTGCACCTCTTAGCCGCCCCAGTTACCTTATTTCTGAATGTGAACTTGTGGGCAAGCTATTTTGCCGGGGCGGGGGGTGGGGGGGTGGAGGGAGGGCGGGGGGAGAAGAGGTGGGGGGGAGGGGCAACATCAGCGTGTCCAGAGGAGCACTTGGGGCGAGGGGGTAAAGGTAGCAGGTGTGCCTCCTCCAGCCCAATTCTGCCCTTCAAACTGGCGGGGGCTCACTCTGATTAGGATGCCTTTCTCCCTCCCCTCATTTCCTTGGAAGCCAATGCCCCTTTCCCCCCAGGGTTTCCTCTGGAGACAGTGGCACCAAGTCTAAGCTAGCATCACCCACTGTCCTGGCCAGACAGTCGCCTGGCAGAACCCTGGGCTGCAAACAGGGCTCCCTTGGGCTCTGGCACAGACAGCTTCCAACTCAGCAGGGAGTGAGAGGACAATCACAGAAAAACCCGATACACAAACCCTGGGAGCTAAGTGTGCCAGGAGCGCAAATACACACCCAGGCTGACAGCCACTCTCACAGATGCCTGTGAAAACAGAAACAGACACCACCTTAGGCTCCTGTGCTCTCCAGGATCTGCCCCCCGTGGCTGGAGGAGGAGCAGAGTTGGCAAGGGGCATCTTTTCCTGCTGGCTGATTAGACATTAAAATTACATCCAGGGACGTGTCTCCCATGTTTCGATGATTAAACTGTTAGAAAACAAGACATTTCTCAGACCCTTCGACTGACATCAATTATGTTAACACATCTCAGCAACGTGGTAATAACTTAACGGCCAGCCCGATGATAAAATGCCTCATTAAGTTTAATGGACTAGGGAAGATGTTTGTTGGCCAGCCTCTGCAAACGCTGTGGAGGCAGCCGGACTCCCTCAGCCTCTTCTCTGTTGTCCTCCGAGCCCTTCGTCCAGGTTCCCAGCACTATTTGGGAGGGGAGTGAGGGGTAGGTAAAGCTGGGAGTGGGGAGTCCCAAGCATCTTCTATCTCCCAGAACCTGAGTGTGTGACATTGGTCAAGCCATTTGCTGTCCCAGGGCCTCCGTTCTACCTCCTCCCCCATAATATCAATAACTAACATTTATCCAGAACCTCAAGGTTTACACAGCACTTTACAAAGTAAGCAGTATGCCCACTTTAGCACAACTTGGCATGTAGTAGGTGCCCATCAAATGCTTATAGACATAGCTCATGTGATCCCCACATCAGCCCTGGGAAGGAGGTATCTCAATTTTACAGATAATGAAATTGACACAGACAGAGGTTAAATGACTTACCCAGGGACACAGCTAGTAAGTGCCTGAGGCTGGATTTGAACTCATTTCTTCTGGATTCTAGTCAGCACTCTTAATTACTTTACCACCTAGATGTCTCTTTGAGCTAAAGGAAAGCTGGTGCTTTAAAGGCTAAGAGTAAGTCTGGGAGGCCAGTCACAGATCTAGAGCCAAAAGAGATGGCCTCTAGGTCATATAGTCCTATCCCTTAATTTTTAAATTAATTGGTTTTTTATTTTTTGTTTTTCAGCATTCACTCCGTAAGGTTTTGAGTTCTAAATTTCCTCCTCCTCCTCAAGACAGCATGCAGTCTGATATAGGTTCCACATATACATTCATATTAAACACATTGTCACAGTAGTCATGATATAAAGAATTAGAACCAATGAGAGAAGCCACGAGAGAGAAGAAACAAAAACTAAAAAGAGAGAGAGCAAATAGCCTGCTTCGATCTGCATTCAGACTCCAAAGTTCCTTCTCCGGATGTGGACGGCATTTTCCATCATGAGTCCTTTGGAGTTGTCTTAGGTCCTTGCATTGCTGAGAAGAGCCAAGTCTGTCAAAGTCAGTCATCACACACTGTGGCTGTTAGAGTGGACAGTGTTCTGTGGTTCTGCTCCCCCCACTCAGCATCAGTTCATAGAAATCTTTCTAGGTTTTTCTGATATCTACCTGCTCCTCATTTCTTATAGCACATAGTATTCCATTACATTCATATACCACGACTTGTTCGGCCATTCCCCAATTGATGCCTATCCCTTAATTTTACAGACAAAGCATTGAGGCTGAGTGTAAATTACTCGCTCAAGGTCACCCAGATAGCAATGTCAGAGCCAGAATTCAAACTTGGGCCATCTTGGCTCCTAATCCAGCCATCCTTCCAGTGACTAGTATAACTCAGTGTCCCCAGAATATGGCTTCTTTGAAGCCTTCCCTGAACCTCCTCCAGGAGGGACCCTGAGCCAGAGGCTCTGAGCCCAGGGTTAGGCTCTTTCTCAGGGTTGTGGGCTTCAGGCACAAGGATCAGGTAACAGGAAGTACTGGAGCCATCTCTAGGCTAGAGGTCACTTAACCTCTCCTAGCCTGAGTTTCCTCATCTGTAATTAATGCTCATTAGTTACAATCATAACCAGATGCAAACAAAGGCTCAAGAACTCTCACCAAATGGCCAGCCTGGATTTCAGAGGCCCGAGGATGAAGCCCAATACCATCTCCAGACAGAAAGGCCATGGATTCAAGGTGCAGAAGAGAACATTTTTTGCACAATCAGGAGGGGGATTTGTTTTGCTTGTCTGTGCATATTTGTTACGTGGGTTTTCTTTTTCTTTTCCAGTGGTGGGGGCAAGGGCGAGATGGACCAGAGGGGAGGAACAGCGTCTCTCCCGCACCCCACCCCCCAAAATAAGAGAACAGAAGGAAGGGGGGAGGGAGATGAAAGAACGAATATTGAAGGGAAATAGGAGGGTTTGTGTCTAGCAATAAAACTCTGGGGTCAACCTTGAGATTTACATAATATCACCAAAGTGCTGATGCCCCGAAAAGGGGAGAATTATAGGTCTCTGTAAAACGAGGGGCTAGCTGGCCTCATTCTACGTTCCAGGATTCCCCCACTACTTGGGAAAAGACTACCCCAACGCCAGCCACAAAGAAATTCCAAAAACGTGCTTGAGAGAATGTTAAGATACCTTGATTCCCTGAGAAAGCGGCAGATTAAGGCAGGGGCTGGCTTTAACACCAAATTTCTAAGTGCACCTGTGACCTAGGGGAGGAAGATGGCAGTTATAGTCAAAGAAGTCAGGAAGAGGGGCAGTTAGGTGGTGAAGTGAATAGAGCACCGGCCTTGGAATCAGGAGGACCTGAGTTCAAATCCAGCCTCAGACACTTGACACAATTACTAGCCGTGTGACTTTGGGCAAGTCACTTTAACCCCAATTGCCTTCCAAAAAAAAAGCAAGAAAAAAAAAGTCAGGAAGGAAAGATGTCTTTTCTTACTATTGGGGAAAACCTGTCTATAGTTAATGTGATTTTTCAAAATGTATGTTTTAAAAAACATTAAAATTAATGTTTGATGCCCAGTTGATAAATGGTCAAAGGATGTGAACAAGAAGTTTTCTGATGAAGAAATCAGCACTATATGTGTGTCATAGGAAATGTGCTCTAGATCATCATTGATTAGAGAAATGCAAATTAAAACAGCTTTGAGGCGTCTTACACCTATCAGATCAGCTACAATGATAAAAGGGGAAAATGACAAATGTTGGAGGGGATACGGAAACATTGGGACGTGAATACACTGTTGGTGGAGCTGAACTGATCCAAGCATTTTGGAGCAATCTGCAATTATGTCCAAAGAATTATAAAGCTGTGTATAGCTTTTTACCCAGCAACTCCACAGGAGGTCTGTTTCCCAAGGTGATCAGGGAAAAACAAACCAAGAAAGACTTATATGTTATAAAACATTCCTAGCAGCTCTGTTTGTGGTGGCAAAGAACTGGAAAGTGCAGGGGTGCTTATCAATTGGGTAATGGCTGAAACAAGTTGTGGTATGTGAGTGTGAAGGAATTCTACTAAACTGTAAGAAATGATGAGCACATTGATTTTTAGAAAAACATGGACTTGAAGGAAATAATGAGGAATGAAACGGGTAGAACCAAGAGAATGCTGTATACAGTAACAGTAATGCTATTGAAAGAATAATTGTGAACAACCAAGTTATTCTAAATACTATAAATACTCAAATCAACCATGAAGGAAAATGCTCTCCACTTTCAGATAAAGAACTGATAAGCAGAAGCACACATAGTATGGTTTTATATCTATTGTAAAACTGTCAAATGGTGGCCTTCTCTAGGGCAGAGTGGGGAGAGATCGAGACAATAAATGTAGCAAAATACAATAAATGTAAAATAAAATGTTACCAAAAATAAATTTAAAAATTAACTGAAAAAAAAACTAATGTCTGATATTGTAGAATCATCATGCTAACTTGGCGTCTCTATACCTCTTGTAGACCCTTCCCTTGTGCCCTGGAGTTATGGGACTCTAGGACTATTTCTTCTGGCCCACAGGACAATGTTACTGTATTTATCCTTCAAAGGAATGCAATATCCCAGATGTCCACCAGAAGATGTTCCTCTTGAACCTCAAGCCCAGTGGTCTTGGTATCTCATGGGTATATAGCATAGATTTTCTAAAAGGTGCAATATCCTCCTTGACCACTAGAGGCACTCAGCCTGCAGATGTGACTTTAAATGCCAGTGCTGACCAGGTCTCTAATCTAGGGAGGGATTGAAATGAATTATCACTTAAAATATTAAAATGCAAAACTATTCTCTGCTCACAGCTTATGATCCCCTGCCCTTCGTATAGGGGAGCTTTTCTCTCAGGTTTCTCCCCCACCCCACCTCGCCCCTGCATTTACAAGATTTGGATGTTTAACATACTGGGATCACTTTTAGTGATAATAGCACAAATGGGAAGAAATAGATCAAATGGCCCTATAGAGAATCATCTGCCTCAAGCCATGTCCTATACCTCCTCCTACTTGCCCTCCCAGACCTTTGGGAGTGGAGGGGGAAATTCCTGGACCACCTACCAACACCTGAAACTCATGGACAGAGAGAGAGAGAGAGGGAAGAGAAGAGAGAAACAGAGGCAGAAAGAAGAGAGACAGAGAAGCAGAGACAGAAAGACAGAGACAGACACAGAAACACACACAGAGAGAGAAGAGAGAAGCAAAGACCCAAGAGACTGAGAGAAGAGACAGAGGGAGGGAGAGAGAGAGAGAGAGAGAGAGAGAGAGAGAGAGAGAGAGAGAGAGAGAGAGAGAGAGGGAGAGAGAGAGGGAGAGAGAGTTCCCTTCCCCTCCAGCTTACTGCTCCTTACAGGAGACACAGTAGCTAACAGAATCCTCCTTAGGATTCTGCTTCTGTCTGCTCTAGTCCCCATCTCTGGGGATTAGAGTATCTGGGTGGCCGATGACAGTCCCAATCACCAGCCACTTGCATCTCTGGTGGTGGCAACTGCAGCTACCTCTGTTATAAGCATAGTTAGGAAGTCTGACTCTTAAGGACAGTGGAAGAAATCTAGGAAGAAAATTCTGTATCCCAATGGGTGCAGAGTGTGTGACTTCTTACCACAGAGCATGCTTGGGACAGCACAGCTTTCCTCTCCTCTCTCTGTCCTAGAGAAGATCATGACAGGCTTACTTTGGGGTGTCTCATTTCATCTGTGTCCTCCTATGGAAACTTCCAGAGCCCTGGGATGGAGAAGCCCCAACTATGATAGGATTCTGGAATGATCCCTTTCTGGACACTAGTGTTGGAGAGGGAGGATGGAGAAGGCTCAAAGGGAGAATTTGCTAAAGAGAACCTGGGGAAGGGGAGAGACCAAGGGAGTAATAACCTGAGGCAGGACAGAGCTGCTCATTCACTTGGGCCAAAGCATTATCAGTCATCTCTGCTCTGCCAAAAAGGTGAGAACCAGAGGCATCCGTTAGAAAGGGACCAAAACCTTAGTATAAGCGTTCTTTACCATGGGCCCATGAATCAGGGCAGATTTCAAGGGGAGGTCTATAAACTCAGGTGGGGAAAAATACATCTGGATTTTCATTTACCTTTGGGTTAGTTACATGGCTGGCTTTTTTTTCTTTTCCTTTCTTCCTTCCTTCCTTCTGTTGAGCCAGAAAGAGAGAGACAAAAGGTCCCTATGAATAAAGTTTGGAAGTGGATTTTATTGCCAAGGGACTGCCAGGGTCACATACCCAGATCAGACAGTTGGCACAGACAATGTGCCGGTTTTTAAAGTGATTGCCATAGTCAGGTTACTAAGCCAAGACTACAGTCAGTGATTGGACAGTGTATATTTTAATTTCCCGGGTGCTTGAAGTTTACCCTAGGCTGAGGGCAGAGATGGGGAAGATCCAGTGTGGGGGTGGGGCAGGGGATGGGGAAGAATGGAGAAATATCTGGCAGGGATTTTACCCTAGGCTGAAATTCCTGCTCACAGATCAGTTGGGGGAGGGAAGGGAGTTGTGTTCAACACTTCCTTCCTTTCTTTTTCTCTCCCTTTCCTCCCTTCTTTTCTCTTTCATCCCTCCTTCCTTCTTTCCTCTCTCTCCTTTCTTTTCCTTCTCCTTCTTTTCCTTCTCCTTTCTCTTCCTTCCTTCCTAAGTGTCCAGGGATTTCAGTGATGTGGGAAGCTCCCAGTGAGGAAGTTCCTTTACCCATGCACATCAATGCCTGCTTTGTATCTGAAGGAGCTGAAGGATTGCCCGGGGCTCCCAGAGCTGAATGACCAGCCCAGTCAGTCTGTGTGAGATGCAGCCCTCCATTGGAGCCAGGACTTCTGAGGAGGAGACTCCCTGTGAGCAGTTCTTTATCTCCCACCCTGCCCCTCTCTAGACTCTGGTCTTCATAGGATAAGTTCTCTGTTCAGCAAATTTATAGGGTCTGTCCTTTTCTCTTTTGTTTTGCTTCCCTTTCCCCCCAAAGAAAACTACTCAATAAAGTTTCTTTTTGGAAAAAAAATCCTAGCTTTATTTTGGTGAAATTTAAGGAAGGACAGAACCAGGTCCAGGGAGATGTGTCTGGCTCTGGAGGCCAGGGATGGTGGTGCTGTAGCCAGAGCTGAGGATGCCTCAGTCCTTATGATGGAATCCTAATAAAGCTGCCCTCAGCCCCAATATTCTAACTTCATCATAGGCCCCACTGCACCTCCCTAGCACCCCCACCCCCACCAATGTCTGAACTTCTTCATATATACCTCCCTGTTCACTGGAACATCAGGGGTGTCCACATGATGGGAACCCAGCTAATGCCTCTTCCTGGTCACTGCCCCCAGACTCATTTCCACAGAAACAGGTATGTTCTTGTATTCAGTCACAATCAAATCATCCATCTAGCCCAAGACAGGGCCACATTACCTAACTATTTTTCTTAACCAGACAGAACCACAATAGTTAGCCAATTGTAGGACAGCACAACCAGAATGTTTAACCACTGAAACATAGGTGGGGCCCCTCCTCCATTACCTAATCCCTTAACAAACTCCTCTTGCTTTTTTTTTTCTTTTTGGAGGGGGAAGGCGGGGCAATTGGGGTTAAGTGACTTGCTCAAGGTCACATGGCTAATAAGCATTAAACATCTGAGGTGGGATTTGAACTCAGGTCCTCCTGACTCCAGAATTGCACCACCTCGATACCCCCTCCTGCCTTTTTAATAATAATTATATTCCTATGTAAATTTTGATTGTGTAATTGCATTTTTACTCTGTAAAAATCCATCTTGCTTTCTCTGAAGTTGCTGGTTCCTCTTGGAACTTAGCCTACTTCATGAGAGCTATCAGTCTCAATAAATGCCTATACTTGGATTAGAGCTGGTCTGACTCTGAATTCTTTGCGATGGTTCCACCACAACATGTCATGAAACCCCAACAGTTTTTGGGTGCGCAGAGCCCCCACCCCAACAGTTTTTGGCGTCCCTGGGTTTAAACCACAACAGTTGGGGTCAAAAGAAGAGCAGACTCAGGAGAGCCAAGGATATGCTCTGCCTGGTGTTTCCCCTCACAGATGTTGTCCCACCTGTTTCGGCTCTTTAGGGAGGTTTAGGGGCTTCCATAGAAGAGTCAGGCTAGCCAGTAATGCTAAAACGATGGGCCTTTTAAATACAGATGCAAATCCACCAAGTAAGGCGTCTTTTGAGATCCTCATGAACATGGACAGAGCAAGGGAAGAAAGAATCAGGGCACAAGCTCCATCTGCCATCGAGGTCTCTGGTAAGAGGGCCATAAATGGGTCATGGCCACCAGGAGTGTCAAAGCACCTCTTAGACTCAGCCTCACTGGGCCTCTGGTATAGTCATCTTCAGCTTTTCCAGAAAGAGAAGGAAAGACATGAGCAATTCTAAAAGAGGCCACCTTCTGGGCCTAGGACCCAGATTCTCTCCCTGGCTGTGGGTGGGAATCCCCACCTTCCATCCTTCTCACTGCAGGGCACCTCAGTGATGGGGTAGGGAAAGGCAAAGGTTTTTTTGGGGTTTTTTTTGTTTGTTATTTTTTTTTAACAAATGCTTTATTAACTTCTGGTTTACATCATTCACTTCTACCAGATTTTGAGTTACAATTTTTCCCCATTTTCCCCCTACCCACCACCCCAGAATAGCAGTCCCACTAGATATCCCCTCATCCAATCTGCTCTCTCCCCTATCTTCTCCCATACCCCCTTCGACTTTGCCATTAGGGCAAGGTGAGTCTCTGTGCCCCACTGCCTGAACATCTTATCTCCCAATTACATGCAAAATAGTATTAATAACAGTATTTATATATATTTGAAACATTTAATTTTAAAACTTCGAATTTCAGATCCATTCCCTTCCTCTCTTGTCACCCACTTCCTCTGGGAAGATAAGCAATTCAGTATGTGTTGTACATGTATAGCTATGCAGGACATTACCATAGTAGATATATTGTAAAAGCCTGACTATATTTCTCTCCCTCCTATCCTACCTTCCATTTGGTCTATTCCCTACTTTGATCCTGTCCCTCTTTGAAAGTGGGTACTTCCAACCTCCCCTCCCCTCAGAATGCCCTCCCCTCCATCATCCCCTCTCTCATCCCCCTTCCCCCTATCCTGCTGCAGGTTGAGATATCCCATTTAGTATGTATGTGATTCTCTCCCTGAGCCAAATTCAATGAGAATAAGGTTTTGCCTTTTTACCTTCCTATTCTTCTCCTCTGCAGCCACTTCCCCTTGCTTCTTCTACATGAGACAGTTTACCCTACCCTGTCTCTCCCCATCTCCTCTTTCCATATTCCTCTCTCACCTCAAAATTTCACCCCTTAAGTATGATCCCTTCCCAACAAATTCGACCTGTGCCCTCTATCCATGTATACCTGTAAACATATATACACACATTCACATATGTATTCATATGTCCATATACCCTTCTTCCATTATTTTCATAATGAGAAAGGTTTCATCAGTCATAGTTATTGTTTTTCCATGTAGGAATGTAAATAGTTCAACTTTGATAAGTTCCTTTTGATTTCTTTTCCCTGATTACCTTCTCAAGCATCTCTTGCTTCTTGTGTCTGAATGTCAAATTTTCTATTCAACTCTGGTTTTCTCCTCAAGAATGCTTGAAAGTCCTCTATTCCACTGAATGACCATATTTTCCCCTGAAACAAAATACTCAGTTTTGCTGGGTAGGTGACCCTTGGGTTCATTCCCAGTTCTTTTGCCCTCTGGAATATCATATTCCATGCCCTTCAATCCCTCAGTGTAGAAGCTGCCAGGTCCTATGCTATTCTGATTGTGTTTCCACAATATTGGAATCGTTTCTTCCTGGCTGCTTGGAGTATTTTCTCCTTGATCTGGGAGTTCTGGAACCTGGCTATAATATTCCTGGGAGTTTTCTTCTTGGGATCCTTTTCAGGAGGTGATTGGTAGATTCTTTCAATCTCTATTTCCCCCTCTGGGTCTAACACATCAGGGCAATTTTCCTTGAGAATTTCTTGAAGGATGATTTCTAGGTTCTTTCTTTGATCATGACTTTCAGGCAGTCCAGTAATTTTTAAATTATCTCTCCTGGATCTATTTTCCAGGTCAGTGGTTTTTCCCATGAGATATTTCACATTGCCTTCTATTCTTTCATTTGTTTGGATCTGTTTGACAGCATCTTGATTTCTCATAAAGTCACTAGCTTCCATTTGCTCCAGTCTAACTCTGAAGGAATGAATCTCTCAGTGAGCTTTTGAGATTCTTTTTCCATCTGGCAAATTCGACTTTTTAAGGCATTCTTCTCCTCATTGCCTTTCTGAGCCTCTTTTGCCATTTGAGTTAGTCTATTTTTTAAGGTGTTGTTTTCCTCAGTCAGGCTGTTGACTGTCATTTTTTTTTCCTGCATCTTTCTCATTTCTCTTCCCAATTTCCCCCCACTTCTCTTATCTGCTTCTTAAGGTCCTCTATGGCCTGTAGCCAGCTTGTATTTTCATTTGAGGCTTTTGGTGCAGGAGTTCTGACCTCACAGTCCTCCTCCTGTTCCATGCTTTGATCCTCTTTGTCCCCAAAATAGGAGTCTAAAATTGCATTTTTCTGTTTATTTTGTTTCCTTTGCCTAGGCATATTGCCACTTAATTACTTGATTTTTGGGCTTGTTGCCACAGTAGGACTCTGCCATCAGACAGGGGAGCTTCCGCCCAAACGTGGGGTCTTCACAACTTCCAGAGGTTGGGTGGCCTCTGTAAAGCCTCTACCCACTCTGGAAAATTGGATACTCACCCCAAACTTCCCCCCTAGACCACAATCCAGATCCAGGCAGTTTAAAGCAAAAGCGATTAACCCAAGACTGATTGCTGGATCTCCCTACAGTTCACAGACCGGGGGCTGGAGCTGCCACTGATGCTGCAAAATGGCTTCCGTGCTGCAGTTTCTTCAGCAGCTTTTCGCCTCCAGGGGAGGAAGCCAACGTGTTCCCCAAATACTGGTCCCAAAGTCCATAGGGCACTAACCTCTCACTTTGTCCTAGGCATGTCTGTGCTGATAGTTCTGGAATCGCCACAGCTGCTGGTGTTCTGGGGTCCCTCCAACTGACTGCTGGCCTGGCTGCTCTGAGGCTAAAACCGAGGCTCACACGGGCCTGGGCTCGGCTCCCAGAGTGCTGTGCTCTCAGTTCCCAGCGAGCTGTGCTGCCCGCTCTCAGAGTGCTTCGCTGGCCCTTCCTGCAGGGCTGCTGGGCTGTCCTCAGCAGGAGGTTAGCTTCTCTGTGGTGTTCTGTGGGTGCTGTGGCTCCAGAAGTTGTTCGGAGCTCCCTTTCACATTGTTTGGATGTGGTGTGGAGCAGAGCACCTTGGAAGTGCTGTTTCTACTCTGCCATCTTGGCTCTGCCCCCCGGAAGCCAAAAGGCAAAGGTTTTACAAGGACGGAGGTAGGGGCATGCTGGAGACAGCTTGAACTGGTTCTTGAAAGCTAATTTAAAACATTTTCATTGTGAGGGGCAGCTAGGTGGTGCAGGAGGACCTGAGTTCAAATCCAGCCTCAGACACTTGATCACACTTACTAGCTGTGTGACCTTGGACAAGTCACTTGACCCCAGTTGCCTTGCCATCCCCTTCCCCCTGCCAGGATTTTCATTGTGAGCATTTACACCTTGGAAAATCCACAAATCAGGGTTTAATTTACTGTTTTATTGATTGTCTAGACCCAAGAAAGTGATGAAGAAAATGTTAATTATGCACATTAAATGTAAAAGTGCATTAGGTGTATTCCCCTTCACCCCCAGGAAGCCAGTTGTTAAACATTCATCAGCAGGGCACTGGAAGAATGTCCCAGGCAATGAGATGTCAGACATAAAGCCTGCCTGGGAGTAGAGTCAGCTGTGCCCCGCCCCCAACATGAGCCTGATGGATCTCAACACTGTTTCAGTCATGTCCCATTGAGGGGTTTCTTGGCATAGATCCTAGAGTGTTTTGCCATTTCCTTCTCCAGCTCATTTTATGGATGAGGAAACTGAGGCCTAAGTGACTTGCCCAAGGTCACACTAGTAAATGTCAGAGGCTGGATTTAAACTCAGGAAGATTGGGGAGACTAGGTGGCACAGTGAATAGAGCACTGGCCCTGGAGTCAGGAGGACCTGAGTTCAAATCCAGCCTCAGACACTTAACACTAACTAGCCGTGTGACCTTGGGCAAGTCACTTAATCCCAATTGCCCTGCCTTCCCCACTCCAAACCCCCCCCCCCCTCAAATCCTCCTTAAGATTTATGGAATGGAACACCTGACAGGGTTATTGTCATGTTATTGTCCTTCACTCTTGAAGAGGACCAAAATGCCACTACTATGTTAGAGTCAAGGTACGGTGTGAACGACTGTGGCAGATCAGATTAATGTGGGTTTGGAACATTCTACCACAGGGTGGGCACAAATAGGCCATGTGAACATTTGGAATGCAGATGTCTCTAAATCTGGGCATCTCTCATTTCTTTGGAGCTACTGCAATTCTGCAAATCTGGTTAGTAGCTGTGTCTCGTAAGCAATGATCTTGACCTGCCTTAACTTCCTCAACTATAAAATGGAGACGATAAGAGCAGCCCCCACCCAGGGCTGATAGAGCAAATGAGATATTTGTAATGTGCTTAGCACATAGTAGGTTCTTGTTCCTCTGTCCCCTCCCCCAATCCCAGCTCTCATGAAACAGGAGACTCTAATAAATGAAATTCTGACTCTACACTTGTGAAGAATTCCAAAGAGATAACAATGGGAAGGGCAGCTCAAGAAACTGTGTCAGGGGGCGGCTAGGTGGCACAGTGAATAGATCACTGGCCCTGGAGTCAGGAGGACCTGAGTTAAAGACACTTAACACTTTACTAGTCACGTGACCTTGGGCAAGTCTCTTAACCCTAATTGCCTTGCCTTCCCCGATCCAAAAAAGGGGAAAAAAAGAAAAAAAAAGAAACTGTGTCAGATTTCAAGGTAACAGGACCTGGGTATGAATCCCATGTCTGCCACCTGTGACCCTGGAGGAGTCACATAATAGCTCTGGGCCTTAGTTTCCTCATTTGTCAAGAGAGTGGACTGATTGACCTCCAAGGTCCCTTCACGCTCCAAACAGATGATCCGAGGAGAACTCTTGCGCTGTTCTGTCTACACGGAGGTCAGCTTTATAAGGGACACATCCAGAAGATGGAAGCAGGGACAGGAAGGTGAGGATTACCATGAAAGAGAAGTAGAAACTTCTTTGAAATTTAATTTTTATTTTTATTCTGCACTTGACAAACTCCAAATAGAAGGGGCATTTCCACATGCAGATTAAAGAAAATGAAGATTGCACAAGAAGCGGTGAATCTCAGTTCTGTACAGCTTGCTTCTCCTTCTAAGCAGAGAATAAAGTTTCTTTCAGAGCAGTCCTGCTTGTCTGGCCTTCCTTCTGGGTTTTTTTCCTCCATTAAAAAAAAAAAGATGCTTCAGTCAAGTCAATAAGCATTTATTAAATTCCTACTATGTGCCACTCCCTACTGTGCTAAGCATCGAGGGGCCAAGAGAGAGGTTAGGCAAAGAAATACAAAGAAATATCTACAACTCCCTTTTCTTTTCCTTTTGTTATTACTTCATCTCTGCCCCCCCGCAATCCATTACCTTTGTAACAAATATTTATAGTTAAGCAAAGCATTGTTTGACTTCTGGATTTGGGCACCAGGGAAAATAGGAAAATGAATGTTTTAATCAACATCTTGAGTTCATCACCCCTCTCTGTGGGTAAGTGGCATTCTTCATCAGTCCCCTGGAATTGTGGTTCATTGCTGCATTGATTGAAGTTCTCAGGCGTTTTAAAGTTGTTATTATTTACAAGTTTAATAGTTGAAGAATGCACTAAGACTTTTGGGACACCCTGTATAATGTTGCTATGTAAATCATTCTCTTGGTTCTGCTTATTTCACTCTTCATCAGTTCATACAGGTCTTGCCTGGTTTCTCTGAAACCATCCATCTTATCATTTTTTATGGCTCAATAACATCCAATTACATGTATATTCCCTAATTTGTTTAGCCATTCCCCAACAGATGGGCACCCCTTGCGTTCATCATGAAATGTTTTAAAAATTAATTTTATTATTTTTTTCAATGAATAAAAAATCTATCTTCTGACTCTTCCACCTCCCACCCTACTGGAAAAACAAAAACAAAACCCTTGTAGTAAATATCCACAGTCAAGAAAAACCAATTCCTGACCATATCCCAAAAATCAGTGTTGCAATCTTCCCCATGCATTTTGGCATGACTGTAAGACCATTGTTAGGGAGATGAAAACTCCAGATGAGTTGAGAATGGTGAAAAATAAAACAAAACAACAAAAACTTAGGCTACTAAAAAGCACTTAAAAAAAAACCAAACATGGGGCTGCTGGGAGGCACAGTGAATAGAGCACCAGCGCTGGAGTCAGGAGGACCTGAGTTCAAATCTGACCTTAGATACTTACTAGCTGTGTGACCTTGGGCAAGCCACTTAATCCCAATTGCCCTCCAAAAAAAAAAAAAAAGCAAACAAACAAACAAACAAACCTGTGTTCGGGATAAGAACAAGAGGGAAGAAATGCAGCTTCTGCTTTGGGCTGATCATGTAGGGAAATAGCAGGGAGAAGCCAGGGCTACTTAATTTCTACTTGTCTCCATATTCTCCCAAGAGGGGGATGGGTTTTTAACTAGGAAAAAGTAGAATAAGCTGTGTTAAGAAGGAAATGGAGCCCAAATTCAGGAAAGAAAATGTTAGTTTCTAGGCCCAGCTGAATTGCATCCCTGTGTACTGAGATAATTTTTGAAACTACAGAATGACCATGTGTAGTCTCTGCAAAGTCATGGAGAAAAATGGAAGAAGAAGAAGAAGTACCAGAGGACTAGAGACAGGCAGATGTCATACCGATTTTCAGAAAGAACAATGTACTTCCTGTTGATTGATCCCTGGCAAAATTCTAGAAGGCATCATTTGATATGGAACATTTAGACTCACATGAGATGGGTGAGCATTGGATAAGAAGCACCTGGGTAGTGCAATGGATAGAATACGGGCCTGGTGTCAGGAAGATCTGAGTTCAAATTTGACCTCAAACACTAGCTATGTGATCTTGGGCAAGTCACTTAATCCTGTATGCTTCAGTTTCCTCATCTATAAAATGAGCTACTGAAGGAAATGGCAAACCCCTCCAGTATCTTCCCCAAAAAAACCCCCAAAGGAGGTCACAGAGTCAGATGGGACAGAACAACAATATTTAGATAAGAATTCAGTAATCCCTAAGAGCAAATGTGAGTTTACAAACCACAAAATCATACCAAGTGGATCATACTTGTAACCTGTGTGAAGCTAGGCATATAGATCAGAAGTGTCAACACTGTAACTTTCAATACTCTTAACTGAAGCCCAAACTACTGTTAAAATGTAATTAGGAAATATTTAACAAAATAAATAAAAATACAATAGAGCATAAATACTGTTAATATGTGGGTTTCTAAGTCAATATGCAGCCAGAAGGTTTAGTCTCCCCCATTTCTATTTATTTGACACCACTGGTATGCACAATGTCAGGTGTTTTAATGAAACTGAAATCCTGTATATTTTGTGATCTCTTTTTGTGGCTTTTTCACCCAGAAAGGAGGATTTGTTACAGGGTATGCTGGAACAGTTAACCGTTCAGTAGATTTGCAGTGGGTTGTATGACTTAGTTATTGGCTGCTATTGAGGCAAGTTTCTAAGAGAAATGCCAAGGGGCTCTGCATCCTGTGCAATATTTTTTGTCAAATAACCTGTTGGACACCCAGAAAGCAAGCTAACCACATCTGTAAGTGCCACAAAGCTGGAAGAAATAGTCACTGACATAATAGCACAGAGATTTAGGGTGGGATGCTGGGTCAAAACCAAAATAATTTAATATTAAGTATTTACAATGTACCAGGCACTGTGGGAGGTGGTGGGGATTCAAAGACCAGAAAAGAAAAAAAAATGAGGCCCTCTTGATCCTGCCAATGAATCCATTTTGTTGAGGGAGATGTTGATGAAATTTGACAGGGATAAGTGAAAGTCTTGAAGACAGCATGGAGGGCATCTGACTTGGGAGCGGTGTCTGGACATGTTAGTTGACCACAAACAAGATACACCAACAGTATGGTGTGGCTGCTAAAAAGAGATTCTGGGAAGTCACAGCCTGACTGTGCTTTGGGCTGGCTGGATCCTATAGGTAGCCCTGGGCTCAGCACTGGAGGAGTGTTCCTCTCTCCAGAGAGGTCAACTACTGCAACAAAGAATAAAAAAGGAAACGATGGGGGAAAGCAGTTTAGCAAAAGTAAAGCAAAAAAAAAAAAAAAGCCAGTGGAGTCTGACAATATGCACTGTGAGCGTTCCCTTCCTGCTGTCTGGGGCTACACTTTAACAGGAAGATTGACAGACTTCTGAGTGAGCACAGAAAAGGCCAGAGAATCATGAGAGGAGACTCAAAACATGTCTCCAAATACAAACAAGAATGGAAAGAATTGGGGATATTCACCCCAGAGAAGAGACACCTAATGGAAGACTAGACAACTCTCATCACATATCTGAGTCTGTCTGGTGGAGGAGTGAGTAGATTTTTAATCTCTAGATGACATACTCGGGACCAGAGAGTGGGACTTTACAGGGAGGTTAGTTTTGGCTCAGTAAAAAAATCAATGTTCTGAGAGCTGGAGCTGTCCAGCATCAGAATGGGCTGAATCGTGTGCTAGTGAGATCCTGGTTACAGGAGGCATTTGAGAAGAGGCTGGATGACCATCCACTGAGAAGAGAGGGTGGAGGAATATTCTTTGACCTAGCAATGTCACTACTGGGCACCTATCCCAAGAGGTGAATGTGCAGCAGCCCAAGAGGTCAATGCAATAATATTTATAGCAGCACTTTTTGTGGCAGCAAAGAATCAGAAGGAAGGTGGGTGCTCATTGACTGAGGAATAGCTGAATCAATTGTCGCACAAGAATGTAATGAAATAGCGTTGTGTGGCAAGAAATGATGACTCTGAAGAACACAAATTTTGCAGGGGGTAAGGGAGATAGGAGAGAAGAGACCTCCAAGGTCCCTTCTGTCTCTCAAGATTCTTCTATCCTGGACTCCCACAGCATCATTAGTCACAGTGAGAGGGAGCACGTGTGAGTGTCTGCAGGTTCTGTGGCCCAGCATTATCAGTCCCAAGCTAAATGCTGCAGTAGGGGTGGGATTTGAGAGGGCCAAGACAGGCTACTGGTCCATGGCATCAGAAAGCCACTTGGAACTCATCAGAATCCCTTGATCCCGTCCAATTATCTTGGAGGAGAAATGGTTCCATTATCTGCTTCTCTCTGTCCCGTTTGATGGAAAACAGTGACTCCATGGGGCCATGAGTTTTCCTGAGTCACCATCCAGGTAGAGACTTAAAAAAATTTTTTTGAGTGTGTGTGTGTGAGACAATCCAGGTTAAGTGACTTGCCCAGGGTCACAAAGCTAGTGTCAAGTGTCGGAGGTCAGATTTGAACTCAGGTCCTCCTAACTCCAGGGCCCCAGTAGATAGATACCTTGTGGAATTTAAACTCCATGCATTTGTACTAACTGTCACTACCCTCCCTGCTCCTCCTCCCTCCCCCTAGCCTATAATGCCCTCCTCACTTCCACTTCCTGGCTTCCCTGAAGACTTAGCTTAAATCCTGCCTTTGGCAAGAGTCCTTTTCTGGTTCTGTCCCATCTTCTCCCATTGCTAGTACAATTCAATCACCTTCCACCTACTCTGTACAATTTTTTTTTTTGGAGGGGGGAAAGCAAAGCAGTTGGGGTTAAGTGACTTGCTCAGGGTCACACAGCTTGTAAGTGTCAAGTATCTGAGGCTGGATTTGAACTCAGGTCCTCCTGACTCCAGGGCCGGTGCTCTATTCACTGTGCCACCTAGCTGTCTCTGTATAAATCTTGTAATTATTGTTCACATCTCCAGAGTTAGAGGGGCAAGGAATGTTTTTGCCTTTCTTCCTGTCCCTAGTACGGTGACTGGCACAAGTAAGTGCTTACTTGGGTAGGGGAGAGGGGGGACCCGTGCATTAGGAAGGCCACTTTGGCAGCCAAATGAAGGATGCCCTGGAGTGGGGAAGGACTTGAGGCCAACCCAGGCATGAGAAGACGAGGGCAAAAAGGTGAACATTTTCTTTCAGAAACCCCATCCACATCATTCTTGAAGAGGTATATGGCAGGATTTTCTAAGTTGAATCTGAAGGTCTGTTTTGTTTTTTTTTTCCTGGTCAGATAATTTTTGAAAACGATGAGAGCATCTGCCCTGGAGTCAGGAGGACCCGAGTTCAAATTTGGCTTCAGACACTTGACACTTGCTATCTGTGTGACCTTGGCAGGTCACTTAACCCCAGTTGTCTTACCTCCCCTCTTCAAAAAAGATGATGAAATAATTACTATGCATTTTAAACGAGGACTTAGTTGTTTCCTTTTTTCTAGTGATTTAGGCATCTTTATAAAAACATAGAGAACAGAAGCCAGTCCAGAGAGACCCACAGACAAGCAGGACAACTTTGAAAACTACAGGTTAAATTTACTATATAGTTAAAAAGGAAAAGCAAGTCAGATATAATAGATCTCCGCAGTTTCATGTACAATCCTCTTTTTCTTTTCTGTCTGTATGGAAATAATCCATTTTGTAATGTAATTGACATTACATTCAGAATAAAATTTTAAACAAGCAACAAATGGAACAGGACATCACCAGCATCCTTTGACAGGGCAGGACAGCCACAGGTGCCTAGGAATTCTGGCTTCTTCTGAATTTTTGAAATAGACCCCTTGCCTCATTATTTTCTCCTACTGGGCAATTCAAACAAGCTGCCCAGGGAGGAATTGCCTTTGCCATATTTCCTAATTCTCTTGTATTCCCATGGTAGAAGGCTGGGGTTGGGAGGTGGGAGGTGAGGCAAAGTTTACCAAGACAATCAGCAGGTCCACCCTTTCTCCTTCCCCCACCAAATAATGAAATATTGAACAAAAAAGTTTGCTGGTGGGAGCGCATCTAATGGCTGTGTGCCCAAATGCAGAGGGAGTGGAACCTTTAGGTCTGTTTCACATCTGAGGGCTGACCTCAGGTCTGGTCACATGAATATCTGAAGGGCTGCCGCCCACTCCCAGGAAGGGCCAGGGATGTCACCATCTCCTTTCTCCAGTCTTTTCGGGACAGTAAGGAGATCCTCCCTTCAAGGATGGCCTGGAGGGCCCCTCTCATCCCCAAACACACAAAGGTGGAGGCCAGCAGCCCTGCAGCCAGAGTCAAGGGGACAATGCCTGGTTTAGCTTTGGCCTGCTGCCCTTAGGGAGCACAGCGGACTGACTTTGACTCACAAATACACTATTCTCACATCTAAGCTTGTGAGAAGAGAAGCTGTGAGAGTCGGGGAGATGGAATTGGTAGAGGGGCTTCCCTTATGGGGACCAAGAGCTCTGGAGCAGATACAATGCAGACACAGCATACAGGAATCCTGTTGGGGCAGAGATCTGTTGAGATTGGAGACCAGTGACCATCAGTCCCACCTCCCCCCTGTGGAGAAGAGGGTCAGTGCTGGTGTCACCTGACCACCGTCTGCCTTAGTTCCCTCATCTGTGAAATGGCGATAGTAGCACCCACCTCCCAGGGCGTGAGATAATTATAAGGCTTTTAAGCCCCAGTGCCTGGCCCATTAACCTGATTCTTTAAAAGTGTGTTTAGCCTCTTGTGTTTAAAAGGTCACTTTGGGGTAAGGCTGCAAACCATGATTAAGCTGTTGATCAACAAATTAGTCAGTGATGTGTGCCTCGGAGGATGAGGACGGGGGCAGAGGGAGGGGGCATCCTTGGGGACGAGAGCAGAGACTTCCGGCTAGAAGCCTGGAGTTGCCAGGAAGGGAGCTACTGATTTATTTCCCCAACTTCCCAGGGCAGAGAGACTAGGTTAACCAGGGTGCATCTGGGCAAACGAGTCAGCAGCTGTGGCCAGGCAGCTCCCTGGTCCTGCTGGACACTGGAGCAGTGTCTGCTGTCCTCTCTCACTGGGGTTTCCCCAAGGGGAGGAGCTGAAGGAGTAAAGGAAAGTCAGATGCTAAAGGAGGAAGAGCTTAGCCTACAAAAGGGTGGTGAATTAAGAGTGACAGCTCCTTTCTAGGGAAAAAAATAAAGAAAAATAAAGAATAAAAAGAAGGGGGGGGGTGGGACAATTTCCACACAACCAACAAATCAACCTAATATGTGCAATATTCCACACCTAGAATCCTCTACCTCTGGGAAGAAAGGAAGAAGGCGGGTTTTCTTATTTTTTGGGGGGGCAGTCATTAGGAAAAGGGTATTTCTGAAAGAGCAATCCCGATTGAAGAGGAAAGAGGGCTTCAGGCCTGCCTGCTTCCTGCCTTGAGCCTGGGTGGGGATGAAGGATCAGGTAGTTTGGGATGGGAGATGGGAGAGAATTGTCCCAGAGGCCCCAGCTGGGCATCTGTCACTTTTTGGCCCCAGGTCCATTTCTGACTCTGGATGTCAGATGCCCTCTAACGATTTCTGGCCACTGGAATTCTGGAAGGCGACTTCCTTCTGGTCTGCTCTC
This sequence comes from Gymnobelideus leadbeateri, assembly GCA_011680675.1. Classification (NCBI taxonomy): domain Eukaryota; kingdom Metazoa; phylum Chordata; class Mammalia; order Diprotodontia; family Petauridae; genus Gymnobelideus; species Gymnobelideus leadbeateri. The sequence continues at coordinate 322,682 of WOXC01008431.1, read as the reverse complement.
TTGGATCGCCCTGGTGGTGGTGATGTGAGCAGGTGCTTGAGTGAGACCCTCTGGGGTCCCTTTTTTTCCCCCCTCCAGAATGGTCCCTATATTGTTGTACACGTCTAAGGGACTGCCACTTTTTAAAATCCAGACATTTTATTTACTGAAAGGGGCAGGTAAAGGACATTTATCTGATAAATGCAGAGAAAAGCACCTGAGGAGAAAGGAGGCAGTTCCAAAAGGCCCCGAGAGAAGTGGCCCTCGTGGGCACAAGTGAAGACTTCCTTTTCCTGGAGGCAAAGACATCAGTAGTGCCTTGGTTGCTTGACAGCTAGTTTACATTATGTTTGGTTTTTTAGGACTTTTTAAATTTAAAGTTGGGAAACTGCCAGAGCACTGTTTAGGGGCTATGGGAAAACTGTAAACTGACCCTATATTATCTGGTGTGGCACTTTATACAAACACTGGGAAATGGAAGACCTGGGAAGAGTCAGGCCCGGAGTGACCTAGTGAAGCCTCTGACTCAGGGCAAGTCCTTAAAGGAAAGGTTCTGGCTGGTTCCAGGGACCAGGCAGCAAGAGGAAAGAGAGAAGATTTAGGTGGACAGGATCTGGGAGTATCCAATAACCCGTTATTGGGGCAAACATGATCCACTTCCCAGGCTAGGACTGTGTAGTGAATATGATTTTTGATACAACAGCCCTCCCTATCTTGCAAAAAAAAATAAAAAATAGCAAAGAACCTCCAAATTCATCAAGTATGCAACTGAAGGTCAGTCCACAAGAAAAGAGAAAGGTCAACTGGAAGGCAGGGCTGAAGCCCACAGTTGAGGAGAGGCAGACAGGTTTCTCCATCCAAGAGCCTTTTGACTCTGAACTGTGCTGAGGACAGTCATGCCCTCCAAAGCCTCTTGGTGATCTTCCTTGAAGTTGCTGAACTCGGGACATGAAATGGGAATGGGCCTTACTGGTCATCTGTAACCCAAATACTCATTTAACAGCTGAAGAAACTGAAAGCAATTGAATGACTTGGGGAAGGTTTCAGGGCTAGTGAAAGGGAAGAGTTGGGATCCTACCCTGGGGCTTTGAATTACAAGTCCGGTGCTCTAGGACACTGTCTCGTGCATAAATGTGTTGCTCCTGTCACTGTGTGATTCTGCTTTTCTGAAGTCCACTGTGGACAAAGTGAGACACTAAAAACCTGCTCCAGCAGATTTATGCTTGGAGAGGGCCACGCCTGGCTGCCCCAAAGGTCTGGCACCTGTATACCTCAGGTCTCTGCCCCGTGCAGGTTTGACTGTGTGCCTTCTAGTGGCACAAACCTGCCAGGCCCTCCTGACAAGCCCTGTCACATTTGTGGTGGATTCTTTCCTTTCTCAAAGGCCAGCCTTTAAGGAAAAATATGGGGTTGAATCGGACAATCGATCATGATAAAGAATGCCATGTTCTAAGATTCGGAAAACCTGGGCTTGAGTCTTGCTTTTGTTTCTTGCTCCCTGAGTGACTTAGGAAAACCACTGCCCGTTTCTAGGCCTGTTTCCTTCTCCTCTGTAAAATGAGGGCCTGGGCAGATGATCTCTAAGGTGCCGTTCAGGCTTCAGAGCCAGAGTGCTTTGAGGCCAGCTAGGTGGCCCAGTGTACAGAGGCCTAGGCCAGGAAGACCTGAACACAAATCCAGCCTCAGACACTCAATAGCCAGGGGACCCTGGGGAAATCTCCATTTGCTTCACTTTCCTCAACGTGAAGCGCCTCCCTCACAGGGTTTCTGTTTAGGATCAAATGAGACTTAGTCCTTTGTAGCTCTGACATTTTATGGTTCTCTTCCTCCTTGTAGCTCTAGGCCAGCAATCTGCCCTCAGTGTCTGGGTGTTTAGGACCGGATTTCAAAGGTGGCATTCCTCAACTGTCAGAGGCCTGGGGGACAACCCACAGAGGAGCTTAGGCTGCCCCTGAGGAAGAGACAAAGGCACCCACAGGTGTGAAGCTTCCCAGGCTGCCCCCCTCCCCCTCCCTTCACTATAAATACCTTCTATGCAAATGAGTTATGCTACAAGATATTTACCATAAATTACAGGTGGGTGGGTGATTGGGGCCCTCGGGGGAGATGTTTCAGTCTTCAAAAAAATTATGATTGGAAGAAGAAAGGGGCTTTTCAGAACTGCAGGCGGCAGCTGTGCTCTGGGCAGGGCCCAAAGGGCCCAAAGAGGATGAGTGTGGACACCAGGGAGAGGGGGAGGTGGAAGGTTTGGAAGTGAGCAGGAAGTAACCTTGTTAATAAGGAGTTCGGAGGGGGTGTTTGTGTGCTTGGGGAGGGAACTGGGCTTTGGGAACATTTCTCCTGGCAGAGGATTTGATGAGCCATGAAAATGTGCTGAATTATAGAAAGTCCCAGGAAAGGGTGTTTTCTAAAAGAATGTCCATTAGGAGCAGCTTACCTCTGAATCTTTCAGAAGTACTGTCCTGCAAGACTGGGGCAAGGGTCCCCCAGGTTAAAAATGAACCCTGTTAAGAGTTAAAGGGGATCCACTCTTTCATTTTTAAGAGAGGAAGAAGTCCCAGATTTGGACAAATGACTTGCCCAGGGCCTCACAATTCAGTAATAGGTAAGTTGAACAGGTTTGTATGTTTGTTAAAAATGAGGCCACCCTCAGAGGAAGGAAGATATAAGGCTTTTGGCTTTCCTGGCCTCTTCTGCTGTTCCCACAATCCCATATAAACTGAGCCTCTTACCACTGAGATAGAACACACTATTTCAGAGGGAGGGAAGATTGAATTTTTTTTTAAGGAGAGAAAAGGAAGTCACTACAGAAGAGGAATTCTTGGAAGGAGACATTTAATTTCATTTCTTCTTTTGACCCCTTTCTTCCCCTTACAAGAGCCTGCACTGGAGAACACTTTATGTTAGCAAATGTCCTTCTGCAGAAAAAAAAAATACTTGGTTCCTGTAGATTGTACCCTACTCTTCTTGCCCTGGCTTTAGAGAGGATGAGTGATTATGGTTTTGTGATATTCCCAAAAGTGAAAATGGAAAAGAAGCAGAGTTCATCTGGCTGGGGTTCACCTGAGTGGCAGCAGCTTGCCAAAGGAATGACAACATTGAGCATTCTTCTGTTCCATCAAAAAAGTAATTTTTGTCAATGTTGGAGTGGCTGTGGTAAGACAGGCCATTGGTGGAGCCTGGAAGTGATGATTCATCTCTTCTGGATTTTAATTTGGAATAATGAAAGAAAAGTGAAGTAATCCTTTGGTCCACGTCCAGCAATCCCCCCCCCCTCCACCTCTCCCCAAGAAGTCAAAGAGAGAAACAAAGGCTGGATATATACCAAAATATCCATGTTTTGTCATAGCAAAGCAATGGGGGGAAAATGAGTACCTGATTGGAGAAGAGCTGAAAAAACTAATGGATTAGCATTTTGCAGCAATATATGATGAGGAATTCAGAAAAACACGGTTAACAGCTGTAGAAATTTATATAGAACTTGGAGAACGATAGTTATATATTTATAAATATACATGTACACACACACATATGTATAATGACTAAAACAATATAATTGAAAACAAATCACTAAAAGGAAGCTCACCTCTGAGTTCCCTGAGGAGAAATCAGAAAACATCCCTCTTTTCTCACAGCAGAGGCGAGGGGCAGGAGGCAGGAGACTGTCTACATGCATCTCGGTACTGGATATTTTTGCTTGTTTTTGTCACAAGGGAAGACAATTTGTGCAGCGTGTGGGGAATGACTGTAAAGACAACAGGATGTATAAAACCCTAATTTTTACAGTAGAATCATTCACTGAGGGCGGCTAGGTGTCACAGTGAACAGAGCACCGCCCCCGGAGTCAGCAGGACCCGAGTTCAAATTTGGCCTCAGACGCTTAACACTTACTAGTCATGTGACCTTGGGCAAGTCACTTAACCTCAATCGACCTGCCTTCCCCCTCCAAAAAGGGGGAAAAAATCATTCATTGAAAAGAATTCACCCTTCCCCAAATTTTCAAGGAATAAGACACAATATATTTGTTAGGGATCAACAATTCATTTAATGGGGGAGTAAGTGTGACACTTTTAAGAGAAATAGATTAATTTCACATACCAACTATTAACGGTTTGAGCAAAAATTCAGATGAAGGAAATGAGTAAGTGCATGAGATGTAGAGAAAAGGGGGGAAGGGGTTGGCAGAAAGGAAAGATAAAAGATTGGGTTATTATTGCTATTTTAAGTTTGAAGTGCTAGGCAACAACACCCCCTCCACTTAAGTGTAAATCAGAGTCCCTAAAAGAAAACTGTTCCCAGCCCTCTTGACCCAGCCACAGAAGACCTGGGCCAAACTAAAGCTCTACCCATCCTCTTGGAGGTATCTGCAGATGTTCCTTCTCCCAGGGCCTGTCCTGTCCTCAGTCTCCCTTAGATATGTGAATCCTGGTGCTATAACTTCAAAGCCCTCCAATATTGTCCCCCTGTCTTCAGAAAAATAAGAAGCCAAAATGAAGGACAAGAGAGAGGGGAAGGAAAGACACAATCCATCTGCTCAGGCTTCTGCAGTCTCTCCAGTGAGATCAGCCTGTGTCAACAAACAAGAAACATTTACCCCCAAACAAAAACCCTATAAACAACTGCTGGTGATGCAGCCTTCTTGCCTCTTTGCTGGCAACAGCTGGCTATGGGCCCAGGGTGCTGGAGGAGATTCTCACGAGGAAGGGGGGGGCGGGGCAGGGCCGGGCACTCGACGTCCAGGCCAAAGTGCCTTTTCACCTCTTTACTACTGGGTCGTTCCTCTTGGACGGGTAGCACCTCAAGACCCTTCCCCCCTGCTCCTCAGCTGCTGCCCAGCAAGGCACCTTCTCCCTCCTCTCAGTCTTTCTCCACTTGGCCCCCACTTCAAGCATGGCTCATGTTTTAGCTGCTTCATAAGCAATGCCTCCCGGTCTCCCCTCCCACCCTCAGTTCTCTATTTTGTTCCAGTTGATTCAGTTTACACTTGGGAGTTTTTAGCTCCAGTGAGGAGAGAAGCCAGACCAGGGTGGGCACAGCTTCTGCCTGACTGCCCTTCAGACACTCTCTGAAGCACTGAGGCATTATGGGTATTGAATTTGCCACCTGAGTTTCAAGACTTGGAAAATTCCTTAGGCCCTTTTCCAGGTTCCTCTGGCAGGACTCGCTCTTCCTCCCTCAGCCTTTCTGCAGTGCTGGGCAGTCTTTCCATGCTCCTGTATGGTACATCTTGAAATGGGGCTCTTCCTCACGGCTCTGGGGAGGTCACAGACATTTTCCCCATACCTCTCTGTGTCTTGTATTCTTGAAGAAACAGAATGGTGACAAAACATCTCCATAGGTAAGAATGGCCCTTAGTAACACTTCACTGTCCTGTCAATGGGTTCAAACCAATTTGTTTCCTCCAGACTTCTCTTAGGTGGAGACCAGAGCCAGGCTGTGTCTGGAGGACAAAGTGGAAAACTCAGCTGAGTCCCTTCAGTGGGATGAACTTTCCGGGAAGGGAGCCTGCTTAGTTAAGCACCTATGATTTACCGTAAATAGCTGAGGAGCAGACACTAAGCTCTTTCCACTCTCTGGGTGGCTTCTGTAGAGTCCAGTGCAGAAGAAAGCTGGAAGATGTCGACATGTAGGGAAGGATGGGTCACTAGGGTCCCAAGGTGAAGTGGCTGCAGTGATTGACTTTTTGGGTTCTGAAGCTCACTTGTTCTACCTTATTTCCAGATGTGTGACTTGGTCAGGACATTTTCACAGGCAGCAGAAACTTCTTCCACAAATACTTAAGTGATGGCTGTGGAGGGGCAGACAGTGCAAGGGAAAGTGAATGTGGCCAACCTCTTCTTCTCATAGGTTTATTTCCCATCTCCTTGGGGGGGAGGAGGAGGGGAAGGGGAGATGATAGAGATAATCAAGACCAGGTACTTGTCCCTATAAAGGCAGCTTTAATGTTCAAAATGAATCTTTTGCCTTGGCAATTTCTGAAAATCTTAATTCCATTCTATAAAATGACAAAACTAGCTAATCTGGCTTTCCCATCCAGGAGCTCTGTGGTGCCCAGGCTATCTGAAGCCAGGAAAGTGCTGAGCAGACAAAGTAACTTGTTAAGGAGAGTCATATTCCTGAATAAACACTCTCTACCTGTGTGGGGATGTCTATGACTCAAAGAGTGGGAAAATGGGCAGAATGAAGGCAGTAGAGAGTGGACCAAGGAGGATACAGTCCCTACCAGCAATGAGCCAGCTGATGTTTGGAAGGGGACGTCAGACAAATTTCTGGTCTTTTTTCAAGCCTCTCATACCTTTGCTCCTCCTCCCCTGCCCCCACCTCTTCTTGCCTTGGCATATCTCAGCTCTTTATTGACCTATGTTCAAAGAGAAGGAAAACCTTTCCACTTAATCATGCAGTTTGATGCTATCCTAGTATTTTAATATTGATATATCATTCAACATGAAATTAAATCAGAAGAAAAAGCATATTTAATTAGCTGACCTGTTGGATCTTTCTATATTGCAAGCAATGTTTTTTCAGATGCCAGAAAAAGAAAAAATACCCAAATCAAAGCAAGTCATTTTTTTTCTGAGCTGGATACTGCAATATGCTGATGCCCCCCAACTCTAATACTTTAAGACACAGCAGGTTTTCTTAAACTTCTCAGAAGCACTGCACCCCCCTCTTTGGTGCCCTCTCCCCCTCCCCACTGCCCCACAGAGCAAACTTGGAGCTCTCAGAGGACAGAATTGGGGCTGGAGAGGGAGCTGATTATAACTGTGAACATGACAGGAAGCTCAAGATAAACTAAAAGCAGACAATAATCTGATTAAGTTACAAAGGATAGTTAACACTGTTGGGAAGTGAGAGACACTGTATCTGCCCAAGGCAGATCGGGCTACAATAGTCAAATGAGATCATTTTTGTGATGATTAGGAAGAAAACCTCTGACAGACTTTAAATCCCCAGTTGAGTATTGTAGTCCACAAAAACACCTTAAAAAAAAAAGAGAGAGACCTTAATCGCAAATTCCCAGTTTTGTATTCCAGATGCCCATCATTAGCAGGAGTGCAAACAAAAACAGGAAGCCCTGAACCTGTGCAGATCCCTGCAGAAAAGACTCAGAACTACATCCACCTATCTACACCTAGAGACATAGGTATGCACACATGTATATTTTTCATTAAATTAGCAGGTGTTGGGACTGTTTATGTGTCAGAATCCCAAAGTTGAAAAGAAGCACATAGTTGCTCCAGATACATTTCAGGAATGACAGCTTAATAACTCTGCAAGTCAAGTAATCATTAACTATGGTGTCCAAAGAGCGGCTTCCTTATTGTGTATTTTGATATACCTCCCTGAAGGCGGCTCCTTGGCAGACCAGGTGCTGCAATCAGCTGCATCTGGGCCTCATTTTAAAGACAGGCTTGATATTTTCCCACTCTACCCCATGCATAACCGTTTAGAAATAAGGGAGGGGAATTACTGCCTCAAAAGGGACTTGGGAAAAAAAATTACCATCTGAGCTTTTCAAAGAGATCTGGAACACCTATGATTCAGCAAATTGAGAGTAACTAAAAGAAATAAAAATCATTTAGTTGCCAGGGCAATGTGTTCCATAAAAATAAACACTCCCACCAAAAACCCATTTCCTAAAGGGTGCCTCCAGGTAATAAATGCCTAATGTATTCTCTTCCCAGTCTAGCGTTCATATGCCATTTTTGTATTCCAACACGAGTCTGTCTATTATTTCCTTCCGTTCCCTTGGCCTGGGTTAGATTAGAGAGGTAGGGTGTTAATGGTGGATTTGATGAAGATTGAAGACCCATTTTCTCCCCCTGGAGACCAGTCTGATTTGAACAAATTGAGGCAAGCGAAGCAGACCCCTTTCTGTCCTTGGGAGAAAACCTGTTCTATTTCTGTATTTTCAGGCAGCCCTACTCCCCTTTGGAAACAGCAGCAATAGGGAAAAAGTCATACAACAATTTGTGTCCAAGAAGGACGAGGACTTCCTAGTGTCATCCGGGCCAAACCAAGTCACTGCACCCATCCTTTGTCTTCATCTTTATTGGGGTTGAACAGGTGATCGAGAAGTAGAACCTGGGAGGGACTGGTTTGAATTGCTGCTGGAGGGTCGAAGCGGGTAAAGGACCAGCTGCTGCCCCCCAGGGCTCTCTTCTTCTCCTGATGCTGCTGCCGCTGCTCCTGCCGTTGAGGCTGCTGCAGATGCAGATGCAGATGCAGACGCCGCTGCTGCCGCCCCTGCCACTCCTGTGGCTGTCCCCACTGTTGGTGGTGGTGCGGTAGCTTCCTCCTTGCTCTCCTCCTTGTGGGTGCTGCTCTGCTCTGGACATTCAAAGTGCACACAATGGAACACCTGGAGGAGAGGAAAGAGATGGGAATCTGATGAGTAGTAGCCAGGTTGGGCACTGCCTGTGGCAGACCCAGCACCTCCCTAGGGGAGCTACAAGGAAGTAAGGTTTGCAAGGTGGTCTCTGACAACCTTTAGATCCAAAACACTTCCAAGTGAGTTGATCACACTACACACAATTAGTTATTCTCAATGAGATTCCAGCAGTTCTGGTCTCCTTTGCCTCATCCTTTCCTTTTGGTCTAAAATCCATGAGTCTCTTTCTGGGGTTTGAGGTTTTTATAGCTCGAAGCTGGGACATTAAAATGAGAATAGCACCCAACCAAAAACATCAAACAGAGAACACATTTATCTCTAAATGGCTGTATGACTCTATGTCCCATTATCCACCTCTAATGCCCAAAGCAAAGGAATTAAGCCAGCATACAAAGCTAGTGACATTCAATAACCTTAAACATTGCCACATTTGAAAATACAACATGGGACAGCAAGTCTGTCTTGTGACTGGAGTTCACAAGCACTGAAAGCAATATGAAATGGCCTGTATCATCTATAATAAATCCTTTTGGTCTGAAGGAACTAGGACTAACCTAGGTGGAGTCACTTTTTCCAAGGACTAAAAGCAAAGACCTAGGACCAAATACATGGGTAGAGCTTGCCCACCTATGTGCATCCAGCAAATCCCATTAATGACTCGACATGGAGGAAGGACAATTAGGGTCAAGCAGGTAGTAGTTGCTGCCAACAGTCCTGATAAGGGCAAGAGCCCATTTGCTATTCTCTAAGCAATAAGTAAAAACATGAAGACCCAGCATCTGTGGGTTAGTGCTTGAGGCAGCTTCATCAGACTTCTGTTACACAACCATTTGTATCTGGAAGAAAGGTGAGCAGAGAGCTCACCTTTATGGCCAGTGCAACTGCAGGAGGCTGGAGTTGCAGGAGTATGGAGTTGCAGTCTGTATGCATATCTGTGTGTTCTGGTGTTGTACACTTCCTGAAGGGATCCCCTGAATTATGCTCTAAGTTGCTCAGAATCTGAAAGGAGGGTGGGCCTCAGTGATGGCTTCACCCCTGACATGCCTGCGACCCTCCCTGTGGTGACAGTCACAGTCACGGCAGAGGCTGCAGGACCTTGGTCTCATGGCCTGTTGGAAGGATGCTGTACTAGGGGTCTTAAGATCGGGGTCCTAGCCCTGGTTCTGCTATATTTGTCATCCAGAATGACAAAGGCCTCGGCTTCCTCATCTGTGAAAGGGAGGGGGCTGGACTGGATGATCCTTAAGGTCCCTTCCATCTTGGGGACTTGGTCACTCTATGGATCTGTTGGACTACTGTGTTGCCCAGGCCTGGGGCAGACTGTGGGATAAGCTTCTGATCTGGGACCTTGTTTGGGAGATAAGACCAACAACAAAAATACAGAAAATCACCAGATATTAAACTGCATGTTCTAGACACGCTCCAGAAACTCAGAGGACAGGAAGACCAATAAGGCCAGAGTAGTTGGAGAAAGCTTGCTTTATGAAGGAGGGGGGCCTCACCTGGTCCTGCAAAGCAGAGGGGGGACTTGAGGAAAAGAAAAGGGCCATTACTGTGGGTGGAGTGGTACACTGATTCAGTCCTTCTGTAGAACAATTTGGAAATATGCCCCAAGGACTATTAAGCCATGCATACCCCTCTTTGAGAAAAGGGGCACCCCAGGCAGGGGAACAAGAGATTTTTTTTTGGTCTTTGTTTTTGGGGGGAGGTTAGTTACATGATAAAAGTGATATTCTAGGAAGATTAATATGGTAGTTGTGTATAGCTATGGAGAAGGAAGAAAACTGAAGTTGGCGCTAAGAGGCTGTTGTAGTAATCCAGGTATTAATACAACCCTGGCCTGGGATGCTAGGCAGAGAAAAATTAAGTAGAAGGGGATGGATAACAGACATTTCAAAGGAAAAACAAATGGGACTTGTTGACTAATCAGACACAGGGAATGAAGGAGAGGGATGAGTCTAGGATGATCCCCAGGTTTTGAGCCTGGATGCTTGGGAGAACAACAGGGGCTGTGACTGACTGGCACATAGAAGTCTCCTCTTGGGGAGAAGTCCAGGCCACCTACAAATAGAGCTCAAGACTATCTACTGCCCTTGATTTTCTCAGATTTTAGTTTCTGAGGAAATAAAAGTCCCTTTCCACATATCCCACCCACACACACCCTTTACATTAGAATAAAGTTTAGGGGCGGGGAGCAGACAAATACATTATCAAATTATGTAATATATTTAAAATTAGAATTTCCTTTCTTTTCTTCCTACAGCACTGTCTCTCCCACATCCTTGTTCCAACTTATATATTATTCTTGTAAAACTCAGAGTTTCAAAATCTTATATAAAAGAATAACTGTGCTCAAGGGATCTTCTAACCTGTGTGCTTTTTCAGTTCTCCAGACTCCATTTTTGTTCCCATAACCCTTAAGAGTTAATTTCTTTCTTTCCTTGGAGGTAATGGATCTTAAGAGATTGTCCTTTCTGACAATTTCTTCATAGAGCAGTCTTACTGCTGCCACATTTCACTGATGGAGTTGTGTTCAATAGGTTCAGCTAACATTTATTAAACACCTACTGTGTGCCAGGCAGCTGAACTATAAAGAAAGACAGGATGGAATTCCTGCTCAAGGAGCTTATCAATTGGAGGAAGGGGAAGGGAGAGAAGACACAAGTAATTGATAAAAGTCAGTGTGAAAGTAAAGAGCAGTAAGGAGACTGATCTTGGGGGAGTGAAGAGTACAACAGATATCATTTGAATAGAAAGAGGGGGTGTCTCCAGTTTTTCTTAGTGACTGGATTTGGTGGCCTCCTCCTTTCAGAATCCAAGCCTGAGCTGCCCATAATGGTCAAAGGTATAGATGGCAAATGTTTTGTTTCTGGTGTCTCCACCCAAAATCGATTCTAGGCCCAATTAGGGGCTGAGGGCACACTCTAAGTGTAGTCAGTCAGTCAACTAGTATTTATTAAGTACCCACTACATGCCAAGCAGTGTGCTACGTGCTAGGAATAAAGAACAGCAAACAAACAAAAATCCGTCTCTGCTTTCAAGGGGCTGATGGTCAAGTATGGGAGTAAACATGAAAACAACTATGCAGAAACATGCTATATCCAGGATAAACTGGAGGTAATCCATAGAGGGAGGGTAATAGCATTATGCAATAGGAAACTCAGAAAAAAAGAGTTTCACAGAAGATGGCATTTTAGTCTAGTCTTATAGGAAGCCAGGCAAGCCAAGAAGTGGGGATAAGGAGGCAGAGGGTACAGCCAGTAAAAATGCCCAGAGTCTGGCGATGGAGCATCTGGTTCAAAGAACAGCTGGACCCAGTGTCACTGGACTGCAAAGCATTTGGAAAGGAGTAAGATGTGAGAAGACTGGGAAAGTAGGATGAGGCCAGATTATGCAGGGCTTTGAAAGCCAAAGGAGTCTATATCTGACCTTGGAAGTAAAAAAGAGCTTCTGGAGTAAAGTGAAGTTGAGGGTGGGTGGTGTCAGGGAGAGCCCGATGTGCAATTTAGAAAGATCACTTTGACAGCTGAGTGGAAGATGGACTGGAACGGGCAGACCAACTCTCAGGCAGTTGTTACAGCCCAGGAAGGAAGCAATGGAGCCCTTATAGTGTTAGAGAAGTGGAGGGGACGTATATAAGAGACGTTAACAAGGAAGAAATGACAGGATTTGGCAACCGCTTAGATAACGGGGTACGACATTTAGTTTGTGAGCCTGGTGGCACCTTGTACTCTAACAGGAAAATCAGGAAGAGGGGAGGAGTTGGTAGGAGAGGGGGGAGGATAATGAGGTAAATATACATCGTCTGAGTGTCATATCTGGTAAAGACAGGGTTTCAAAAGGTGCTGACAATCAGTGTCAGTGTATTATATGTAATCTATCTTCTTTTCCAATCAATCAATCAATCAATATTTATTAAGCAGCTACTTCTGTCAGGCACAGTGCTAAGTGCTGGGGCTACAAAAAGAGACAAAGTTAATCCCTGTCCTTGAGGAGCTCACAGTCTGATGGAGCCAGCCATATACAGGATAAACAGGAAATAATGAAGAGAGAGAGAGCCCTGGAATGAAGGACTGGGCTTGACTTCCTATAAAGATGGGATTTCAGCTGAACCAAAGAAGACTTCAGGCTTCCTAGCACTGGAGACTGGAACAATGATGGTGCCACTATCAGAAATGAAGATCTCTGAAGACAGCAAACATATGAATGTATTTGATCTCTCTCCTTCTGTAGGCTCCACATCAATGCTAACCTGGACCAGGATCCCAGGCATGATAAACTGTCATAATCTTAAGCTAAGATTCACCACTGCAATTAACATATTTTTTGATAGCACAGCTTCTCATACTAGGACCACACATCCTTCCAATGACATTTAAGTGAAGATCTGGGCTTGGTATACAAAGGATTTGTAACAAGCAATCTTAACTCTAGACATACTGTGATATGGTGTGCTAAAAGTGGGGATGTAGAGCAATGGCACCCTGTATCTGCTTTGTATCATCCTATATATTTTTCTTGTGAATAGTTTAATCTCTTCTCATGACAGATTTCTCCTTTCTCTCTCCCTTTTTTTGTCCCATTCACAGTCCCCTGTAGTTCTGGGGGGCTCACTTGGTACATGAGCCTGCTTAGGGGCAGGGGTCTATGGGGGATTCTGACTTTGCCCTCTAGGATGGGGGAGGGGAACTGAACCCTTATGACAATATCTAAGTCATCACTGCCCCCCCCCCCCTTTTTTGCAAGGAAACTACAGGAAGTCACCTATGCCATCTACTTCCATACGTCCATGTGGAAGATATTTTGAAATGCATAAGCAGTGGCTCCTCCATTCTTGAACTGCCTCCTTGGTGGACTTCTGGGTCTGGCTGCTCTGTATTTCCTTCTTCCCATCCCTAATTCATTACTTTGCCCACTTTCTTTCTTTTCTTTCTGTGCTCCTCCCTCTGTCCTCTCCTTGCTTAAGTGGCCCAAACTAGGGCTTTCTATTCCCTTGAGAACCCATGTCATCTAATTTCTTCTTCCCTGAACCTTCCCATGTTTGCAACACCCTTTTGGAAAGGGAGTGACCAAAACTGAATGAGGCATACAGGGTGCAGATGCACTATTGATTTATGCAAAGCTATTATCATAGTAGCTGCATTATTTTCTCTTCTTTTCTGCAATTGTGGATCCCATTAGCCTGTTTGATTGCCACTGCACACAAAGCGGGCACCTTCACTGAACCATCTTCAATAGCCTCTGGATCTTTTCCCTGAGAGAAGTCGGCTAATTTAGAATGTAGTCGTGTGTATGAATCCAACATGGCTTTATTCACAACCCGTGCATCCTTCTTTGTAGCTGCTGTTTATTACCATTTTGTCTTTCCTCTTGGAGCCATAATTCTCGCCCTGTTTTGGGTAGTCTAGTGCGTTATTTTCCTCCCAATTCACGGGAGTGATATATATTAATGTGTTAGCCCTTTCTCAGTGATCAGGCTAATTCCTCCTCTGGCTACCTACCGGCTGCCTTTTATTAGAGGGTTTCCTCAAACACTAATTGCTCATCAGACTTTCAGGTTTTGAGAAGCCAAAGCCACTGCCAATTTTCTCAAGTTAACACAGGAGTTCTCTGCAAACTGTAGCAAGATTCAGGAAAATTTAATAAATGCTGATCAATGATTCTACTTTGTTTCCTGGCTTATCCTAAGTAATTTTCACTGACTGCTTCCATGTCAACCAATACAAATAGGATTTCTCATCCAGCTTTCAAGTTACATTTACAGTGTGACGTGTCTTTATAAAATAGATACCTACTTTTCACTAATAAACTGATATCTACCCACAAGACAGACACAAAGACATGGCTTCTAAATTATCCTTCAAACTCCCCATTTTTCTTTTGCTGTTTCTGGCATGACACCCAAAACAAGGATGATGATGATGGCAGGCAGCTCATCTTAGGTGCTGAAATATGAATACTTCATGGATTTTAGAAATGTTTTATCTCCACACATTTAAAAATGCAGACCAAGTGTTTTTCCAAATATGAAAAAAAAATTCCTTCTACAAATCAATGTTTTATTTAAGCACACTACAACAATTCATTTATGGAGTAGGGAAGGATAGTAAGAGTATTTCTCACTAGGAACTGTTTCTAAGTTGGAAGCAATTTCTTTTTTCAGTCCTGCACCTTAAATTAACATTTGCACCCACTCTATTTCAATAAATATTAACTAATGATGATGATAGGCAGCTCAGCTTAGGTGCTGAAAAATGAATACTTTTATGGATTTTAGAAATGTTTTATCTTTGCACATTTAAAAATGCAGACCAAGTATTTTTCGAAATATGAAAAAAAAATTCTACAAATCAACATTTTATTTAAGCACACTGCAACAATTCATTTATGGGGCAGGGAGAGAAGGTTGGGAAGGATAGTAAGAGTATTTCTCACTAGGAACTATTTCTAAGTTGGAAGCAATTTTTCTCAGCCCTGCATCTTAAAACTGACATCTGCCTTAGGTATGAAAGAACAAAAAAAACTATTTACAAATGTTTCTGCCACCCCTAGACATGATAATGATTTCAGATTCGGGATCCAATGGACTCCAGTAGGTTCAAAGTTGTCACTTCTTCTGAATCCCCAAAATGTGAAATTTGTTTACATTGTTGTCACCTCGGGACGGTCTTGCTTTGACTAGTTTTTGACCTGTCTTGGCCCATGAGCCATTCTTTGGCCTTCCTTCTTATTGTCTCCCGACCGTTCTTTGTGGTCTCTGAATTCTGCCTATTCACTTCGTCCCCTGGCTCTTTGGCTTGTGTCCTGGCTATGCTTTCATCAACACTATTCACTTAAACCTTCAATCTCACTGCCTTCCCTCTTGGACAGGTCTTGTTTTTGTGGACTACAGATTTCCCCAGCCCAGTGGCATTCTCTGCTAGGCTGCTGCTGCCCCCTGCAGGCTCCAGGGAGACCTGCAGGTTCACAATGTTATCCAGGTTAACGCTGAATGTTCTAAGGCCAGGGGTCAATGTTTATGTCATTGTAAAGGCTTTCAACTTTGAAAGAATCTTGGGAGTTGGAAGAGAAGTTGAGAGGCATCAAGTCCAACTCAGCAACATGCAAGAGCAGCAGTCATCCAGTCTAGTTGGGAATTCACTATGTTCTGAAGCAAACTTTCAATTGAGACAAAAAAGTGTCAGAAAGGCTTTCTTTATATGAGCTGAAACAGGCTTTCTCATAACAGGCTTTAAAAAAAAAATGCCCACCCTTACAATCTAGCATCAGCTTTTAACATAGCAATACAATTTCTTCCTCAAAAGTCACCAATATCCCCCAAATTCTCAAATCCATATAACAATACCCTCATTTTCTTTGATATCAACAACACTAATTTTGGGGGCATTTTCTCCCTCCTAGTTTTAGAGGTACCACATTCTTCTAAATCAAGTACCACACTCTTCTAGTCATTCCGTTTTCTCCTTATCTTCTCAAACCCTTACCATGTTTTCTTAAGATTCTGTCCTTTGCCACATTCTCTGGTCTCCTCTCTTTTCTCTCTATACTTTGGTGATCTTATTTACTCCCAAAGGTTCAACTATCATCTCTACATAAATATCTATTTTTAAACCCTGACCTTTCTTCTGAGCTCTATTAATCAGTAAGCACTTATTAAATGCCTACTATGTGCCAGGCACTGTGCTAAGTATTGGGAGCTAATGACAAAAGTGAAAGATCTCAGCCCCGAGGAAGCTTATATTCTATCGGGAAGATCTATACATACATAATTACACAAGCATATATCAAAATAAGTCCCAGCAGTTTCAAGACAAAGGGCTCTGGCAGATGGAATGGGAGAAGGGGAGCTGATAGAGGCCAGGAAAGATTCAGAGGGGTAAAGGTGAGGAAGAAACACATTGCAAAGTCTGAGGACAAGTACAAAGGCATAGAGATAGGAGATGGGGTGTCCTATGTTAGAAGCAGCAAGATGGTCCAGCTAGCTGGACCCTAGAGGACACAGAGGGTACCACTGCAGAGGGAGACTGGAAAAATTGGTTGGGAAAGCTTTTAAATGTCCAACAGAGAAGTTTATATTTGATCTCAGATGCCATAGGGTGCCACTAAATTTAATCAAGATAGGCAATGGCCATTCAGATCTGCATTTAAGGAAGATCACTTTGGCAGCTGTGAAGATAGCTTGGGGGTAGATTGAAGGGAGCTCTGCAAAATCTGAGGAGAAAGCTGGTGAAGGTGGAGGTCATGGAAGAAAGAGATTCTGTGAAGGCAGAAATGACAGGATCTGGCAACTGATTAGCTATGTGGGGTGAAGGACAGAGAGCTGATGATAACATCAACATTGTGAATCTATGACACTGGAAGGATGGTGATGCTCTTTGCAGAAATAATAAAGTTCTTAAGAATGATAGATTTTGGGAAAAAGGTAGGGACTTCTGTTTTGGACATGGTGAACTGAAGACGTCCATCCAACACTGAATTTGAAATATCTACTAGGTAAAACAAGACTGGTGAGCAGCCAGGTGGCACAGTGAATAGAGCACTAGCTCTGGAGACAGGAGGACCTGAGTTCAAATCCAGTCTCAGACACTCGACACATAATTAGCTATATGACCTTGGGAAAGTCACTTACCTCCAATTGCTTTGCCCCCCCCCCCAAAAAAAAGCAAGACTGGACCCCAGGATTGAGACTAGGGCTGTGGAAAGAGAGTTGTTGTTGTTGTTGTTGTCAAACAACAACAAAACCCAGGGGAGCTGATGAGATCACCAAACTAAATATATAGGGAGAAGAGAAAAGAGTCCAGGACAAAGTCTTGGAATATGCTCACAGTTAAGGTCAGAATATAGATTCCATGAAGCAATGTTTAGACAGGTGAAGAAGAAAACCAAGAGAGGGCAATGTCATGGAAACCCAGAATAGAAGAGTATCAAGGAGGATGGTCAACAGTGCCAAATGGTTGAGGAGTCAAGAAAGGTGAGGACTGAGAAATGGCCATTAAATCTGACAAGAGATCACAGGAAACTTGGAAGAGAGTAGTTTTAGTTGAGAGATGAGGCTGGAAAGCCAGACTACATGGAGTTGGAATGTGAGTAAGAAGAAAGGAAGTGAGAGCAATGGGTAATGTGGCAGTCAGAAAAGCTAATTCAACCTTGGGCTACATTAAGAGGGTCACAGTTTCCATGAATGTGGAGGTGACATTTCTACTGAAATCTGCTCTTGACAGAACTCATCAGGAGTATTGTGTTTGGTTTCGGGTGCCAGTTTAAGAAGGATGCTGAGTGTCCAAAAGAGGGCAACCACGATGGTCAAGGGTCTTTAGTTACTGGCATATGAGGACTGGTTAAAAGAAATGGTCATGTTCAGCCTGGAAAAAAGAAGAGTCCCAGAGGCTATCGAGTATTTGAAGACTTGCTTTGCATTTATAAAAAGATCAATTTTTTTTTCAGTTCCAAATTCTCTCCCTTCCCCCACTCATTGAAAAGGCTAAAAATACAAAACCTATTACAAATATGAAGTCATGTAACACAAATTTCTGCACTGGTGATACTCCAAGAAAAGAAAGAAAGAGAAAAAAAGTATTTCAATCTGTATTTTGAATCCATTAATTCTCTATCTGGAAGCGGGTTCTTTGAAATTGTAGTGAGTCACTGTATTGATCAGAAATTATTATTTTTCCTTGTGTGAAATTATTTAATTCTCATTATAAAAGCATTTGATATATATGCTTATATGCATATACATATTTTTTTTTGGAGTGGGGGAAGGCAGGGCAATTGGGGTTAAGTGGCTTGTCCAAGGTCACATGGCTAGTTTTGTGTTAAGTATCAGAGGCCGCATTTGAACTCAGGTCCTCCTGACTCTAGGGCTGGTGCTCTATTCACTGCACCACTTAGCTGCCCCATATATATATTCTATATGCATTTTTCTGGCAATGTATATATGTGTGAAATTTTCACTTTAATCATCTCTGAACTACTTAACCTTTTGTTAGTGAAGATGAAAAAAAAAGTTGTGGTAATTTTAAAGAATTATGCATTTGTCCTTTGACTTAAGAGTACCTTAATCTCTGGGCTCAAATGGGTAGATTTATATCGGGGCAGCCTTAAAAGATCATTTTTGGGGGGATTAATTTTGACTTCACTTAGAGTTTCCTCTGGGAAACTACTAAATACAGAAAAGCTATTGGTGGGACTTAGATTTCTTAAGATTTGACCAAACAAAGTCCCTTGCTCCTAGATAATCAGGAAAAAAATTTTTTAAAGAGAAAGAATAAACCACTGGGCCCATGGAAACCTATAAAATGTGACCAAAAAGATATAATGGAATCACACAGAGCTCTAACATAATAACCCATATGATCTCCAAAATTCTAGCAAAATTTCTATCCTTACTTTCCCCTAACTTTGCATACTTACTACATTATTATTTACTAATCACATTAATTAATTTGTTTCCTTATGGTGTGGCTTATTTTCCCCCCTCACTTAATAGTATTTTTATTTATTCCAATTATATGTAAAGATGGTTTTCAACATTCATTTTCAAAAGATTCTGAGTTTCACATTTTTCTCCTTCCCTCCCCTCTCCAAGACAGCAAGCAATTAGATATAGATTATACATGTACAATCATGTTAAACATATTTGCACATTAGTCATGTTGTGAAAGAAGAATCAGAACAAAGGGGAAAACCATGAGAAAGAAACAAAAGACAAAAAAGTCAAAATAATATGCTCTGATATGCATTCAGACTCCATAGTTCTTTCATTGGATGTGGACAGCATCTTCCATTGGAACTGTCTTGGATCACTAAATTGATGAGAAAAGCTAAGTCTGTCATAGCTGATTATCACACAATGCTGCCATTACTGAGTACAATGTTCTTCTGGTTCTATTCACTTCACTCAGCATCAGTTCAGGGAAATCTTTCCAAGTTTTTCTGAAATCTGCCTGCACATAATTTCTTATAGCACAATAGTATTCCATTACATTCATATGCCACAACTTGTTCAGCCATTCCCCAACTGATGAGCATCCCCTCAATTTACAATTCTTTGCAATCAAAAAAAGAGCTGCTATAAATATTTTTGTACATGTCAATCCTTTTCCCTTTAAGATTTCTTTGGGATACAGACCTAGTAGTGGTACTGCTAGATTAGAGGGTAAGCACAATTTTATAGCCCTTTGGGCAGTTCCAAAGTGCTCTCTGGAATGGCTGGATCAATTCACAACTCCACCAACAGTGCATTAGTCTCCCTATTTTCCCATATCTCCAACATTTATCATTTCCTATTCTGTCATGTTAGCCAATCTGATAGGTATGACTCCAGAGCGTTTTGATTTGCATTTCTCTAATCAACAGTAATTTAGAGCATTTTTTCCATATGACTAAAAATAGCTTTCATTTTTTTATCTGAAAAATGATTGTTCATATCCTATGACCATTTGTCAATTGGGGAACGACTTGTATTCTTATAAATTTGATGCAGTTTTCTATACATTTGAGAAATGAGGCCTTTACAGAAAAACCGGGTGTAACTGCTTCCCAGTTTTCTGTTTTCCTTCTAATCTTGGTTGTGTTTGTTTTGTCTGTACAAAACCTTTTCAATTTAATGTAATAAAAATTATCCATTTTATATTTCATAATATTCTTTATGTCTAAATCATGTACTCATTTTGACCTTATCTTGGTATACACTGTGAGATATGGGCCAATGCCTAGTTTCTGCCATACTATTTTCCAGTTTTCCTAGCAGTTTTTGTCAAATAGTGAGTTCTTATCCCAGAAGCTGGAGTCTCTGAATTTACCAAACAGTAGATTACTATAGTCATTGACTACTATGTCTTGTGTACCTAACCTATTCCAGTGATCTACCACTCTATTTCTTAGCTAGTACCAAATAGTTTTGATGATCGCTGCTTTATAATAATAGTTTTAGATCTGGTACAGCTAGTTAGGGCACCTTCGTTTGCGTATTTTCCCCATTAATTCCCTAAATATTCTTGACCTTTTGTTCTTCCAGATGAATTTTAGTTCCTGGGTTTGTCTTGGTAGGGAGACTCCCAAATATTTTATATTGTCTACAATTATTTTAAATGGAATTTCTCTTCCTGTTTCTTGGTGCTGGGCTTTGTTGGTGATATACAGAAATTCTGATGATGTATGTGGGTTTATTTTATATCCTGCAACTTTGCTAAAGTTGTTAGCTATTTCAAGTAGCTTTTAGGTGATTCTCTAGGATTCTCTAAGTATACCATCGTATCATCTGCAAAGAGTAATGATTTTGTTTTCTTTATTGCCTATTCTTATCCTTCTATAGCCTTTTCTCCTCATATTGCTAAAGCTAGCATTTCCAGTACAATAGTGAATAAAAGCGATGATAATGGGGATCTTGATATTAATGGGAAAGCTTCTAGCTTATTCCCATTACATATCATGTTTACTGATGGTTTTAGAGAGACACTATTTATCATTTTAAGGAAAACTCCATTTATTCCTATGCTCTCTAGTGTTTTTCTAGTGGGTCCTATGTTTTGTCAAAAGCTTTATCTGCATCTATTAAGATAATCATATAATTTCTGTTAGTTTTGTTACCGATATGGTCAATAATAGTTGTCCTAATACTGAACTAGTCCTGCATTCCTGGTATAAATCTCACCTGGTCATAGTGTATTATCCTCATGACAAATCGATGTAATATCTTTGCTAATATTTTATTTAACAATTTTGCATCAATGTTCATTAGAGAAATTGGTTTATAATTTGCTTTCTCTGTTCTGGCTCTTCCTGTTTTAGGTATAAGCATCATATCTGTGTCATAAAAAGAATTTGGTAGGACTCCTTCTTAGCTTATTTTTCAAATAGTTTACATAATACTAGAATGAACTGTTTTTTAAATGTTTGGTAGAAATCACTTGTAAATCCATCTGGTCCTGGATATTTTTTCTCAGGGAATTCATTGATGGCTTGTTCAATTTCTTTTTCTAAAACGAAGTTAAGCATTTTATTTACTCTTCTGTTAATCTGAACAATTAATATTTTTGCAAATATTCATTCATTTCCCTTAGATTGTCAGATTTACTGGCATACAGTTGGGCAAAATAGCTCCTAATAATTGCTTTAATTTCCTCTTCATTGTTGGTGAATCTACCCTTTTCATTTTTGATACTGATAATTTGTTTTTCTTCTTTCTTTTTTTAAAACCAATTTAACCAAAGGTTTTATCTATTTTATTGGTTCCCCCCCCCCATAAAGTCTGCTCTTAGTAGTTTTATTTATTAGTTCAATTGTTTTCTTACTTTCAATTTTATTAATCTCTTTTTTGATTTTCAGAATTTCTAATTAGGTATTTAATTGGGGATTTTAAATTTGTTCTTTTCCCAGCTTTTTTAGCTGCATGGCATTTCATTGATTTCCTTTCTCCATTTTATTCATGTTTTGCATTTCGAGATAAAGTATCCCCTAAGAACTGCTTTGGCTGCATCCCATAAATTCTGGTATGCTGTCTCATTATTGTTACTCTCTTTGATGAAATAATCGACTTTCTATGATTTGCTGTTTGACCCACTCCTTCTTTAGGATTAGATTATTTAGTTTCCAATTAATTTTAAATCTATTTTCCATGGTCCTTTATTACATTTAATTTTTATTGCATCATAATCTGAAAAAGATGCATTTAATATTTTTGTCTTTCTGAATTTGATTGTGAGGTATTTATGCCCTACCACATGTTCAATTTTTGTGTAGGTGCTATGTACCACTGAGAAAAAAAGTGTATTCCTTTCTATCCCCATTCAATTTTCTCCAGAGGTCTATCGTATCTAACTTTTCTAAAATTCTTTTCACCTTCTTTCTTGTTTATTTTGTGGTTATATTTATCTAGTTCTGAGAGGGAGAGGTTGAGGTCCCCCACTAGTATAGTTCTGCTATTTTTTTTTAAAACTCCCTTAACTTCTCCTTTAAGAATCTGGATGCTCTAACATTTTGTGCACATATGTTTAGTACTGATATTACTTCAATGTCTATGGTACCTTTTAGGAAGATGTTGTTGTCTTCCTTGTCTTTTTTAGTTATATCTATTTTTTATCCTTATTTTCTTTTTGAATTTAAGTTTTCAACATTAATTTCTACAAGATTTTAAGTTCCAAATTTTCTCATCTCTTCCCTACCCCTACTCCAAGATGGCTAGCATACTGATTACCCTTTTCCCCAGTCTGCCCTCTCTTCTATTTCCCCATCCCCACCCTTACCCCCTTACCCCCTTACCCCTTGCTTTCTTGTAGGGCAAGATGGATTTCTATAACCCATTGCCTGTACATCTTATTTCTTAGTTGCATGTAAAAACAAATTTTTAAAATTTGTTTTTAAAACTTTGAGTTCCAGATTCTCTCCCTTCTTTCCTCCTCACCTACCTCCATTGAGAAGGCAAACAATTCAATATAGGTTATATGTGTGTAGTTATGCAAAACATTCCCATACTAGTCATACTGTGAAAGACTAAAAAAATTTCCTCCATCCAATCCCACCCCCATTTATTCTATTTTCTCCTTTGACCCCATCCCTTTTCAAAAGTCCCTTTTCTGACTACTTCACCAATCTAACCTCCCCTTATACCATTCCTCCTCTTATCCCCCCCCCCCCCATTTTCCTTAAGGATAAGATACCCAGTTGAGTGTTTATGTTATTCCCTCAAGTCAAATCCAATGAGAGTAAGGCTTACTTACTCCCTTTCACGCCCCTGTCCTTCCCCTCCATTGTAACAGTTTTCTCTTCTTTTATGTGAGATAATTTACCCTATTCTATCTCTTCTTTTCTCCTGCCAGTATATTCCTCTCATCTCTTAATTTTATTTTACTTTTGGCTTTTTGGAGGAGGGAGATTGGGCTTAAGTGACTTGCCCAAGGTCACACAGCTAGTTTTGTGTGTGTGTTAAGTGTCTGAGGCTGGATTTGAACTCAGGTCCTCCTGACTCCAGGGCCGATGCTCTATTCACTGGACCACCTAGCTGCCCCATTTTTTAGATATCCCCCTATTTTTTAGATATCATCCCTTCATCCTCAACTGTAACCTATGTACACAAACACACACACACACACACACACACACACACACACACATTCCCTTCAACTATTGTGATACTGAGAAAAGTCTCATGAGTCACAACAGCGTCTTCGCATGTGGGAATGTGAGCAGTCCAGCTCTAATAAGCTGGATTGTGATTCCTCTTTTCTGTTCCCCTTTTCATGCTTTTCTTCTTGTACTGAAAGTAGAGTTTGCTGCTCGGCTCTAGTTTTTTCCTCAAGAAGGCTTGAACGTCCTGTTTCACTGAATGTCCATATTTCCCCTGTAGTGTTATATGCAGTTTTGCTGGGTAGGTGACTCTTGGTTTTAATCCCAGTTCCCCTGACCTCTGGAATATCATATTCCAGGCCCTTCAATCCCTTAATATAGAAGCTGCCAGGTCCTGTGCTATCCTGATTGTGTTTCCACAATACTTGAATTGTTTCTTCCTGACAGCTTGTAATACTTTCTCCTTGAGCTGGGAACTCTGGAATTTGGCTATAATATTCCTGGTTTTCTTTTTGGGATCTTTTAAAAGAGGCAATGGGTGGATTTTTACAATTTCTACTTTACCTCTGGTTCCAGAATATCAGAGCAGCTTTCCTTGATAATTTCTTGAAAGATGATGTCTAGGCTCTTTTTATTTTTCATCATGGCTTTCAGGTAGTTCAATAATTTTAAAATTATCTCTCCTGCATCTACTTTTCAGGTCAGTTGTTTTTCTATGAGAGGAAGACTTTTACCACAAACTCTGCCATATCACCACTCCTCCTCACCCCAGGACTGCCACCCAAGACCAATCCAGATCTAAGCAGGGCAGAGCAAGAGAATCCCGCCTTGGTGCCAGCAAAGAAATTCCTGTGATTGCCTTCTGCTCTGCTGCTTGGTCCCCCCCACCATTTGTGGGCCTGGAGCTCCAAAAGCAACTGCAACTGCTATTGCTGCCGCTGCAGCCACCACCACCTTTGCTACCTCAGGGGCAGGGGCTTCTCTCACCCAGATTCAACAGGGTTTCCCCTTTTACTTTCTCTTTGGCATGTGGGTTGAGAAGTCTGGAAACCTCCACAGTTGCCAATGATTCAGTCCCCTGAGGTCTGCTCCGGCTAAGTCTATGCAGATGTGGCCCACCTTACTTTTGCCTTGCCATGTTGACTTCAGCTGGAGATGTATTTCACTGTCATTTTGTGGGTTCTGTAGTTCTAAAATCTGTTTAGTCATTTTTTTTTTTTTACAAATATTGGAGATGACTGGGGGACAAGCTCAAACAAGTTCCTGCTTTTTACTCTACCATCTTCAGTTAGATCTATTTTTGCTTTTGCTTTGTCTGATATCAGGATTGCTAATCCTGCTTTTTTTTTTTTTTAAACTTCAGTTGAAGCACAATAGATTCTGCTTCGGTCTTTTACTTTTACTCTGTGTATATTTCTCTGCTTCAAAAGCGTTCCTTGTAAACAACATATTATGGGATTCTGGTTTTTAATCCACTCTGCTTCAACTTCTGTTTTATGGGAGAGTGCATCCCATTCACATTAACAGTTATGATTACTAACTGTGTATTTCCTTCATCCTAATTTCCCCCATTTTATACTTTTCTCATTCCTTTCACCCTGTCCCTCCTTACCAGTGTTTTGTTTTTTACTACTGCCTCCCTCAATCTGCCCTCCCTTCTATCATCCCCTCCTCTACTTTCTTTCCTCTTTCCTCTCCTACTTGAATTTTCATGCCCAACTGGAGTGTATGTTATTCCTTCTTTGAGCTGAACCCAAAGAGAGTAAGGTTCAAATAATGCTCACCCCTCCCTTCTTTCCCTCTAATGTAATTGGTCTTTTGTGCCTCTTGATATAATTTGCCCTATTCTGCCTTCCCCTTTCTTCTCCCAGCACCTTAAATTTGTTATATTATCACATCAAAGTCAACTTATACCCACACCCTCTGTCTACATATACTCCTTCTAACTTCCCTAATAGAGATACAATTCTCAAGAGTTACAAATATCATCTTCCTTTGTTGGGATGTAAACATCTTAACCTTATTGAATAACATGTTTTTTCCTTTTCTGTTTACTTTTATGCTTCTCATGAGTCTTGTATTTGAAGATCGAATTTTCTGTTCTAATATCTTCATCAGGAAAGATTAAAAGTCTTCTATTCCTTTAATGTTCATCTTTTCCCTTGAAAGTTTATGCTCAATTTTGCTGGGTAGTTGATTCTTGGTTGTAATTCAAGCTCCTTTGCATTCTAGAATATCATGTTCCAAATCCTCTGATCTTTTAATGTAAGCAATTCATATTTTTCTTGGACGCTTTTGATATAGGAGAGCTTTGATTTTGTTGTCTTCTGGTTGAATCTTTTGATCTTTGTCACCAAAGTAAGATTTTAATAGTCTTACTTTTTCTTTTTTTGTTTTTAGTTGCTGTTTACTCATCTTCTCAGCCAAATTCTAAACTAACTCCCTGTCAAGGCAGAACTCTACTTCTAGTGGGTGTGGGTGTACTGTCCCAGGATTCTGGGGTTTTGTATCAGCTGCTGGATCCCCACCATTTATGGGCTCAGAGCTCCAGAAGCAGCCATCACTACTGTCATCGAAGCCACTTCTGCCATCCTGGGGCTGGATCATGCACTCCTATTTCATCCAGGTCCCACAGAGTTCCCCCACTGACCTTCCATGCTTTTGTGGAATTTGTAGGTTGAGAAGTCCCCTGAAGACTGCCCTAGCCCTGTCTGCACCTGGTGCAGCCCATGTCAGACTGGGCTCTGCTCCCAGTCTGGTGTGATATACTCTTCCTGTAGGTCTTCCATGTTTTTTTGGCCTAGAGATGTGTTCCACCTTGTTATTTTGTGGGTTTTGCAACTCTGGAATTTGTTTAGAGTAATTTTTTATAAGTATTTGGAGGGGCTTAGAGGTAAGATCAAGCAAGTCCCTGCTTTTACTCCACCATCTTGGCTCCACTCCCTGATCTTTTAAGACTTGCTAAGTCTTGTATAATTCTGACTGTGGTTCCTTGCAATATTTTCTCCTTGATCTCATAATTCTGGAATTTGGCTACAATATTACTTGTAGTTTTCATTTTGGGGTTGATCAGTGGATTCTTTCAATGACTATTTTACCCTCTGGTTCTAGGATATCAGGGTAGTTTTCCCTGATAATTTCTTGAAAGATGCTGTCCAGGCTCTTTTTGATCATGGCTTTCAGATAATCCAATAATTCTTATACTATCTCTTGATCTATTTTCCAGGTCAGTTTTTTTCCCCCAATGAGGTATTTTACATTTTCTTTTTTTTTTTTTTTAATTCTTGATTCTGTTTTGACTGACTGTTGATGTCTCACAAAGTCATCAGCTTCCATTTGCCCAACTCTAATTTTTAAGGAATTATTTTCTTCAGTTAAGTTTTTGTACCTACTTTTCCATTTGGTCAATTCTACTTTTTAAGGAAGTGTTTTCTTCAATTTTTCCATTTGTCCAATTTTATTTTTAATAAGATTGTTTTATTTAATTTTTGTCCTTTCTTTTTTTCCAAGTTGTTGAGACTTGAGACAACTTCATCTTCCTTTTTGAAGTTTGATTTAACTTTGCAACTTCCTGGCTTCTTTCCACCATCTTGGGTGATCAGAATTATTAAATCTTTCCTAGCTGACTCTCTTTACAATATTGCTATTAAAACAATAAACATTGTTCTCCTGGTTCTGCTGACTTCAATTTGCAATTGGTTCATATAAATCTTCCCAGGTTTTTCTGAAAATATCCCCTTCATCACTTCTTACAGCACAACAGTGTTCCATCACATTCATATGCCATAATTTTTTTTCTTGTGGAATTCCCTAGTTGATGAGCATTCCCTCAGTCTCTAATTCTTTGCCACCACAAAAAGAGCTACTATAAATAGCTCTTTTGTACATGAGTCTGCTAGTAGCAGTATAGCTGAGTCAAAAGGTAGACACAGTTTAGCAGCTTTGGGGGCAAAGTTCCAAATAGCTTTTCAGAATGGAAACAATTCACAGCTCCACCAACAGTACATTAGGGCACATATTTTCCTACATCTCTTCTAGCACTTGTCATTTCCCCAGTCATTTTAGATACATGTAAAGTGGTGCCTCAGTTTTGTTTTAATTTGCATTTCTCTAATTATAAATGATTTAGAACACTTTTTCATTTGACTATTGATAGCTTTGAGTTCTTCCTCTGAAAACTGCCTATTTATAGTCTTTGACCATTTATCAACCGGGGAATGGCATTTAGTGCTTATATACTTGGCTCACTTTCCTGCAAATCTTAGAAACGATATCTTTATCAGAGAAACTTGTTGCAAAGTTCCTCCTCCCCTCCCCCAGTTTCCTGCTTATCTTCTAATTTTAGCTGCATTTTGTTTGTATAAAAACTCTGAAAATTTCTGTGATGAGAATTATCTGTTTTCCCTCCTGTATTTGGTAATGAACCCTTTCTCTATAAGTAGTTCTGAAAGGTGATGTCTTCCATGCTCCCCCAATCTCCTTATGCCGCTCTTTATAGCTTAGTCATGTACCCGTTTTGATCTTATCTTTGTAGATGGTGTGATGTTAGTCTTTGCCTAGTTTCTGCCAGACACTTTCTAGTTTTCCCAACAGTTTTTGTCAAATGGTGAGTTCTTGCCCCAACAGCTGGAGTCTTAGGGTTTACTAAATACTAGATTACTGTGTACATTTGCTTTTGTATGTTGCATACTTAATCTGTTCCACTGACCAGGTACTCTATTTCTTACCCAATTAATAAATTGTTTTGATGATAGAATACTATAGTATTAGTTTGAGATCTGATTCTGCTAGGACCCCTTCCTTCCTAATTTCTTCATTAATTCATTTGATATTTTTGATCTTTTGTTCATCCAGATAAATTTTGTTATAATTTTTTCTAGGTTAATAATTCTTTCATAGTTTGACTGGAATGGTATTAAATAAGTAAATTAATTTAGGTGGCTTTGTCATTTTTATTATGTTGTCTCAGTCTACCCATGAGCAGTTAATATTTCTCCAATTCTTTAGATCTATTTTTGTGTGAAGTGTATTTTGTAACTGTGAGCAGATTTCCCAACTTTTTTATTGTCTGTAGTTGTTATAAATGGAATTTCTCTATTTCTTCCTGCTGGTTTTGTTGGAAACATAAAAAAATGTGGATGATTTATATAAATTTATTTCATATCTTGCAACTTTGTTGAATTTGTTAATTGTTTTGATTATGTTTTTTTTAACTTGACACTCTCTGGTTCTCTAAGTAAACTATCATATCATCTGCAAAAAATGATAGTTTTGCTTCTTTGTTTTCTATTCTTATCACTACCTTTCTAATACTCCAACTGAGGCAGCTAGGTGGTGCAGTGGACAGAGAGCTGGGCTTAGAGTTAGTGAGCCCTGTGTTCAAATCCTGCCTCAGAAACTTACTAGCTGTTTGACCCTGGGCAATTGTCTACCTTGGTTACCTCACTTGTAAAATGGAGATGATAACAGAACCCATTTCCAAGGACTGTTTTAAGGATCGAACGAGATAACATTTGTGAAGGGCTTCACCACTGTCCAGCACAAGCCAGGCGTCTAATCAATTCTTGTTCCCTGAAAAGTATGCTTTTCTGTGTCTACACTTCTGCTCACACACTATTCCCTATTCCTGGGTTGTTCTCTCTCCCTGTCTTTGCCTGAATTCTTATCTATCCTTAAAGTCCAATTTAAATGTCACCGTATCCATGAACGTTTTTTTATCTTGCCTCTTCCAATTCAACGTCCCCCATCCCAACACTGATTCCTTAGTTGCTCATGACGTATTCCACAAATCATTTTGTACCTCCTCTAATGCACCTATGTATTACTAGAGTTACTTGTGCACACGTCATGTCTCCTCACTGGATTATGAACCCTATGAAGGGAAAGATCACCTAACAGCTAAATGATGTCACTCCCTCTGTGCCTACTACAGTGCTTTGCACACAGTTGAGACTTAAAATATTTCCTAAGTTAAATTTCCCATTTCATCTGTTTAAAAATGCTTCCACTTTCACATCTGACCTCCCTACACAGTTCTGACAAGCTATGACACAAGATCTGCCAGAATACCACTGCTGGAAAGACCCTTGGAAAAAAAGACCCTTTGTCATACCAGATAATGTTTTGTTTGCATATCTGCTGCCTGAGTAGCAGTGAGAAAAACTAGATGTTCAAGACATTTTCATTATGGAGTCTGGATTATGTAATCCAGACTTATGTGCTAGGATTTTGGAAGCTATTTTTAAAACTATTTTTTAAACAGAAAATAAAAGAGCAAACAAATATAAAAGATCTAATTTATTAGATTCCTGTGGCTGTCTGAGCCTTCTCCGGGAGACAAAAGTGGCTTAATTTCTGCTACCCTTTCCTCTAGATAAGACAGCAAGAGAACCCAGTTGACACCTCCAACCAGTCCCTTTGTATTTTACATAAACTGCCTTGGATATGTCTTTACCTTGACCAGCAAGATTTTTCTGTGCATCTGGAGATGAGTTGTTTGTGTTTGCTCTGTGTGAAACAGTAGCCTGCTCCATGATAATATATACATTTCAAGCCCACCTCTTGTAACTGCAAGGTTCAGCAGGAAGATAGCACTGAAGTTTATCAGCATAAGCTGGAGACTTCAATCTATCACACTGATCAGGACCAGCTCCAACGTGTTTACACATAGCAGGTACTTTTTCCCAAGTTAGTCCCTTGCGATGCAATTAATAGTCATGGCAATGCTCCAATACAGTGTGGATATGCTGCTGAGTTTGAAACTGATTTGTAATCAATGCTATGTCACTTTCCTTCTCTTTTGTATCCATTCAACTACTCGTTTTCCAACAAAATCTTCCAGTAGCACATTGATGTCCAAGTATAAAGATGGCCATAAAAATATCCTTTTTTGGTAATAGTATGACTTTGTATTAATTTTTCCCCCCACTGTGCTCTTTTAGACTTTTTACAGCTTAGTACATCAAGGGTGTATTCCTTGATGACAGTGTCTCCAAAGGCCTGCCAAACCCAGTGGTGTTTCCCTTCTTCCCAGTTCTCGCTTATGTCACTGATACTGTTGGTCACTCTCACCTCAATCAGCCAATCAATCAACAAGCACTTATTAAGTACCTACTATGTTCCAGGCACTATGCTAGACTCTGAAGATAAAAAGACAAAAAAAGGTTGGATTTCTCTCATTTTCAAGGAGCTTACCTTCTTCCAAGGGAGAGAACATGTACACATCTGGGGCAGAATATTGCAGGCATTGCCAATGCAGAAGCAGAAAGGCAGGGTGTGGAATGATGTAAGGAATGCATGCGTGCATGAATAAAGGCCTTTATTAAGTGCTTACTATGTGTGAAGCTCTGTGCCAAGTGCTGGGGACACCTACAGAAGTGGCCACCGCTGCTCTCCAGAGAACGCAGATGGTTTCTGCTGAAAGTCAAATGGAAAAGTCCCGTGGTCCCCAGAGTGCAGCAGCAAAGAAGGCAATGCCGCTTCTTTAATGCCTTTTCCACTGACAAAATGATATTGGCTTCTTGTGTTGAACCATCTGATGGTGCCAAAGACTGGTGAAAAGACTTTCTTTCCTGGGTCTTTAGTAGTGGTGGCTGCAGCACCTGCCAGAGTGGCTGCTTCCCGGGCTGATGGCTGTGGGGGCTAGGCTGACTCCATTTGGATTTTAGGGGAGATGGTGGTCAGAGTGGGGCGGTGGGCTTGCTTGGCACACACTGCCCATGCCTCTCTTGGGCTGCCCCAAGGCTTTAGCTAGGCTGGTGTGCCTGCCTTCTGCATGGCACTGGGTGTGGATGGCTATGCTTTTCTCTACAGAGGTTGCTTTTATGGGAAGAAGAATAAGGGCTAGAAGCAGAGCCAGTGGCCTGAGGGGTGCTGTCATTTCCAGGACTCCTGTACCTATCTGACATGGGTGGCAGCTCACCCCTTCACCTTTGATCTATCTTGCAGGTGGTGACTGATTAGGAAGGTGGGTCCCCTTCTCCACAATAATGGCTGTGGGGGCTTCGTTGAAAGTTGGGTCTGGTGGTTTGGGGGGCACTGCTCTTCCTAAGTCCCTTGGGCTCAGGGTCCTGGGCTGTCTCCATTAGCATCACAAAGCTCAATGATTACACACAGGAATGTATTTCAATGGAATTTTCAGTTCCAAAAAGAAATTCCTCAGTCTCAGTAAACTCAGGATAGGGACATGACTGAGGAGCCAGCTCTTTTATGGGTTGGCTTCTTCTGAGTCTTTCTTTCCCTTCAGGGACCCAAAAAGAGTGCAAGAAGGCCAATTTGGCTGGACTGCAGAGTGTCTGAAGGGAAATAATTTGTAATGAGTCTAGGAAAGTGCGCTGTAGTCAGGTTGTGGGGGCTTTAAATGTCAAACTCAGGACTTTATATTTTATCACAAAGGCCCTAGGGAGCCACTGTAGCTTTCTGAGCAAGGGAGTGACATGGTCAGACTGTACTTAAGCAATGTCATGTGGATAGCTCTGTGGATTGATGGGTTGGGGTGCAATCTGAGGAAGGGGGACCGATTAGGAAGCCAGTGAAAAATCCCAGGAAGAGATGATGATGGTGTGAACTAGAAAGGTGGCTATGGGCATAGAGAGAGGGGGAAAATGAGACCAATGTTGTAGAAGAACAGATTCTAAATGGCAACTAAATGGATATGGGTTTGAGATGCTGAAGATGACTATCGGGTTGTGAACCTGAGCCACTGGAAGGATGGTGAAGCTAGAAAGATGAATGGATTTGAGGGGAAAGATGTCATAGACATGTTGAGCTGGAGTCTGAAATGATCAGCAGGCAGTCTAGTCCTGCAGGACAGGGGCCTGGAGCTCAGGAGAGAGGTCAGAGCTGGACAGACAGATCTGGGAGTCATCTGTAGAGAGGTTATGATGGGGCTGATGAGGTCACCAAGAGGGAAGATATTTGAGGTACACTTACATTTAGTGGGCACATTTATAGCTGATGATCCAGCAAAAGAGACTCCAAAGCAGCAGCTAGCCAGGAAGAGAACTGAGAGAGAGGAACATAACAAAAACCCAGAAAGAAGAGGGTATCTAGGAGAAGCATTAAACAATGCAAAAGTCTATAGAGATGTCAAAAAGGACAAGCAAGGATTGAGAAAAACTCACTAGATTTGGCAAATAAGAGGTCACTTATAACTTTGGAGAGAACAATGAGAGAGGAGAGAGGCAATGAAGGAGACTGCTTTTTCTAGGAGTTTGTGAAAAGGAGGATAACGGCATGAGGGGGTGTG
The DNA here is from genome assembly GCA_011680675.1 of Gymnobelideus leadbeateri. Taxonomy (NCBI): domain Eukaryota; kingdom Metazoa; phylum Chordata; class Mammalia; order Diprotodontia; family Petauridae; genus Gymnobelideus; species Gymnobelideus leadbeateri. The sequence goes on along the minus strand of WOXC01008431.1, from coordinate 289,998 downwards.
ATATCATTTCAGGGATGCTGTACTCTCTTGTTTTTCCTCAGGGAATTACAGAACACTGGAATTTTTTGGCTTGAAGAAGGAAACTTAAGGTCACTGCGTCCAGCCTCCTCATTTTATTGTTGATGTTTTCCAGGGCTCAATGCTTGGTCCCCCTATTTTCATCATCATTCCCTGTTATCCTCACTCCCCAGAGCTTATGCGGCCTCATGGTTTCAATTATTATTGATATAGATCATGTTATTTTCCTCTCCATCTTCCTATGGCACTTATTACAGTGATTGCAATATAAGGGGTGCCTCCTTAATGATGCTAGCAATCCTAAACTACAATGTATGATCCTTCAAAACAGTTCCATAAAACAGGATAAAAGTGTAATTGCAATGGATAGTATGTGCAATCTTACACAGTAGGTTTCTATTTGTTAGAAAATGAGATGGATGTATATTTTATGCTAATACCAAGGTCATCTTACTATTTTAATTTTAGGTTTGTTTTTGGCCCTTGCGTCATTTGTACAGTTGTAGAGCTTCAGTATCTTGTTCTTTTGGTTCTGTTTTGTTCACTCTACTTCATTTCACCCTGCTCTTTTTCATATTTTTTTGGTTTCTTCACATTTATCCTTCATGGAATAATAAAATTCCATTGCATTTCCTTACTATAATTTGTTCAGTCATTCTCCAATCATTCAGCACATTGTTTCTAAGTTTTTCCACTATAAGTAGCTATGATTTTTTCAGAGGATTTGTATTTGCTTGTTGTCAGTATAGTCTTGGGGTATAAACTGGAGAATAGGATTGCTGAGTCAAAGGGTATGAACAATTTTGGAAATTTTTTTTTGTACATATAAGTCCTAAATAAAAAACCCCTTTACCTTTGACCTTTCTCTAGGTCCATCTATTCCACTCCTAGTCAAAGATATCTCCACTTGACTATCTTGATCATATTGAAAATAAGGCAGTTCTAAGGCTGACTTCAGTGTCTTCAGGTCTTCCAAACTCCTCCATTACTATCAACAGCCTTACAGTCTTCTGTCTAGACCAGGTTTCTAACTCTGGTTATCTTCTTCAATCCCCTCTTCTCTGTTAGACAAACTGCGGTTGTCACCAGTTGAGTGTTCCCTCCGCTTTATTTCTAGGGTCCTCCTTTCCTGGTTTGATTCTACAGTCTGTGGTTCAGACCTTCATGTCTATGTATTTTGATGGATATAAGTCTCACTCCTGGTTCCCTTCTAGCCTGCTTTCTTTCCCCAAATGAATTTCACTCTGTCCAGCAGCAAGAAGCATCTTCCAAGTGTCATTTCAATCACGTTACTCCCCCATCAGAAGCCTACAACAGTTTCTAATTATTATACATATCAAATTAGAACTCATCATCTGCCAGGCTTTCTGCCTTACCTAGATAGTCTCATTTCTCACCCTTCTGCTCTGCTCAAACAACTTATTCATTTTTCCTGCACATGACATGGCTGCTTCTCAGTCACTATACAGATGATATGAATTTCTTCTTTGCATTTTTCTTTCCCATGAGGTTTATAAATATATCTGTGATGGGACCATGTCTCTCATCAGACTAAGAACTCCGTCATTTTCCTTACTCTGCATGTAAGGAATACTTTCTCAGGAATTCTAGCAATCCTGAGGATGAGGATGAGGATGACCTAGAACCTGTGAGACTAGAAATGGCTGCCTTGAGGGTGCTTTCTAGGGCAGAGACCACTGCCAGAGGTGGCTGTAAAGAGGGTAGTTAGGGGAATGAGAAGCAGCTTGACAAAACTTGGGCCAAAATATCTAGGAAATGTCTATCCACATAAGGAATATTTATTTCTTTATTGAAAGTCTATTTTCTTGTTTTCACCACAGCAACATGTTTCCATGGGAACCTGGATGAAAAAGGGAGCCCACAGCTACTGACTGGACTGTCAAAAGTCTGGTAAATAAATTCTGCAAGGCTACTGGTTCAGGGCTGAGTGGTTCTGGAGGGTGGCTCAAGCAGTCACTTAAGGCTTTCTGCCCTGTTGATGCCTGGTTTATATAATCCCTGATGGGGTACAGTGTTCTTTGCGGTCAAAACAAGTTTGCATATTGGTGCCTTCTATTGGCAAGATTGACAACACAGCACCCGACACAATCTTCTATCTCTATAGACAGAAGGGATCTTATTCATCTTTACTAAACCTCAAGATGCCAGTGCCAATCCTCTCCATTTTACAAATGAGAAAGTTCCACATAATCAGCTGTGTTTTAATTTAAAGAGAGCACTGATAATATGGAGCTGGGTGGTCAGAAGATTAGTCATCATACTGTATATGCGGTTGAAGGAGCTGTGGATGTGTAGCTTGGAGAGGAAAAGGCTTAAGAAGGACAGGACTGTCTTTGAGTATTTATGGGGCTGTCCTACAGTGGAGGAATCAGACTCATCTTGCTTTGTGCCAGAGGCCACAACTGGGAACAACAAGTGGATACTGTAAAGATGATTTTGGTTTGATGTAAGAAAATGGTTTCTTCACAATTAGAACTGTCCCAAATGAAATGGGTCGTTGCAGAAATGGGCAGTTGGATCTCTCAGGGAGTGCTTCAAAGGGAGGCTGGATGATCAGGAAGGGAGGGGATTCCTGTTCAGGGAGAAGCTGGGCTAGATGCCTCAAGAGGTCACCTCCCATGCTGAAATTCTGGGATTCTTCCAGTCTCCCATCACCTTCATAAAGAATTCCTCAACAACTTTAATTCACACAGGGATCTCATTCTCTTCTAAACTCCCAGATTACTTACTGTCTATATCAGTCATCTGTCATTTTAAATATACCACCTTGGACTTTGTTAGTCTTATCTGACCAACAAGGAGATAAGCTCTTTAAGTCAGAGACTATATAGACTAAATCTCATACCTCATACCACCTTTTTTTTTTTTTTTTTGGCTTTTTGGAGGGCAATTGGGGTTAAGTAACTTGCCCAAGGTCATATGGCTAGGGTTTTTTTTGTTTGTGTGTGTTAAGTGTCTGAGTCGGGTCCTTCTGACTCCAGGGCCGGTGCTCTACTCACTGCGCCACCTAGCCACCCCATACCACCTTAATAAATATTTGATTGGCAAATAATTTGGAACAAGCTGTTTCAGCAGGTGGTGGCAGAGGTGGCCTCAGCAGCTGGAGTCTTGGTATCACAGTATCATCTATGCTGAGATTGCCCCCCCACCAATTTACAAAACCCTTTTGTTTTTCACAGCTTGATAGGTTAAAGCTGGGAGAGACCCAAAAAAGCATGTAATCCAGCACTTCACTTGGGAGAGAAAGATACTGAAGGATAAAGGGGATAATGACTGGCTCAAGGTCACACAGTTAGCCAGGGGCAGACAGAACACAGGTCCTCTAAGTCTCAGACCAATGCTTTTCCCTTTATGCCATGGAATTTTAGAAATTGCATTTTACACAGCACAGTTTTTAGTGAGAACACAAAACTTTGCTTCATTGTCTGAAGTCAGTAAGATGAAACACTGTCTGGTTGCTGCCTGTGAGGTTCAACACCTCCTATATTTATATTATAGCAAAAGCTTTTGTGTAAGTCTTTGGAGATAGGGATCTCATCGTTTTTAGGCCCAGAATAGTTCATATTTTTCATTCTTCCCTGTCCCTGACCCCCTCCTGCCATCTTTATCTCATGTGCCTGGATCAAATTTGCTCTAGAGTTTTACTCTAAACATGGTTTTTCATGAAAAATAACTGTCAATAGAAAGGAAAGACAGAATCACTACAATTTCTCTTAACCTCACTAACTACCACCTACCCACAGGACCCTTAGGCATTGTCTCCTTTAGCCCAGTCTGATTTAATGACCTGAAAATTTGCTTATTTTCATGGTCACATCAAAGCTAATAAATAACCCAGGAGTACCCAGGAGATATATGAAAAAGCTTGTGAAAGAATCCACATCAGGACCAGAGTAACATTTGGGCATAATAATCTGGGCTGAAACTTAAACATGTCCTGGAGAAATAAGTTCCTCATATTTATAGATATGTTGACAAGATATGGCTTCTAGATCACTTTTGAAAATGAGGAAGAATTAGGAAAAAGAGCGTTTTTTATGTGCCTTCTGAAAGGCACAAAAGAACTGATGAGAGAAACAGAGGCAGTTGAACAGCAGAGCTGGAATGGCCACCATTTTGCTAAACTGGCATCTGAGACCAGAGTAAAATGATTTTTGTGGGAAAATCCAAAGGGACAGACTCTTCTGGCAGCAGACACTGGGGGAAAATCAAATAAACTAAAACAACAGAAGTAAAGGATCAAAGAAGACTAAAAGTGCTGACATCTGGTGATAAGTGAAAGAGAAAGAAATATTTTTTTCATTTATTGCTTGAGGTAGAATGCTGCAAATGGGCAAGGAATGTGATGCAAAAAGGATTTGAGGATGAAGGAGAGGAACTTGAGAGTGACATCAAGCACAGGGGATTATGGAGCAAAGTGAGAAGAGGAGTGAAGGATGAGAGGAATAAACGTGGGAGGGAAAGAAGAAGAAAATTTTCTAAGAAGTTAAAATAAACAATAAGGATTTGACTAAGTACACAAGGAACTGGAGGTCACTGAAGGAAGCTGAAGCCCTTAAGAGATGAGCATTAGGGAGCTTTATTGACAGAAGTAGTAAGTACCTTTAAAAGAAAAACAACCCAACTTAAATGAATCCATTGTGTCAGTATTCACAAAGGGAAGATGAGAGACAGATGCCAGAAGCAGACACAGACTTCCCGAAGGACAGAGACAAATGCTACAGGAAATAAGGAGTGTGCCAGGACAGGTGATTAAGAAACCTGAACCTCTACAGGTTGATCAAAGCTTCAGTTGTCTAATGGAAAAATTAGAATGTAGCAGACACATTTCAGATTTTGTGGCTGTGTTCAGGCCTGGCAGACCAGGGAGAGACACAAGACACTAGCGAAGAGGCAGAATCAGTGGCATTTTTAATCCCAGAAGCTTCTCTCCTAGTCAAGAGGCAGTTCTGTCCTGTCCTTTCCTATACTACAAGAGGAGTGCCTGGAGGTCTGGGAAGTTTCTCATCAGTGACACAGACATCTTCCAAATGACCTGGCCTATGGCTTTACAATACTATGATCTCTTAATAATCAATCAATCACAGTGGTCATATTTTCTGTACTTCATTTCCCACCTTTTGCAGATGCTATTTAAGTTCTAAATCATGCCTTCTTAACCAACAAATCAGGGTTTTCTTGGCAAAGATACTCAAGTTTTGCCATTTTTTTTTTCCTCCAGCTCATTTTACAGATGAGGAAAGCAAGGCAAACACGGCAGAATGACTTGCCCAGGGTCACACTGCTATTAAATGTCTGAGGCTGGGTTTGAACTCAGGAAGATAAGTCTTTTCATCTATCACTCTATCCATTAGGTCACCTAGCTGCCCAAATCACAAATACTTCTTTTCAAGTCATATTTTTTCCCCTAGATTCACAGATCCTAGTGCTTCCTCAGGCTAGAGAGGGTGAAGCTTGGAGAAAACAGGAATCTTGCTTAGGCTGGAGGTAACTACTGAGCTGATTCACACAAATGTCTATTTCTACAGAGCCTCTCTGCATATAGGCAACAAGCACTAGGCTCTAAGAATCAACCTTATCTACATGTAGAGTACGATCACCATGGATTTTCATAAGATCTTCAAAGCCCTAACTGGTAAACAAAAAGTCAATTTCCAAAAATGAGATATTATGCTGCATGTAACTGACTAAAATAGATGGCCCCCTCCTCTTTCACTGATATGGCAGAGAAGAATGGAGACAGGGAATCTACAGCAATTTTTCTCTTTTAAATTTCACTAATGTCCTTTTGTGACATATTCATTTCATAGTGTGCTCCTTCCTCTCCTCAGACAAAAAACAAGCAAACAGCTGCAGTAACAACAACAAAACCCAGTCCAGCACAATGGACCACGCCTGACACCCTAGAGCACAAGTCTACCCCTCTAGTCCTCTACCTCCTCAGCTAAAGGACCAAGCTTTAAGCCACAGGATGGCCTTCCTCTGTTATGTGCAACGACCTTGGATAGAGGTGACCCATGTAAGTAGTCAGATCTGAGGGGCTTCCAAGGGGTAGGCAGGGATGCTCCATTCTCCCTTCCAAATTGCAACTGGTGAATCCATAGCATTTTGATGACAAGAACATTATGAAGAAAAGGGTGGAGGCTCTTATGGCTGCTACATGACTGTACTGGTTTTCTCTTAGTCTAAATAGCATATATCATGGTTATACATCTTTGTCTTGATAATCTGGTAATCTCCACTTTACAGCTTCTCAAACCTTCTCTAAGGCTGTCACTTAACACAATAAACAGTCAACATTCTTTCTCTCCTCTAAGCTTCATGCTTAGATTTCTACTCTAGGAAAAATTTCCTTTTTAGCCACCACTATTCTCCAACCCAATCAATTTAATATCTGTTTCCCACTCTCAACTTGTTTCTGGTGATTATAATGCTTAGATGTACATGTTTCTGTTGTCTTCTTTGCCCTGTTAGACTGTAAACCAATGGAGGGCAGAGCTTGTGTCTATTCTTTAGAAGTGCTGTTTATCTCCTAACATGCATTCTAAGGATGTGCTTGCTTAATGACTAAGAAAACTTAACAAATAAGCTTGTATTTCCATTTCTGCTCTAAGGGAAAATTTTGGGTTGACATTCATTTCCCGGCTCATTTGTGTATGAGGTTGTTATTTGTTTTGTGATTTAAGGTTGTTTTCACTTGATGAGAATAAATCTACATTTGAAATATTTACCATAAGCAAGAACAACTCCAAGAGACTAACAAAATGATACAATCGACCATTTGGCTGAAGTTAACTGATTAGTAACCAACCAGCTCAAAACAGTTAAATTGGTTATGCAAAGTCTAGAGCAGGGGTGGGAAATCCGTGGCCTTCTAGGTCCTCAAGTATGGTGTTTGACTGAAATCAAACTTCATACATTAATAACAAGGAAGTATACATTTATATTATTTCCAGTTAGAATGATTTTGAGTGCTATATAACAGGGACTCTAGTTCTTTGAGGAGTTAAGCAGTCCCAGAGACTAGTAGAGGAAACAAAAGATACTTGGAAGTAACTGGTTTTTCAGTGAGAACATGAGTCTTGCCTAGACACAGCCAGGCACTCCCTTTGGTAAAGATACACTTAAGAGGAAAAATGGCCATATCACCTTTGTAGCTGAAGCTCCTTTAAGTCAGGGGTTCTTAACTTGGGGACCCCCCCAAGGATCTACTGATAGGTTTCAAGGAGTCTGAGAACATGACAGTTCTAGTATTTTGATAGCTTTCCTTCAATATAATTTGATTCCTTTATAATTCTATTTTATTTTTTGTATTTGTAGAATATTCTGAGAAGGGGGTCCTCATAGACTTCATCAGATTTTGCAAAGACCTGTAAGTCTTCCTAGAAAGGACTGAGAAAGTTCCTAGAAGGAACTCTTGTTCACAGGTAAGTGGATAGATGGTTTATGTTACCCACTATGTCCAGCTAGTCCTCTGACAGGCTGTATCCTGGCCATCTTTTTGGCATTAACCCTGCCACTGCAGGCATACCCTGATGCCTTCTGTTTTGAGGATATTAACCAATATTACCATTGTGTCTGCTTCCCTGAGACTTCTGAGACCACAACACATTTCCCCTGGTTACCATTACCCTGTGTGCACCAGTTCCCTTCTTATAAATAAGCTTCTTGAGGGCAAGGGCTGCCTCACTTGTATTTCTATCCACAGTGGTTGGTATAATTCCAGGCATACGATAAGCACTTGATAAATGTTTATTTTTCATTCGTTCAGGTTTTCTTGAGATCCCTCCTAACTCTTAACTACAAAAGAGAAGGAATCAGGAATGAGCAATGATTCCCTTTGCCAGGGAAGACACTCAGAAATGATACCAAATGATGATATTCTCATTGTGTTAATTCTATAATAAGCAATCCAAACAACAGGCTATCAGTAGAACAAGAGTCATATACTTTCATATGAAGAAATATCCCAGCACCTTTCACGAAAGAAGGTCCTCACCTCATTTGCTGTATTGTGTGTTCCAACTATTCGGATGAAGGACGCAGGCTGTTTATCAAAAGTTATTGATTGCCAGGATCTGTGAAATAAAGCACAGGGATATACCAGGTTAACAAGACCAGAAGTTAACACCACTAATCTGTGTGGCTTTGGACTGGACAATATGGAAATATGCAAAAAGAAGATTAAAGACATTCTTTACATGTGGGAGTTGCTGGTCTAGGTATGGCTTCCCTATTCAGGGAGCCCACACAATACCCAGAAAAACAATTTAAAAACAAGTATGAATAAATATGGCTCAGACTGGGTGCAAAAGACAGTAGTCAGAGTTAAGGGGAAGGTTAAGCAGGAAAAGGTTCTTGGAGCAGGAGAGTGCTGAGTCAGATTTCTGAAGAGCAGCAAGAATGTGAGTCAGGGGAGATGAAGAGAAAGAGGCCCTGCCCTTGTGGAGCTGTAATTTAATCACTGCCATCTAGGACACTGTCTCTAAGGTCGATGTGTCACATGGCCATCAACACAAAGATTTCAAGTAAAGTGTGGCAATCACAGCACCTAAGAACATAAGGAATTTCTCTAGGAACCAAGATCCTCTTCTCACTGGACTAGAAAAAGCAAATATTTGCCTTTCCTGCTGCTTCCCTCCCCTCTCTGAGGACCTGCCAGTTTCTAGGTGGTCTGTGAGAGTAACTATTATCTGAAAGAAAGGAATACGAGATGGTATAGGATCAGGTTGACCATCTGTTTAAAATCCCACAGTGTAAATTCTAAGCAAACATCTTCTTCATGTTCTTCATTACTTTTGGCTCCACAGCCAGCTTCTCATCAGCATACACTGGAACAAAGGGTGGCCCCCACAACTGTATGACTGATAAATGGGAAGGGTTCACAGTTGCTGCAGTCCTCCCCTGCTTACATAGTGGAACTGCTAGCTGCTGGGAAGCTTTTTCCTGTAACTGTCTGATTATAAAATAATGCTACAAGAGAAAATAAATTTATTCATGTGGGTAGGAATCCCCTCTTTCAGTTTTGGCTGTTTCATCTTTCACTACAAACATCCTTCGAGATTAAGTCATTAGTGCCTAGATACTGGTCCCCTGAAGGTAATTATAACTATCAGCACCCTAAGTGTGAAATCCATGGTCCTGAACAAAGGAGAACATCATCCTAACAAAATTTCTCTTGTTCATACATGAAGATCATGCTATTTCATTATCCAAAGGGTATGTGACTTATGGGATGTGGACTCTTGCCTGGTCTTCTATGTAACCACTATCTGTAGCCATAGAACAGAATGAAACTAACAGAAGCAGGTGGGGTTCAAACACATGCATCCACAGGGCTCTATATCAACCAAACTCATTGAACTTACAATAAATGGCCACTTTCCCTCCAAATGCTGTCAGATAAAGTCTGTGAGGTTCATTCTACAGCAATGAGCAGCTTTCCTCTTAACCCTGTGCCCCATTACATTTCCCAGAGAGCCAGTTAAGACAGACAGACATAAATGAAAAAGGCTTTTGACAATTAAGTAATTGGTAATGGACTGGTTCAATCCATCGTTATGAGAATGTGAATTTAAGATCTTCCCTGCCCCTAGGCCCTTTGATAAGTTTAAGTGCACCTGGAGCCTGGGCTGGAGGCATGTTTTTCAGGAGATACTTTGTGACTGGGCAGTGGGTCAAGAGGGTTGTTACATTCTCTGAGCTAGGAGAGGGCTATATAAACCCTGATATGAGGCTTTGCTTTGGGGCTCACTTTGAGAAGTGTTGTGTGATTTGACCAGACGAGACTCTGGGCAGCTGTTGAGCCCTGCCATTCTCCCCGCCTCTTTGAAAACCCAGATGTTGATGCTTCTCTCTCTGGTAACTGACTAGGTATGGATGTAATGGTCAAGACAGATGGAAGTCTGTCTGCTGATATGTTTCTCTGTATTTGTTGTCTGCTTGTAACCTCTGTATTCTCTGAAGTTTGGGGTGCTGATCTTTTTCCCCTAAACTAGGTAAATGATATATGTTTGATTGATTAAAGCAAGAATGTTAACCCATTTTGAGTTGTTTTCCTTTAGAAAAGCAAAGAGCCTGTGTTGGCAGCCATCCTGGGGATGCTGGGGTGCTTGCTGCAACATCCATTAAAAGACTTGACATATAAAATTTCAGAGTCAAAGGGAGCCTTAGGATTCAGCTAGTCCAACATAACTAGGGAAGAAAAATAACCTCATGTGGGGAAGAGGAAGGGGTAGAGTTTTATCAACAGATCCAGGAGAATTTACCCAGTTACCAGTTACCCAGAAGAATCTGAGAATAAAGGTAAAATTGCATCATTGCTAAAAGGGACATTAGAGATAACTAGTTAACCCCCCTAATCTTACAGATAAGCAAACTGAGGAGCAGAGATAAAATGACTTGCTCAAGGTCATACAGTGAGTAAGTGAAGATCTGGGGCTGGAACTCAGCTTTCTGATTCCCAGCAGAGTTGTAGTCTCTCTTTTTTTTTTTTTTGGTTGGGGTTTCTCCCCCTCCCCCCAACTTAAAAGTATTTTATTTTTTCCAATTACATTTAAAGATAGTTTTCAACATTCACTTTTATAAGATTTTGAGTTCCAATTTTTTTCCCTCCCTTCCCCTTTCCCCTCCCCAAGAGGGGAAGCAGTATGATATAGGTTATATATGTGATCATATTAACCATGTTTCCCCATTACTCATGTTGTAAAAGAAGAATCAGAACAAAAGGGGAAAGCCATCAGAAAGAAAATTTAAAAAGAAAAAAAGAGTATGCATTGATCTGCATTCAAACTCCACAGTTCTTTTTCTGGATGTGGATAGCATTTTCCATCATGAGTCTTTTGGAATTGTTTTAGGTCATGGCATTGCTGAGAAGAGCTAAGTCTATCTAAGTTGGTCACTGAACAATATTGTAGTTACTCCATATGATGTTCTCCTGGTTCTGCTCATTTTACTCAGTATCAGTTCATGTAAATCTTTTCAGGTTTTTCTGAAATCTGCCTGCTCATCATTTCTTATAGCACAATAGTATTCCATTACATTCATATACCACGACTTATTCAGCCACTCCCCAATTGACAGGCATCCATTTCCCTCAATTTCCAATTTTTTTGCCACCACAAAAAGAACTGCTATAAATATTTCTGTACATTTTGGTTCCTTTCCCTTTTAAAAAAATCTCTTTGGGATACAGAACTAGTAGTGATACGGCATAGCTCCAAATTGTAGAGTCCTCTTTCTACTGCTCCACAAGGCCTCTCTCCATATGCCACAGGTAGCACAGAGAAGTGCATAGAGTGCCTGGGTCCCAACCCCAGACTGCCTCTATAACTGAGTGCAAGTCATTTACCTTTTCTGGGTCTCAGAAATAATTTTTATAAAATAAATTTTATAAAATATATTTTATATAATAAATAAAATAATTTTATAAAATAATTAAATTGGACTAGATGACCCCTAAAGTCCCCTCCAGCTTTATGCCTATGATTGCAAACCTTGGCAACACTTGCTTTTGCTTGTACTTAGGAAAGTGGGGCTGACAATATGGCACAATGAACGAGAAGGTGCATTCCTAGAGTAATAAGATCAGAAGGTCTCAATTTAATACCAGTGTTCCATTACACTGCATTAATATATAATCACATTAGAGTTCATTTTCACTAACACAGCCTGAAAGTTGAATATATGATTTCACTTTCAGCAAAACTAGATACTACCCTCAATACCAAAGTGTCAGTATGATGGAAGAGCAGTTAATATAGGGTAATGAACAACTCTCCCTCTCCCCAAAATCAGATTCTATTTTTCCTCAACTTCTTCAAAATAACTTCAAATGTTGCTCAAGGGAGATAAAGTGGTGTTAGGATAGCTATCTCCACATCAGAAGTATACATCTGTAACCCCAATCAAAGGGCTCTGTGCAAAGCTGAAATTTCATAGTCTGGAAACTGCTATTAAAATGTAGTCTACACAAAACCTTGAAAGCAATTATAAATGAGATATATTGCTGTTCTATTAGATACAGTACCCTTGTCAGGGATGGCATGGTATATATATCCTTCCTCACTTAAAACCTGGAGCTTACTTTGTTAGTAAAACTTCCAGATGAGGAAATAAAAGTAGTCATATCTCTATCACTTTTGTATAGTGATACTTGGGGAGTAGGGGGGAATAAGTCTTTGACTTTGGGGAAGAGGAAGAAGGAATTATAATCTCCCTCTCTTAACACTTCTTCCCCCCACCCTGGAACTTCTATTTCCATCAATTTATCCACCATTCACTGAACAAATGCAAATTATCATTGTGGTAGAAAAAAGTTCTGGATTTGGTGTCAGAAAACTTTGCCTCTGCTACCAGGTAGCTCTGTAAATTTGGTGCAGGCACTTTTTTCCTGAGTTATAGTATCTTTACTAAAAATGAGGGGGTTGGACAGATAGTATAGAAGGAGTGTTGAATTTGAATTTGGGACATATAGATAGAAAGGCTTGAGTTGTATGATCATGGGAAAATTATTTCACTCTTCTAGGATTTATTTTCCTCATCTATAAAGTGAAAATAAATAATACTTAAACAGGGTTGTTGTGAGGACAGTGCCATATGATTATGAATCATCATCATCTCAGATACAGAGAGACACAGGGGATAAAGATCCAGGCTTGAGGCCAGGAAGGTTTGGATTGAAGTCCTACATGTGACACGTGTGAGCCTGAGACAATCACTTAACCTCTCATGGATCTAGGCACCTCTCTAAGAGGACAGAAGGTACCAACTTGTACTGGTAGAGAAAGTTTCCTCACTTGGGATAATCCCTAAACCAATAAAACCAAGGTCCCACCTGTAACTCTACTATCTCTAAGGCTGTGTGCAGAGCTAACATTCTATGAGTCAGTAACTGAGGCCAGGGCAGACAGGGTGCTTCACTTTCCCCTCACTTTTTCACTTTAGCACTATGTCTGGCAAACAGCAAGCACTCGCTAAACAGTTGCTGAATGAAATGAATTAATTCCTTGCCTTGAGGTAGATGGGGAGTGGTGCTTTGTTGGAATTCACTAACCTACTGTGTACTTGATGACAGTGTGACATAGCACAATGCTGCATGACAGGTAACGTAGGAGAGACCTGATGTATTTTTATCTCCTGCTCTCTACAAGCTTATAGTCTTATTAAGGAGTAAGATACCTATACACAAAATAGAACAATGTAAGACAGACAGTATAGGTTTCCCTAATTTACAGTTTCAAAAATTCACTTGTGAATTGGTTGGTTGTTTCTATGGAAAAATCTATTCTAGTCCCAATATGATAAATGGTGGTAAGGCTCCCAGGTCAGTGCAGAAAAAGTGATTTAACTGAAATACGATATTTTGTCAATAAAGAATATAATAGAGGGGTGGTTAGGTAGTGCAGTGAATAGAGCACTGGCCCTGGAGTCAGGAGGACCTCAGTTCAAATCCAGCCTCAGACACGTGACACAATTGTCATCCTAGTAATTTAGCAAAACAAAAAATGATAAAATGATTTTTTTGATTTCAATGTTAATATTTGAATGATAGTTGGTCTCATTAGATGGTAAGGAAGTATACAGAGCCTTTTGTGGAAAATGTGAAGCAACTTTTGGGTATTTTCAAGGGCTTGGAACTGATTAATGACACTAGTTCTTTACTGTCCAATTTCCCTTAATAACTCATATTTATATAGCACTTATGCTTGAGGATTAATGGCCTTTGTTTTACCTAACAAGGAAATTCTTTCTGTAAGCTCCCTATCACTGCAAGTATTGGCACAGAATCTTGTCAGGGCTTCTTCGAACATACTGGAAGTTTGGACTTGATATTTCTAAGGCCATTTCCAAGTCCTACATTCTTTGAGTAGAACTTGAGAGGCACATAGAACTTTCGAGTTGGTAAAAAGTTTTATAAACATTGTTTCATCTGAGCCTCACAATAATTCTGTAAGGTCAATTCAGGAATTATTTGTAGAGACGTTTGTAAATTAAAGTAGGTCCCGAGTATGACAACCAGAATGGTGAAGGAACTTGAAATCATGTTATAAGAGCAAAAGCTGAAGGAAGCCATCATGTTTAGACTAGGAAAAAGACCTAGCAGGGTGGAATGGAGGGCAAAAGGGTTTCACAATAGCCATCTTCAACCATTTCAGGGGTTGCTGTGTAGAAGAGGGAATATATTTATTTTGTGTAACACCAGAAGGATTTGGCCCAATAGTTCAAAGTCATAGGAACACAGAATTCAACTGAATATGAAAAAGAATTTTCTTCTAGTTGTAGCTGTCAAAAAAAAAAGAATGGATTATTTTGTGAAGTAGTAAACTTCTTGTCTTTGGAAATATTCAGTCAGAAACTGGATAACCACATGTCAAAGATAATAATAATTAGAATACTAACAAAATAGTAGCTTACTACTATATATATATATTTATTTAACCTTCTGGTTTACAAAGTGTGAGACAAACCAGTTAAGAAGTTTTCTCTGCATCAGCCTAAATCTGCTTCTTTGTAGCTTCATCCATTGCTTCTGATTTCGCTCTTTGGGTCAAATAAAGGAACTCTAATCCCCCTTTTGTGTGGTACCACTCCAGATAATTGAAGATAACACTCAAGTCCTTCCTGAGTCTTTCTGAAGCTAAATCCCTAGTTCCTTCAACTGAAGGCCCTTCAACATCTTGGTTGCTCTTCTCTGACTTACCATTTTCTCTTTAAAGATGTGGTTCCCAGGGGGCAGGTAGGTGGTGCAGTGGATAGAGCACTAGCCCTTTAGTCAGGAGGACCTGAGTTCAAATTTGACCTCAGACCAGTGACTTGACACTCACTAGTTGTGTGACCCTGGGCAAGTCACTTAATCCTAATTGCCTGACCAAAAAAAAAAAGAGGTGTGGTTCCCAGAAAAAGATACTTTGACCAGAGCAGAGTTCAGACATAGTATCTACTCTTTGTTCCTGGAAGTTACATTTCTCTTAATGCAGACCAAAATTACATTATCTTTTTAAAAAAGATTTTTAGCATCATACTGCTGACTCATATGGATTCTCCAGTCCACTAAAACTCTCAGTTATTTTTCAGGTAAAACACTCCTTAACCATACTTCTCTGTTCTGTACATGTGAAGTTGATTTTTTTTTAAACTTAAGACTTTACATGTTTCAGTATCTTCTAATCTAAATCTTAGGTTCAGTCCAATGCTCTAGTTTTGTCAAAATCTTTTTTGATCTTGACTTTATCATCCAATGTGGTAGCTACCCTTCCCACCTTTGTGTCATCTGGGAATCTGATAAGCATGCCATTTATACCTTTACATGATTTATTAGTAAAAATGTTAAACATCAAAGGGCTAAACAGAGATCTCTGAGGCACTCCACTGAAGACATCTTGCTATAAGTTGATACTGAGCCATTACTGGGTATGCAGAGTGAGTGAGGAAAATGAGCAAGCAGCCTTTTGTACTCTGAATCTGGGCATTAAGTTTTAAGTCCATCTGTAATCATATACATACATATATATGAATATTTATTTGTTTTTAGTTCATTTTTATCTTCTCTATACAGATATTATAAAATATCAAATATTCTAAAAAATTTAGGTAAACTATATTTGAAACTTTCTTCTAATCTAATTTAACAATCCTGTCAAAAATAGGGAAAGTTAAGTTTGTTCTTGATGAAGCCATGCTGGTTCTCTGTAATCACCACTTCTTCTAGATGTCCATTAACCATTGTATTAGTGATTTATTAACTATGGGATTTTCCCAGGAATTCTTTGCCCATCAATTCTTTCTATTCTAAAATGCTGTCTGCCATATTCCAGGAGAATTATATGTCATTGGTAGGATCCTGTTGATTCAATGTGATTGGTCTTTAAAAATCTGATGGAATCTTTTGCCCTGGCCCTTCTAAAGCCTGGAAAGAGCAGCTTACAGAGCTCATGGCCGAGAAAGAGAGAAGCCCTCCAAGAACTAGGATCTGGAAGCATACATGGGGAACATATTCACTTTTAACCTGTGAGAGCAGAGCCAGAAGGGAGGCTGACATGATTTTTCTGAAGATTCCCCCAAAGGGAGGAAGTAATAAAGGCTGTTACCTGTCAGCTGAACTGAAGGCAATGACAGAGGGACATTTTTAAGTTGTGTGGCACTGAGATGTGACAGATATTAAAGGCCTACAACAAGCAGTGAGACTCCTCTGAAGCCAGCGCTGACAATTCTTTATGAGTGTGCTTTTCACACTGACCCTGTAGTGCCCGCCTGGCCCTCGCAGCAAACTCTTCTTATTGTCTGGCACACTGTTGTCATTGCCCAAGGCCCGCATCCATCTCTTTAATCATATCTAAAGAAGATCTATGGATGGAGGACAAGAGGAGGTGGTTTCCCCCCTCTGGCACTGAGTGAAAAAACAGTGCAGTTGACGTTTTTTATGTTGGGTTCTATATGTCCTTTCTAGCCCAGCTTTCCTATCTCTCTGGTCTGAGGCACAAACCATACCTTTTCCTAGCACTGGTGTGAGAAAAAAATAGTCCTAATCAGTAGTGACATAGTTAGCCTGTAGTTACCGCTTGCTAACCTCCAAGAAAGCTCCCTTCCTTCTGTGCTTCTTTTGACCCAGCCTGTAAGGCCTTAGTGCTAAACCCAACAGTTTTTCAGAGTTGTTTGGGAGAGAATATTAGCATGGTACACTCTCAGACGGTGGAAGAACCTCAGGCCTCCTGCCGTGAATCCATTTTACTTGGGCAGCTCCAAGCAAGTCAGTCTTGATCTTCAGTTTTACAGTGAATAGCTGATGCCAGCTAGAAGTTTCCTCTCAAAGAATAGGTGAAGACCCAAGTGCTGTCACTCACAGTGAGTACTGGGAGAGGCCTGTGTCAATCTGAAAGTCCCTGAGTGGATGGCATCAATACTGGAAGGTAGCAGTCTCAAAGACAGAAAACTGGTTTTATACTCTGTATCTCACCTTAACTAGCCCTTTACCCAACCCCCCCTTATATTTCTGCCTCACTCCCCTAAGGAGACACAGTAATTGATGATTAGCATTCCAAAGCTTGGCTTGCATCCTGTGAGCCCGTCATATTTAATTACATTTTAACTATATTCGTCTTCCATAATAGCACGAACATAATTTAGATAATTATCTCACTCTCTTATTCTCTGACTCTGCCTCACTTAGAGCTTGCAACAAAAATCGCTTTCTCTGCTGAAACATATAAACATACTCTTGGGCCAAGTGCTTTCCTCTCTCTAGCAGCAACAGATGTTATTGAAACCTCAATGGTTTTGAGCAGCAATTCAGAAAAAGAAAATTTATATTTCTTCCCATCTTTTTATTTATGTTTACACACAGAGTATATGTGAGTCTGTACGTACGTGTGTCCACATTTGGGCATGCACTCATGCACACTGTGGAAATGGGAAGCCTCATCAGTCAAATTAGCACCTGTAAAGTTCTCTCCCAGTTTTTCTTTTGATAAGGTTTAATGGCCTTTTCTCCAAATTTAAACTCTGCCGAACAGTTCTAAATGTCTGGTAAGCCTTTGAACAGATGTATTCTTTCTAATAGGATTTCTGTCACACTTAGATCTTAAAATTAATGACCTTTACCCTTACCTATTATGTGCCTCCTCCAGGAGGCAATCAGATAAGGAGAAAACTGGGCCTCTTCTAAGGAAGAGTGCCTCTTGAGCATCTTTATATACAATACACATTACCAAGAGGTTGCTACAGTTCTATTCCAGCACAAACCTGTCCAAAAAGTTTATATCCAGTTTCTCATTCTGACTCTTTTCCACTGAGCAAGAAAAAAGAAAGTCCCAGGGATCCACTGCAGGGCCATGGGATAATAAGATTCAGAGCTAAAAGGGTCTTAAGATTTCTGAAGATGCAGATGGAAGCCCAGAGGGGTCAAGTGACTGTCCCATAGTCACACAGGCAGGTAAACAGGATTTGAACCCAAGTCATCTGATTCCACATCTGGTGATGTTTTTGCATATACCATCTGTATGGTAATTCCTATTAAAATAACAGATTTTCTGGCAAAGTCTGACAAGGCCCAAACCTTAACCCAAACCAGTGGGCATAACTCCTTGGTTATGATAACGATTGCTTTAGCCCACCAACTCTAGACTACTTTAGGATGCTGGGCATCCTAATTATTTCCACAGAGATAAGACATGCATAGAAAAATAGAAACTAGACAAACCCAGGTGTTCTGCTGGGGCAGGTATGGGGGGAGATAATGTTTAAAAAAGCAAGTGTCACATGACAGCATTCCCAAGGAATCCCCTGCCCTCCTGTTTTGTTTTGGTCTGATTTTGCCACTACAAATATTTATGAAACCACTTTTGGACTAATAAATAGTCTCAGTTTCTTTAAAGTTTCTACTTACCTACATAGAGTGACTAATGGCCCTGGATTGCCCAGATCAGAATTCTGCATTTATTTATGTGTCTGTACTGATGTGGAAGCCACTAGATGCTTACACAACATTATGGCGTCAAGGACTGATGGAATCTCAAGAAGTCAAACCTAAAAGAACACTATGGGGGCATATGAAGGGAATGCTGTGTTGTGATTATAGTGTACCTAGACCTTAGCAAAGCTTTGGATGAAATATTTCATACTATATTTCTGGAAAAGATGGAAGATTAACTTGACAGACTTAAAGAGTAGTTGTTAATAATTCAGCATAATCATGGCAGACCCCAGGGATCTGTACCTGGCTCTGTGTTTTGTTTAACACTTTTATCAATGACTTAGATAAAGTTATACATAGTATGATCACTGAATCTGCAGAAAACCCAAAGCCAGGAGAGACTGGTAACATACTAGATCAGAAGTGTCAAAATACCCAAGTGTACCCAGAATTAGATTAAAATGTAACTGGGTAAGGTTAACAAACAAAAATACAATACACCACAGATAATGTTAATTTGTGGTTTTCTAGGTCAATATGCAGCTGCAGGAATCTGTTTCTATTTGAGTTTGACACCACTGGATTAGATGACAGTCAATTTCCAAAAAGATCTTGACAGGCTACAGTACTGGTTTGAGTCTAATACAATGAAATTTCAAAGAGAAAAATATCAAGTCTTGACCTAGGATACAAAAATGTCAACTTGACAAATATACAATGAAGATAGTATGGATAGACAGCTGTTATCCTGAAAAGGAGTTGGAGGTGGACCAAAAGTACCATCCAGGTCAGAGTGCAGTGTGCCAGCCAAAGCAGCTAATACAAACTTGGGCTGCTGGATTAGGAAGGGCAGAGCTTCCAGGAGCAGAGAGGTGACGTTTCACCTTACTCTCCCCTTGTCAGGCCTCATCTGGAGCATTTGGGGCACAACAGTTTAAGAAACACACTGATATCCAGAGAAAGAACTATAGGATCTGAATGCAGATCAAAGCACACTTTTTGTTTTGTTCTTTCTTTCTCATGATTTTTCCCCTTGGTGCTAATTCTTCTCTATAACATGCCTAATGTGGAAATATGTTTAATATGATTGTACATATAGTCTTTATCAGATTGCATGACATTTTGGGGAAGGGGGAGGAGAGGGAGGGAAAGAAAATTTAGAACTCAAAATCTTATAGAAGTGAATGCTAAAAATTTATATGTGTGTGTGTGTATGTGTGTGTATACACACACACATACACACACACACACACACACACATATATAAAATAAACACATTGATAAACTTGAAAGCCCAAAGAATACACACAGAACAGTGGAGTGTCTTGAGTTTGTGACATGTGGATAGAATGAAGTGTGAGCAGCCAGGAAAAAAGATGTCTTATCTTCTAGTACTTTAAGAGCCATCATGTGGAAGACGGATTAGATTTGTTCTTTTCGGTCCCAGAGGGAAGAACCAGAGGCAATGGTGAAAGTAGCAATGAGGCCAATTTTGGCTTTATGTCAGGAAAAAACTTATGAACAACCTGAACATCCCAAAGTGGTCCGGCTTGTTTTGAAAAGTGGTTGGAGTAACTTTCACCTGTTGATTCTTTAAGGGGTATTTGAAGAGTTTAATCAGACATCTCTAGAGTCTTCATCAAATACTATACTTATACACCTTCAGCTAAACCTTTGATCTTGTGGGAAATATTCACTTGCTAAAGGTCTTCATCTTGCTGGAGTTTAATCCCTTCTATATTTCTGGGTACAAAGGAAGCAAGAATAGCTCCAGGAGGCATAAACAGTACCTCTTAGTAACTCTTGCACTTACCAGGGAAGGTTGTTCATTTTGTTCAGAAAGGGAACAATATCAGGGTCATCCTTGACTTTACACTTTCATTAACCTCATGTATCCAATCACTGGCAAACTCTTGTTCGACTTTGAAACATCCCCAGCATCCATCCCTTCCTCTTTAGGCACACAGCCACCACCGGAATTCAGTCCCTCTACTCCTTTCCCCTGGACTACTGCAAAAGCCTCCTACCTAGCTGCCTTGCCTCTCAAATCTCACTCTACTTCAACTCATTCTCCATACAGCTATCAGACTGATGATCCCCAAGTTATGTCACTCTTGGACTCAGAAAACTCCAATGGTTCCCTATGGCCAAACTCCATTGATTGATATTTAAAGTCTTTTACAATCTGGCCACAATCTGTCCTTTCAGTCTGAAACACAACTCTATAGTTGAGTGAAATTGGCCATCTCCCTTTCCTTAGATCCAGCAGACACAATACATCCCCATACCTTTTCTTTCTCTGGCTGTCCCCTATGCCTGGAGAGCGCTCCTTCCTCACTACATCCTCTTAGAATCTCTACTTTTCTTAAACACTCAGCTTCAGCATGTTCTCCAGAGGCCAATCTTAAGCTCTGCTTGATGAATATCTGGCTAGTGGATCCAGATGGCTCTGGAGGTGAGGCTGGTGACCCTGCACAGCCCTCTCTTACTCAAATCAAAATTAACTGCAAGTCACATCATCATCCCCCTGATGTCTTGGACCTCTTTGAGAACGAAGGACAAACAGCCTGTGAGTAGTCTGAACTTCCTGAATAGGGACCCAGCTAGTTGGGTACCTCAGCTCATCCTCTCCTCTCCTCCTCTCCAAAGGGAGGTAAATTCTGATGGCTGAAAGCTGCCTAGGTAACTTGGAATTTATTGGCTAGATCTCTTTCTCTCTCTTCTTCCTTCCTTTTCCAACTCTTTTCACTCTGGAACTCATAGACTGGACAGTAGGTCCTAGTCCAAGCAAAACTTAATAGCCATTTTTCAGGCCCTCCTGGCTCAGAGTGAATGTAAATAGTAACTTTCTTTTTTGGCCAGCAACCCTGAGGGTCTTCACCTTCCAGTTTGATTTTTTTTTAAATTAAAGGGGCTATCCCTTGACTCAGTCTTGAAGAGGTCTATCTACTCTCAAAGTGAGAACCTGAAAAGATGTTAGCCTAAAAGGGCCAGGGTCTCCCATTGCATCCTGGGCCATCTCCAGTCATCCTGATGAATATCTGGTCACTGGACCCAGATGGCTCTGAAGAAGAACGTGAGGCTGGTGACCTTGCACAGCCCTCCTTCATTCAAACCAAAGTCAACTGCAAATCATGTAATCATCTCCCTGATGTCATGGTCCTCTTTGAGAATGAAGGACAAGGGGGCGGAGCCAAGATGGCAGAGTAGAAACAGCACGTCCAAGGCACTCTCCCCCCAGATCACCTCCAAACTATGTAAAAGGGGACTCTGAACAACTTCTGGATCCCCAGCACCCACAGAATGACACAGAGAAGCTAACTTCCTGCTGAGGACAGCCCAGCAGCCCTGCAGGAAGGAACAGCGCAGCGCTCTGGGAGCCAGCAGCGCAGTGTGCACGTGGAGAGCCGAGCCCAGGTCTGCTTGAGCCGTGGTTTTAGCCCCAGGGTGGCCAGGCCAGCAGCTGGCTGGAGGGACCCCAGAACACCAGCAGCTGTGGCGACTCCAGAACTATCAACATAGACATGCCTAGGACAAAGCAAGAGGTTAGTGCCCTATGGCCTTTGGGACCAATATTTGGGGAACGCGTCGGCTTCCTCCCCTGGTGGCTAGAAGCCGCTGAGGAGACACGCCATTTTGTAGTTTTCAGAGGCAGCTCCAGCTCCTGGCCTGTGAACTGTAGGGAGATCCAGCGATCAGTCTTGGGGGTAATAGCTCTTGCTTTAACTTCCCTGGATCTGAATTGTGGTCTGGGGTGGTGGTTGTGGGGTGGATATCCAGCTTGCCAGAAACGGAAGTTGTCCCCCCACATGTTCGGGACGGAAGCTCCCCTGTCTGGTGGCAGAGTAATACTGTGGCAACAAGTCCAAAAGTCAAGTAATTAAGTGGCAACGTGCCAAGGCAAAGGAAACAAATTAAACAGAAAAATGCAACATTAGACTTCTATTTGGGGGGCAAAGAGGATCAAAGCATAGAACAGGAGGAGGACTGTGAGGTCAGAAATCCTGCTCCAAAAGCCCCAAAGGAAAATATGAGTGGGTTGACACCATAAGGACCTTAAGAAGGACTTTAAAAACCAAATGAGAGAAGTGGAGGAAAAATTGGGAAGAGAAATGAGAAGAATGCAGGAAAAGTATGAAATGAGGGTCAACAGCCTGACTGAGGAAAACAACACTAAAAAATAAATAGCTCAAATGGCAAAGAGAGCCCAAAAGGGCAATGAGGAGAAGAATGCCTTAAAAAGTCAACTTACAGATGGAAAAGAATCTCAAAAGTTCACTGAGGAGATTCATTCCTTCAGAGTTAGACTGGAGCAAATGGAAGCTAATGACTTTATGAGAAATCAAGATGCTGTTAAGCAGATCCAAACAAATGAAAGAATAGAAGGCAATGTGAAATATCTCATGGGAAAAACCACTGACCTGGAAAACAGATCCAGGAGAGACAATTTAAAAATTATTGGACTACCTGAAAGCCATGATCAAAGAAAGAACCTAGAGAACGAAGGACAAAACACAACAACACAACCTTCCCCCTTCCCCAGTTTCTAGTGCCCTCAGCCCCAAATGTCCTTTTTTCCTTTTTGTGCATTCACCCATATATGCATACATTGTTTCTTCCATTAGAGGGTAATCTTTCATAGGGCAGGGACAATTTCACTTTTGTTTTGTAATAAATCACTGTGGATTAACCAGTTGACTCTTTTGGGAAATTTATGCTTGCAGGGTTCAAATTTTTAGTTGCTGTAGGAAAGGAAGCTTTGGTTGGAAGTATTTTTGAAGCAGCTGGGTGTATAAATTATTCTTCATCTGGTGATGAAGTGAACAGCCTAGAGTCTGGAACACGAGTTCAAATCTGGTCTTCGATAATCACTAGCTGTATGACCCTGGGCAAGTCATTTCACCTGTCTACCTCAGTTTCCTCATCTGCAAAATGGGGGATAACAACAGTACCTATCTCCCAAAGTTTCTGTAAGGATCAAATGAAATATTTATAAAAAACACTCAGCACAGTGTCTGGCACATAGTAGGTACTATATGAATGCTTATTCCCTTCTCTTCCTTGTTCTATTCACTTCCCTTTACAACAGTGTAGTCTTTCCAGGTTTCTCTGACATCGCCTCCTTCGTCAGTTCTTACATCACAAACGTATTCCATCACAATTACATATCATAACTTGTTTAGCCATTCCCCAACTGGTGTACCCTCTGACATTCTAATTCTTTGCTACCCCAAAAAGAGCTACAAATATTTTTGTACATGTTTATTTAGTTTATTTTGCTTAGGACTAATCCATCTCTTAACCTCCTCTCTCTTAACATTCATTAGAAAAATCCATCGAGAAGGCAAGAAATATGATACCAATTTTTAAAAGTTTGTATTTATTATTTATTTTTAGCATTCTTTAAATTTTTTTTGAGAATTTACTGTAATTTCCCCCCTCTCCCTTCTCTTCTCTCCTTCCTACTTTCCCACTGAGTAAAATATATTTCTATACCCAACTCTGTGTGTATATTCTTCCCTCCTCTGACTAGCTCAAAGGGAGGCTCAAATGTGAGTTGCTTCTTCCATCCCTATCTCCTTACTGTAATGTGATCACATCTCATATGTAAGATGGTTCTCACTAATTTCCTTTTCCCTTGCCCTTCTATTTCATTTTCTCCCTTCTCCTTTTCATTACTCTCTTAAGATCTTCCAGAATGACTCCCAGGCCTTGCTTAAGTAGAGTCCTCCTATGAACCCTGATGAGGGGAGTTCAGAGGGGATACATGGCTTATCTTCCCATATTAGAATATGAGCAGTTTGTCCTGTAGCCCGTCCTCATTGTTCATGTTTACCTTTTTGTGCTTTTCTTAACTCTTGTGTTGGCTGCTTCTTCCTGGAACCTCCCTTTTAAGGAGGGTGCCCAGACCAGCCATGTCTTCGTTCTTCTCCAGGCTGCACTGCCAACTCTCTGGACTTTCCCATCATGCTCCCTAGAGCTGGGTATCTTCCCCTCCCCTCCAGCCCCTTCAGTTTCCTTTTATGTATTGTCTTCTCCCATTACACTTCCCCCAGAGCATAAGCTTCTCACAGAGAGGGATGGTCTTTTTTTTGTGGGGGAAGGGGGCTTATATTTGTATTCTCCATGCTTAGCAAAGAACTTGGAACATAATAGCTTAACAACAAATACTTGCTGACTTGATGATGTGTGTGTACACTGCACATGTATACATACACACAATACCCACATATGAAACCTTACAGAGACTTTTAAAAACCATAATCATCTGACTACATTGAAACAACTATGTGGGTGAGAGAAATTTCATGGACAATGTGTTAGGTGGCTATACATCCCCCTTTGACTGCTGGGTAGAGGACCCTCCTATTTTCCTAGGGATGCAGAGCTAACAGTCTATAACTGTGGATGTGGGCGCATCATGGATGCCTGGACTATTGTCCATGTTCTGAATTTCCTGTCTGAGCATCCATGATGCTTCTACACAGTGGCAGTCAGAATGAATATTAGTGAAGCCATTTCTTTCTTCAGTCCTAGAATCTTTTACTGTAAGGATCTGGGAGAATCCTAACAAAAACCCCTAATATATCTCTAACAAAAAGCATTTGGGCTTCCCTTATTAAAGGTAAAATGGAAATGGGGAAAGGTGGAAGAGTCTAAATCAAACTAGAGAAGTTACAGGTTAAAGGTTCCATGCCCTAACTGCCATCATTCCCTTGGCAAAAGTGAAGTCTTGAATTCAGTCCTTAACTAAATGGGGTGGCTGCTGTTACTAGGAAGAGAGAGGGAAGACCTTTTACTTGAGTGGCATTAGGATTGTCTGGGAGTCTCAGTACTGCCTTCCAATATTTCTTGATTTTATTTAGTACAAGTAGCTTAAGCTAGTATCTAAGTGCATTCTCCTTTTGAGTCACTTGTAATTGGGAAGATAATAGTTAATAAAGATTTATTAAGCACCTACTATGTGCCAGGAACTGTGCTAAGAGCTGGGAATTACAAATAGGCCTGACTCTCAAGAAGCTTACAATCTAAGAAGATAAAAATCTTGGTTGAGAAACAGGCATAAAAAGGACATTTTCCTTGAGTTCAGGGTAGAGACATAATAAATTCACTTATGTTGATTTTATGAAAAATTTTTTGTGAATGCATTTAAAACCCTAGACTAAACTGAGAGGAATCTGGGTCAAGGTAAAGAACAGGAGATTCTGTTACCAACATAGGCAATTTCTTGTACTTAGATGCAATAGTCAATGAACATTTATTAAGTGCTTACAGTGTGCCAAGCACTGTGCTGAATGCTGGTGATACAAAGAAAGGTCCCTCCCCTCAAAAAACTCAGAATCTAAAGAGGAAAGACAATACATAAAAAGAAGCTGAAAGTGGCGTGGGAAGGCTGATGAAGAGGCAAGCATGAAGTCCTGTAGATGGGATGGGAAATGATCTAAGTAGTAAGTTTCAGAATCTACTTAATCTCACAGAATGGTGAGTTTCAAGAGAACATGAGATCCAGGAGATCAGCAGGGACACGATAAGGAGTTCCCTTAAGTATGTCCTTTAAATGGCAGAGGACTGGGGAAGAAGTTTCTGAAGTCTACCCTCAACTTCCTCCTGACCAGAGGGAGGAAGGGGGAGGGGCCCTAAAGGTGTGGGGTGGTGAAGAAGTAGGAGTTTCACACAAATGATTTCATTAACTTGTTTAGGGGAGATACTTCATTCCCTATCTATGCAGTAACCTCTGGGGCTTCCTATTCTATATATAGAACTGTTCCAATCCTCTCTACCTAAGAATATTAGATTCCCTTAGCATACTATAAGCTTCATGAGACTATGGACCATGCTTTTTCTAAACTTTGAATCTTAATTTCTAATACAGTGCTTTATATAACTTCTAATACAACAGATACCATTGAATTGAATTGAATGAATGAAATGATGTATCTGTGGGTGTTGACATCTTTAGCTGATGAGGGAGTGGGCAAGAATAAGATATACAATCCTGTCACAGGTTCAAAGATACACAGCTCTGGCAGGAGATGCTAGGGTTCCTTAGAATTTGACTAAAATGTACCGACAGTTATGTCCTATGTTTGGCCTTTCCATTGTCTGTTTCAGCAGCTAAAGAACTTTGCTTGAATTTAACTAATATGTAAAAATATAGTTGTAGGTATTTAGAAGCTGGAAATAGAAAAACTGGGAGCACTGTGACATTCTCTGCCAGAAGCATGGTTCCTGGGCTGGTGCAAAAAGAGGCAATTCATTGGTTCTCAAGGGAATTCCCAGGCCCCAGCAGGCCTAGTGTTTAATAGAATCACTGTTTTAGTAATGTAAGTGGTTTCTTTCAGTCCATGAAGGGATTGGGTCCATGAAAGAGGCTGATGCTCCTAAGGTACATCTATTTATGTTACTACTTGATACCACCTCCATTTTTCTGTAGCCAACACATTCCCATGGAGATAAGCAATGAAAATTCCATGACTGCAGATGTACAGAAGCCAATTTTCAAATGTTAGGCATTTGGCAGTTTTGTTTCCCCACACTTCAAATACCAAAGGGATCTAGCCCGCATTGTGGACTAAATACCTGCAAGTCTCAGCTTAAAGAACAAAGCCAATTTAATGAATTTATGCAAAACTGTATACGAAACAAAGTCTGATCCCAAACTCAGAAATACATTAGCTGAGAACTTGAGCAGCCCTTTCAAAATGGCATAGTGTCAAATAGGCATAGAACAAAGCATAATTTAATCCCAATGTAAACTAAGCATTTCCTATGGATCACCATCCCAATAATACTCTAGAACTGACCAAGAAACATTTTGTACTATTGTGCTATGCTGGGCAATGGGTGAAATGTAAATATTTAGAAATTATGGTCATTTCCATAATGCAGTTTACAGACTAAAAGGAAGAATATGACATGAAGGCGAAGTAATTGTGATACCAAAAAGGATAAGGTCAAGTACCGGTGGATAGAAATTGGTACCACATGTTAATATCTGACTCTTAGGTGACAGTGAGCTCAAATTCCACGAAGTGGTTACCACCAGCTTGGAAAGTGCCAGATACTTTGGGGAAAGCCATGGAGGACACTAAAGAGAGACAAAAAAAGGTCATAAAACCAAAAAAAATGTTCTTTTGGAGATAAAAACTATTGTTTTCAGTTTATATTTCTAAGTACATCCTTGAACTAGTTAATATACCAGAATCTCTAAATATGAGGTTTGTAATAATAAGAAAAAAGCAATGCCTTCATGAAGTTGTAAAAACTTAAGTGCAAGTTAACATAAGAGAATTCTTTGGAGATGGAGTGAGGATCTAGATTTCTGAGTGAGTCCAGGAAAATCACCAGGACTATGTTAATTTGATCAATTAACCAGTAGAATGAACTCCTAATAGAAAGTGGTTATCCTTGCCCTTTGCCCAACCTACATAAGGTCTACCAACAGATTCTGGAGTCTGAATGATGATGGCATAAACAAGAAGAATGGTCTTCATCCTTTCCATTTCTGAAAACCTGAAAGATTTCCCTCTTACTTCTAAATCTGTTCACATACCTAGTATGAGCTAGGCTGAACTCATGGCTTTTATTCCCCCTCTTGTCTATGTTTGTCATGGATTCTCTTTGTGTTCCTCTTTGCCTGTTATATTCCTTCTAATCTTTTACAGCCCAATTCAAATGGCATCTCTTCCATGAAGCTTTTCTGGATGCTTCCACTGGTAATGTTCTTTCACCCCTTGGACCTCACGTGTAAGTTAAAGGTAAAAAAAAACCCCAAAAACAAAAAACCTGCTAACATACAGTGTTGCATTGTATTGCCATCTGAGCATGTATTCTATCTTTTTGTTACTCTTAAGTTCTGTAATGACATGGACCATGTCTTACCTAAACTTTGAATGTCTCCTGGTGTGTTCTATACGCTACAGGCACTTAATGTTTTCTGAATTGAAAAAAATATCTAACAGAATATATCTTTCATGATATCTACATCTAACACTTTGTTTCAACATGTTATTTAAAATGTTTTTTTGAATTTTGTTAATGTTTCCCTAAGATGAAATATGAAGGGAAATATAAGTGCCTTTATGATTAGGAATAACCCTACTCACTCTCTTTGACAGTCCCTTGTCCTAAGGTTTCTGTAAACTGGAAGGCACATTATCAAGAAATCAGATTACATTCAACAAAGTTAAAGGTTTTCCCTGTCACAAGTATATCTCCTGTGATAAAATACCATAAAATTCTTACTACACTTAAATCAGCTTATTTTTCTAGCAACCTATCTAAGGGGAGGAGAAAACTGACTAGTAACTCTTTTTGATTCTATTGACAGCCTATAAAATCAGCTAGATCAGCTATTAATCTCAGAAGGCCTGTGTTGATTATGTATAATAAATTCATTACCATTTTATGAATAAGCTCTAGGTCATACTGTCTGGATGTCTGGCATTTCACCATTTCCATGATTTTTTTTTTTTTTACCAGCTGCATTTAGGGCAACTTAGTAAGGATACTGTTTATGTTTTCAGAGGCACTTAGAGTGATACAGATAAAGAGACAGACACCATGCCTGCCCCTAAGTGTCAGGGTACTCTTAGCAAAACGGTTTCAATGCTAGTGACAGTAACTCAAAGGATGTGAATCAGGACTGGAAAAGCCCTTAGCTTATAAAACCTGCTAATGAAAAGCCCCTTAGCACTAGATGATTTTTGGATGCCCATTAGTTTTCTGTCAAAGCATCTCATATAAAGATGTTTGTAATCAGAGGTGGCAAGTAGTTTAGTCAATATTTTTGAAAAGTTCAACCAAGCACTGAAAAAAGATTTTATAAAAAGTTATTCAGCCTAATTACATTGTCCGTTTCTTTTGGCCTCTGTCTCTATCATGACTATACTGGAAGTACCTGAAACAGGGGAAATCAATATCCCTATACTACTTGCTACTGAGGGACAGTATAGGAAGGGTAGGACCGGATGATATTTAAAGGGAATGAAATTTTATCTTCTTATTGTTCAGCTGTTTTGTTTTCTTAAACAAGTGATAATTCAATTCAGCAAAGTACCTAGTCTACAAAAGACACTATGGTAGGCAATAGGAATATAAAAATAAGAAAAGAAACAACCAAAACAACTTTTGGAAGTTTATGTTTTACTGGGAAGAATACAACTTATCATAGAATCTAGAGTTGGTAGGGACTGCAGTGTCATACCTAGTTCCTGGAAAGGATTCCTACTATAACATAGCTAAAAGGGACCTATCTAGGCTCTTACTGAAGACACCCAATGAGGGGGAACTGATCAGTTTGAGTCAATTAATTCCACCTTTGGAAAGCTCTTATTATTAGGAAACTTCCTGATATCAAACTGCTTTTGGTTCTGCCAAACAAAACAGGGCTAATCCCTCTTACACATGACAACTCTTCAGATCACTTAAGTTGGCTATCATGCTGCTGGAAGGCTTCTCTTTTTTTAGCTAAATATTCCCAGTTCTTTCAACAGATCTTCATATTCCATGTATTCACCATCCTCATTGGCCTTCATGGGATGCTCTCTAGTTGACTGATGCCCTTCCTAAACTTGGTTCCCAGAACTAAACACAATACTTTAGATATGATCCAACTTGGGCAAATAACAATGACACTATCACTTCCTTATTTCTCAGAAGCCATGCCTCTTACTGTGTCTAAAATTGCCATAACTGCTGCATCAAAGTGCTGAAACATACTGAGCTTCCTAAGGTTCAGGCCTGACCATGTCACCCCCACTACTCACTAAGTTACGGTGTCTCCCCACTGTAATAGGAATGTAATCTGATTCCTGTGTACTGGCAAAGGTAACAGGTACTTAGTACTTAATCAAGCCTCTGTTAAACAGAAGGTGTGATCCTCTGTTGCTGGCATAACAGGAAGGGGCTGAACAGAGAGGGGCAATACTGAATATAAGGAAAGACCCTGGCTAGGAAAGTCAGATCCTCTTGGAGCAAGCTTCATGGGGGCACAAGCTTCTGCCACCAGGGAGGCTAAAGAGGAAAGGCCCAGGCTGGAGAGAATGATTTTGATTTTGGGAACCTGGGTGAAGTGATTTTGATTCTGGGAACCAGCTGGAGCTTCTCCTGGGAGCTGCTGAAGACTGAGGAAGCATGACTGTGATACTGGTAGGAAATACTTTGATACTTTGTAGGAAATACTGTGATACTTTGTAGGAAACTGTTTGTGGCTTTGTTTAGCCTTGACTTCCCCGGGGCCAGAAACTATTAAGGATTTAAGGTTGACTGGACATTGTGAGCTTCAGTGTGGAACAGGAAGTGCTCAGAGAGCTGGACAAGGACCTGGGAGCCGTCTGCCTTTGAACCCAGGTAACAGTTTGGTGAACCCAGGTAGGATCTGGGACCATTGAAGGGGATCCAGGGAATCTGAGAGACCACTCCGAGTCAAGCTGAAAGAAGACTTTACTTGGATACTCTGTACTGAGAAACTGTAATTTACTAGTGACCTAGGGATGGAGGGCTTATGTATTTTCTGATGATTGAATAGTGAATAAGTGACTGATTGAGTTAACTTAGTGTGCCCCATGAGCTGAGAACTTTGACTATTTTACTTTGTGTTCCTCCTTGAATGATTAATGATGATTGAATGATTGATTTACTAAATGACTGTTCTTTGTTCAAAACTTTGTGACAGCTGTGGTGAAAACTATTTGGCCATTTTAGTGATAAGCTGCTGTGAATGCTGTATTTTGATTTTTGTGATAAGCTGTAACTGTGAATGGTGTACTTTGATTTTCTGTGAATTGTTGGTCTAATTTGTTACTGAATAGAATGTTCACTATACTGTGTAATCAGAATCTTAAAAGCTGTTCACAGCAGCAATTCTCTGAAAAGCTGCTCATGCTTGGCTTTACACACACTATCTTCATGATCAAATACCTAATGCTGTTTGGCTTTTAAAGCTCCTGCTTGCTTACCTTTCCAATCTTACTGCACTTAATTCCTCTCCACATATTCTAAGATCCAGTAACACTGACTTTGTTGATCCTTTCACAGGACTCCTTTTCAATGGCTGTCCCCCATGCCTGCAATGTTCTTCCTCCTCATCTCTGCCTCCTGGGTTCTCAAAGTCTTTCCTCCCCTCTACTGCCTTACCAGTTTCTTCCCTCTGACATTGCTTCCAACTTACTTTTCATTTAACTTGCATGGACATAGTTGTTACATGTTTTCTCTCCCCCTAAATTACCAGTTCCTTCAGGGCAGAGACTGTTTTTTATTTTCTTTGTATCTCTCAGACTTAATACAGTTCTGGGCACATAGTATGTGCTTAATAAATGCTTGTAGACTTGATTTGACCATCCCTATGAAGAGCTGGGGTATAAAAATGTAGATAGGTTATTCAAATAGGAAAGGCCGATGAAATGAGAGCCACGGTGCTTGAAGAGACACATCCAAGCACAAGGAGGACATATTAGGGTTTGAGAGAATGACTCCAGGTACTGATCCCTTCAGAAGAAAGAATGGTCACTAAATGACCAAAATAAAGACCAAGTTAGAGTGATAGAGACAAAGAGAGAGCATGCTAAATGATGGCATCAAAAGGCAGCATCTTTTGGAAATGGCTCCTCTCTATGTATGTGCTCTTCCAGACGTTCTTCTGACTTTCTGGTCTCCAAGACCATGCCTAAGCTGCACTCTTTCCCTGGAACATCTTCCAGACCCTGTGGCCTTCTCAATCTGGAATAATCCTCCTTCTCCCCCTGGTCAGTTTATTCCATTACCTCCACTTTGGGGAGGGGCCCAGGCTAGCCAGTCTTTATTGCCCTCCCTGATGTGATTCTGACTTTCTAGACTTCAATACCATGCTCCTGCATCGGTAACTTTAATCCTACTCCTTCCACTCTTTTCACTGCTCTCTTGTATGTTGTCTTTCCCCCTTAGAATCTAAGCTTCTCAAGGGCAGGAGTTGTATTTCTTTTTGCTTGTTTTCATATCTCTGGTGCTTAGCACAGTAGTAAATGCTTAAAAAAATGCTTATTGCCTGCTTATATTCTCACTCTTCTATAGGATGGTTGGCTTTCTGTGGGATCAGATTGTGACTGAATATAATGAAACAGAAACATGCATTCATTTTTGTCTAGTGTATAAAACATGATGAACTGAGTAAATATTCAACTGTACCTTTTTCCAACATAAAAATTCAGATTATCTTTAAATCCTTACTTTAGGGTTTTAAAAAAATGCTTTCTAATTATGAGAAAGTAGGCATTTAGGACAATAGCTATCAATACATTCTCAGATATCCATGACTTTTTGTGGCTTTTGGGGACATTTTTCTTTCCCTTCTTCAGACATATTGAAAAAAAAATCACTCATTCCTTTTCAAATTGCATTGTCTCCAGCACAGATTTCTTTGGTGGGTCCTATGTCTGGCCCAGCTGCTCTTCTCATTTTGGTCTTTTTCTAGTGTCATTTTCACTTCTTCAGTTCCTAATTTTCCAATTTTCTGGGTGTGGGGTATAGTTTTAATAAACATTTCTCTTATTATTAGAAATTCAGAGTTATCTTTTATACGGTTGTTAATAATCTGTAATTCTTCTGTCACTAATTTCCTTCGACTACTTATGAAATGACCTGAGGTGTTATGTACTTGCATTAATTTCCCATAAATCTTGTGTATCTAATGCTCCGCTGGAATGCATTCTATCTATTCTAGTTCAAAGATCTTTCTTTTTCACTTCTACTTTCTCCATCAAGGAGTAGAATAGTTTAGCTTTTCACTGTTTTCTGTTAAAAACCACCTTCTCCCAAATAGTAAGCTAGTAGCTTTCTTGTTTACTTCCTGGCCCTGGACATAGTTAAAAGAAATCAGTCTTTCATGTGTCCTGGTCCTGGGGAAGTTGTTTGGCAAAGAACTTTATTTCTATGTGGGTGGTTTGGATGTATCCCAGAACCTTGCTGTTGGAGATACTATTCCACCATTTACTGTGGAGCATACAGATGCCATGTCAGTATTATAACAAAGAACTGGTCAGTTTCCCTAAGATCACACTGGCCTTCCAGGTTTAGTTTCAAGTTTTATTCTATATTGGTTAGATTTAATTCAAAATACACACATATGTATGTAAATATCTATCTATATTTAGACAGCACGTAAGAATTTGGTGACATTTTTTGAGGTAGATAAGTAAGGTTTCTCTAGGCCAGATTTGAACAAAACCTTAGTTTTCTTCCATTTATTATCTGTTTATAGCATTGTGTTGATTTTGCAAAGTAGTCCAATATCTTACATCCAGCCTGTGTTTTCCTTTTCAGTATGTACTCTAGTGTTAGCATACTAATAGCTCCCGTATGTATGTTTCAAGGTTTGTGTAGTGTCTAGTAAAGAATCAAGAACATTTCAAAATTTCCATTCATTTCTGTAGAAAAAGGATGCATACTGTTATTAAATCACATTTTCTTCTCTATACTAAACAATCCTATCTCATCAGCATCAAATAGTCAAAGTCTGACTTTCTAGCTCTTTAATCATTTTGGTTTCTTTCCCCTGGAGCCTTTCCAATTATTTCACATCATCTAAGAGGTCAACTCTGTCACCATCTCATCTTTGTTTTTAATTTTACTAATGTGATGACATAGTCAGCAGAGTTAGTCCTCCAATAAAGATGAATAAGGGCAGGGGGCTCTAGAGATGGAAAAAAAGTTTATTAAGGTAAAATGAACTCACCAGGTCAGTCAAACACCTCCACTTTTAGATCTATAAACAAATGCAAATGCTTTCAGGTAGCAAACAGAATGTTGTGCTATACATGCCATCTCTCCTTAGTGCCATTCTCTCCAGAATATGAAGGACTGAATATACTCCCCAAAGAACTGGCAATTAGGCCCTCTTTGCCTAATTTATTTTTAATATGGTACATGAGATTCATGAGCTGAGGCGGCTGTGTTTTAAATACTAATAAAAAAAAACTCAGGAAACTAATTTATTAAAAATAAAGGTAATAAAAAAGTGATCCACTTATAGCCAGAGTGTCTGCTCATGGGGATAGGTGGTCACAAAGCACTCACCACTGTAGAGGGCCCAGAGGGAAGCAGCAAGAATTGATACCACTTAGTAAAGGGAGAATGAGGTCCCTCTGACAGTGTAGTCCCACTTTTCCTTGCATCTTGTTTCTGTATCAACCTATACCAGGTTCCCTAAAGAGCATTCTGTTTTATCAGTTCCAGTCTGAAAAAACTGTCCTTCTGAAGAGGGATTTATTTTCAACTCTGTCTGATTGAACTACTTCTCCTAACCCTGGTGTTATGAGAAAGGGACAGAAAATCCTTACAAGTCAAAAGTTGCTTCTACTTAAAATATCTTCTATAAGAAAGATGTGTTTTGTTTTCAGAATTTGAAGCTATTTCTTTCCGAAGGTTTGGCAAAACACACACACACACACACACACACACACTCTCTCTCTCTCTCTCTCTCTCTCTCTCTCTTTGTGTCCAACTAGGGTTTTACTCAAGTCTCATAAAGTTTTATGGTCTGTGATTTATTAAAAATAACACTTGATAATGCAGATTTATCACACTGAAAAGTCTAACTTTAAAAAGTGATTTAATGATGTCTATACTTATTTTCTGACATCTTTACAAAGCTGTTAGTGTAAAAATATATTTTTCTTTTTCAAAATAATTCCTCCTTTTATAACCGTCGTGTACCACCAGAGCAATACATTAAAAATGTAGCAGAAAGAGTGAAGGGAGTCTAATTATGCTGAACAAATGTCACCCCTAGCACCAAGCACTTAGTTCCTTAGATCCTGGAGGAAATTTCCTTTTCTTCACCTTCTTCACAGGTGTATCCTCTGCTCCTGGCTGTTACTGTTGCTAGGAGAAGGTAAATGAAGTCTCCCCAAGGTCATATGGATGTAGTAACCCAGTGTACAAACAAGCTACTGATTATAATTTAAAGCTTCTTTTCTTCCCATTTTAACCATGTTTATGAGCAAATCTTTATAATTTAACCTTTCAGCCAATTAGAACAGCGTTGATTGACAGCAAATGAATAAATCACATTTTAGTACAGGAGATGGAATCATCCTCTCCCATTAATCCAGCTCCTGTGCTGGTGTGTGGGTAACATGATATTTATCACGCCACTCTGTTACATTCCCTTGGGGTGTCATTTCATGGCCTACCAGTAAAAACTTCACATTTACAGCAAATGCCCCTCTATTACTGTCGATAACATCTAATTGATATGTCAAACCTCCAAGGAATGCTGTAAATTTTAACACTGCCTCCCCAAAGAAAATAAACTGGCGAAAAGGTAAATCAGCATTGGTCTTCCTGTAATAACCTGGTCATCTCGAGTTCTAAACAAATCCCAGCAATAACATCCCCACCCATCCTTTTCCAGTCTTGGCATTCTTTAGCATGGACAGGTTTACACAGCTCTGAAAAGCACTGCTACCTTCCTGCACTAAATGGCAAAGAGAGTATTGAGCTTTAGCTCATCGGTTGGGAACATGCAAACTGTTTTATGAGTGAAACTGTGTCTAGACACTGGCTCAAAAGTAATTCAAAAAGGAACAACAATAATAATCAAATTAATAATACTACACCTTGCTTCTGAAGGGCAAGAAGCAATGATCAAAAATATGATCTTACTGTCAAGTACATGTATACTTGCTTTCTGGAGATTAATTCTACCTACTGCTATATGCTTTTCTCACTTCTATCTGCTCATTTTTCTTAGAGCCCTAATGTGGGTATGGCAGGCAGAAGTGACCCCTTGAGTTTAGGAGAAGTTTTTATGGTTATAATAATAAAAATTTTAACATTAACCCAAAAGCCAACTCTACTCAATGCTAGTCTAAAATCTTTTTCCCCTGTAATTCAAATATATTTGGAGCAAAGTGTAGTTAAAGATGGCTTTTTGTATGAGCTAATTTAGCAGACTGAGAGAGGAGAAACGGGTTAAAATTCTGTCTCTGGTAACACTAGTTTGCCACAATATCTCCGAGTCTCATTTTCCTTATTTGTAAAATGAGACTAATAATAGCACCTACTTAAGAGTTTGAGAATCAGATGAGTTAATATAAGTAAAAGATTTTCAAACAAGTGACATAACTGTCAACTGCCACACTGTTATACTACTAGAAAAGTCTTTAATTCAGATACAGAATCACCTTTTTGACCAAATTATCTCTCCATTCCTTCATAGCTTTCTTTTTTTTTTCAGTTCTGATATCTACAATATTTCTACCATTTGCTACTTCAGGCAAGAATTTCTACTTTTATCAATTTTTAAAATTTTATTTTCAGTTTAGAATTCTGTAACTCTCTTCCCCTACCCCACCTACTGAGGAGGCAAGAATAATAAAATTCACTACATGGTCATGCAAAAAAAACCAAACAAACCAAAAAAACAATTATCTTATTAGCAATACCAACCTCCAAAAAAAAGATAGAAAGAAAGAAGAAAGGAAGAAAGAAAGAAAGAGGGAAGAAAAGAAAATGTGTCTCAAATTGCACAATGAGTCCATCACCTCTATCACTTCTCTATATGGAGGTCCTTTTGAATTGTTTCTGGTCATTGTGTGGATCAGAGTTCCTAAGAATTAAAACACTGATTATCTTTACGATATTGTTTTACTGTATAAATTATTTTTGGTTCTGCTCATATAACTGTACATCAGCTCCTACAAGTCGTCTCAGGTTTTTCTGAAACTGTCCATCTTTTCTTACAGCACAATGGTATCTCATCACATTCATATACCATGAGGTGATTTAGTCATTCCCCAATTGAGGGGTGCCCCCTCAGTTTCCAATTCTTTGCCACCACAAAAAAGCTGGTATAAAATACTTTTGTACATATAGGTTCTTCTCTTTCTTTTAACTGTTTGGAGTACAGACCTAGTAGTAAGCAATTAAATGTACAGTTTAATAGCCTTTGAGATATAGTTCCAAATTGCTTTTCAGAATGGTTGAACACTTAGTTCATAGCTCCACTAACAATGCATTAAAGTACCTGTATTAACATAGCACCCCCCCTGCATGCTTCCTTCTTTTCTTCTGTTTCCCCCTCTACTCCATGTAGCCAAGTTTCATCCACATAGCCCAGACCCTGCCCAGGCTGGTGTTCCCAACACAGGACTTCTATTGTCTTGCTCTGCTTTGACAACAATCATTCTAAGCCATTTGCAATACATAAAAATGCTCAGGCCTAGGAGACTCAATAATTACCAAAGACTAATTTCTCACTTTCCTACAGTGGAATTCTTTTTCCTGGCTTTAACTGGCTAGCTGACTACTCAGTGGACAAGCTTCTTGGTGTTCCAAATCCTGTTTCTGTGAATTCACTGCTGGCAGGCACTGCCATCGTAACAGTATTGGGAAATGAAGAGAAGACTAAACTTGGAATGAGAAGATTTGGGTTAGAGTCCCAGCTGTAATACCTATTAGCTGTGGTAGTCTGGGGCAAGGCACAGACTCTTTGAGCCTCTGCTTCTTCACCTGTGAAATGGGAATAATATATTCCTTACATCACAGGGCTGTTGTGAAGCTATTATCATTATTATTGCTGTGGTTATAATAGAGATTGTTTCGATGATATAGGGCATCTCCATGTAAGGAAACTCCCTCTGCTTTGCACTGAGAGATTTTGCTTTGCCTAGGGTTAGACTGCCAGAATGTGTCAGGGGCTGAACTTGAACCCAAGTCTTCTTGTCTTTGAGACCCACTCTTTTATCCTCTATGCCTCATTGTTTATGCAACTAGAGGGAAAAAGGAACACTTGAATCCAAAGTCAAGGGTTAACAAGATAATTTGAGGGATAAACCCCCAAGAGCCATGTGTAAAAAATACATGCAATATGTCAATAATAGTAGTTGGAATGTGTTGTGGAAAGTTTGATCACATGGAAGAGAGCTCCAAAAAAGAATGAAAAGTGTCAGGAAAAGCTGGTATATGGGGCAGCTAGGTGGTGCAGTAGATAAAGCACCTGGCCTGGAGTCAGGAAGACCCATCTGCCTTTGCTCATATCTGGTCTCAAGATATGTATTAGCTGTGAGACCCTGTGCAAGCCACTTAACTCTGTTTTCTCAGTTCCTCACATATAAAATGAACCAAAGAAGGAAATGGCACTTCAGTATTTTTGTCAGGAAAACCCCAAATGGGGTCATGAAGAGTCAGACACAACTGAAAGGCTGAATAACAACAATAATTCCTTATATATAATCCGAGTTCTATAACCTAATCCTAGGTTATGGAACAATGTTGCCCAAGCAAAATGGGAAACACCCATCACTTTAAGGGTTTTAAACCACACTGGATAGCAACAAGCAATTTTAGTCACTTCTACAAGTATGAATCTATTTTCTTTTCATTCTCTGTATACCATGATTTTTGTATTTAACCTGTGCTAATCCAAATACTTAGCTTAACATGAAGCTTGTCTTAGATATGCCTGCTTTATACTGCCATAGAAATGGTTTGGTTGTAAATTGTAATTTCAAGGCTATGATGAAGTATGATACTATATGCTTACCATATAATTAGAACAAATCTATAAGCATGGATCAGAAAGTCACATTTAGCAGAAAATGCATTAACCTTTGATGGAGTTTCTGCCCTAAATGATGATCATCATACTATTTAATGAGTTCCCCTGCAATGGGGCAAGAGCCAAGAATATGGACAAAAGAGTAACTATTCTGTCCTAATCATGGTCCACAAAGGGAGTAGTTTCTTTCTCTTTCTTTTCTTTCTTTCTTTCTTTCTTTCTTTCTTTCTTTCTTTCTTTCTTTCTTTCTTTCTTTCTTTCTTTCTTTCTTTCTTTCTTTCTTTCTTTCCTTTCTTTCTTTCTTTCACATCACCAAGGATTTAGAAGATAAAACTATCTGAAATTTATTTTATAGCATTCTTTCCCCCTACCTGGTAAACCAAAGCTTGGCAGGCCAAACTCTAGACTTATGCAAACCAGGTTCAATCTCAGGGCTTCTCATAAATTACTCTTTGGCTTATGCCCACAACCCAGGCATTCTGTAGTAATTTCAGAATATTTAGCTCATATTTCATCTCTACAGATGGAGAGATAAAGTGGCTATCCAATGTATAAGGGACCTTTCTCTACAGTTTGATGCTACTCTTGCTATATGAGCAGTTCACATTTTTCTGAGTTATTCTTTTATCTGACTACTTCCTATAAACTGTTGCCTCTGCATAACTCACCTATCCTATGTGTTACTGCCATTGTTTCTAGCCACCCTGTGACTCTACATTGCCTTCTAGGTGATCCTTAGCTTCAACTCTTCAGAGACGATTAACAATCATTGACTCACAGTCATACAGTATTACTAGTACCATACTTTGTTAAATAAAATGGACCTTTGTTTCCAAGAGAAGCGTGGGGTCATTAAAAGAACTGGAATTTCCTAAAATTTCCCAGTGCACTTTATTCTTTCTATTTAGTTTTGGGCCCCGTTCTTTGTTCATTTGCAGGGTCTATCCAAGAAATATGCACTCACAGACAAGATTTGTGGGTTTTCCATCAAGCTGCACATCATAATCTAGACAACAGAGACTACCTCCAAACTATGTAAAAAGGGACTCTGAACTTCTGGAGCCCCAGCACCCACAGAACGACACAGAGAAGCTAACCTCCTGCTGAGGACAGCCCAGCAGCCCTGCAGGAAGGACCAATGCAGTGCTGGCAGCGCAGCAAATGGGGAGCCAAGCACAGGTCCGCCTGAGTCATGGTTTTAGCCCCAGGGCGTCAGGGCCAGCAGCCGGCTGGAGGGAGCCCAGAACATCAGCAGCTGTGGCAATTCCAGAATTATCAACACAGACATGCCTAGGACAAAGTGAGAGGTTAGTGCCCTATGGACTTTGGGACCAGTATTTCGGGAACGCTTCAGCTTCCTCCCCTGGGGGCTAGAAGCTGCTGAGGAGACACTCCATTTTGTAGTTTTCAGAGGCAACTCCAGCTCCTGGCCTGCGAACTGTAGGGAGATCCAGCGATCAGTCTTGGGGGGGTAATTGCTCTTGCTTTAACCTCCCTGGATCTGGATTGTGATCTGGGGTGGAGGTCTTAGGTGGGTTTTCAGCTTGCCAGAAATGGCAATACGTTCAGGACGAAAGTTCCCGTCTGGCACTAGAGCCACAGTGTGGTAACAAGCCCAAAAGTCAAGTAATTAAGTGGCAACATGCCAAGGCAAAGGAAACAAATTAAACAGAAAAATGCAACCCTAGACTCCTACTTTGGGGGCAAAGAGGATCGAAGCATAGAGCAAGAGGAGGGCTGTGAGGTCAGAAATCCTGCTCCAAAAGACCCAAAGGAAAATATGAGCGGGTTGCAGGCCATAGAGGACCTTAAGAAGGACTTTAAAAATCAAATAAGAGGGGCGGAGCCAAGATGGCGGAGTAGAAACAGCATTTCCAATGTGCTCTGCCCCACACAAATTTCAAATAATGTGAAAGGGCACTCCAAACAACTTCTGGAGCCACAGCACCCACAGAACGGCACAGAGAAGCTAACCTCCTGCAGAGGACAGCCCAGCAGCCCTGCAGGGAGTGGCCAGCAGAGTGCTCTGAGAGCAGGCAGCACAGCACACTGGGAACCAACAGCGCAGTGCACAGAGCCGAGCCCAGGTCCGCGGTTTTAGCCCCAGGGTGGCCGGGCCTTCAGCCCACTGGAGGGACCCCAGAACACTAGCAAGTGTGGTGATTCCAGAAATATCAGCACAGATATGCCTAGGACAAAGTGAAAGGTTAGTGCCCTATGGACTTTGGGACTAGTATTTGG
The DNA here is from genome assembly GCA_011680675.1 of Gymnobelideus leadbeateri. NCBI lineage: Eukaryota > Metazoa > Chordata > Mammalia > Diprotodontia > Petauridae > Gymnobelideus > Gymnobelideus leadbeateri. Next base: position 248,773 of record WOXC01008431.1, on the reverse strand, counting down.
GGAATGCGTGGCTTCCTCCCCTGGGGGCGAAAAGCTGCTGAAGAAACTGTAGCACAGAAGCCATATTGCAGCGTCAGTAGTGGCTCTAGCTCCTGGTCTGCGAACTGTAGGGAGATCCAGCAATCAGTCTGGGGGTTAATCGCTTTTGCTTTAAACTGCCTGGATCTGGATTGTGGTCTGGGGGGGAAGTTTGGGGTGGGTATCCAACTTGCCAGAGTGAGTGGAGGCTTTACAGAGGCCACCCAACTGGCAGAAGTTGTGAAGACCCCACGTTTGGGACAGAAGTTCCCCTGCCTGGTGGCAGAGTCACACTGTGGCAACAAGCCCAAAAAAAATCAAGTAATTAAGTGGCAACATGCCTAGGCAAATGAAACAAAATAAACAGAAAAGTTCAACATTGGACTCCTATTTTGGGGGAAAAGAGGCTCAAAGCATGGAGGAGGACTGTGAGGTCAGAACTCCTGTACCAAAAGCCCCAAATGAAAATACAAGCTGGCTACAGGCCATAGAGGACCTTAAGAAACAGATAAGAGAAGTGGGGAAAAATTTGGGAAGAGAAATGAAAAAGATGCAAGAAAAGTATGAAATGAGAATCAACAGCCTGACTGAGGAAAATAACACCTTAAAAAATAGACTAACTCAAATGGCAAAAGAGGCTCAGAAAGGTAATGAGGAGAAGAATGCCTTAAAAAGCTGAATTTGCCAGATGGAAAAAGAATCTCAAAAGCTCACTGAGGAGATTCATTCCTTCAGAGTTAGACTGGAGCAAATGGAAGCTAATGACTTTATGAGAAATCAAGATGCTGTCAAACAGATCCAAACAAATGAAAGAAAAGAAGGCAATGTGAAATATCTCATGGGAAAAACCACTGACCTGGAAAATAGATCTAGAAGAGATAATTTTAAAATTATTGGACTACCTGAAAGCCATGGTCAAACAAAGAACCTAAAAATCACCCTTCAAGAAATTCTCAAGGAGGGGGCGGCTAGGTGGCGCAGTGAATAGAGCGCCGGCCCTGGAGTCAGAAGGACCTGAGTTCGGATCCGGCCTCTGACACTTAATCCACACAAACAAAAACCTAGCCGTGTGACCTTGGGCAAGTTACTTAACCCCCAATTGCCCTAAAAGGGGCGGCTAGGTGGCGCAGTGAGTAAGAGTGCCGGCCTCGGAGTTGGGATGACCCGAGATCAAATCCGGCCTCAGAAAGTGAGCACCCACACCCAAATAATGACTAGCCGTGTAACCTTGAGCAAGTTACTTAACCCCAATTGCTTAAAAAAAAAAAAAAAAAAGAAATTCTCAAGGAAAATTGCCCTGATGTTTTAGATCCAGAGGGCAAAATAGAGGTTGAAAGAATCCACTGATCACCTCCTGAAAAAGATCCCAAAAAGAAAGCTCCCAGGAATATTATAGCCAGGTTCCAGAATCCCCAGATCAAGGAGAAAATACTACAAGCAGCCAGGAAGAAACAATTCCAATATTGTGGAATCAGAATGGCACAGGACCTGGCAGCTTCTACACTGAGGGATCAAAGGGCATGGAATATGATATTCCAGAGGGCAAAAGAGCTGGGACTGAATCCAAGGGTCACCTACCCAGAAAAAATGAGTATTTTGTTTCAGGGGAAAATATGGTCATTCAGTGGAATAGAGGACTTTCAAGCATTCTTGAGGAAAAAAAGAGTTGAATAGAAAATCTGACATCTAGACACAAGAAGCAAGAGATGCCTGAGAAGGTAATCAGGGAAAAGAAATCAAAAGGAACTTATCAAAGTTGACCTATTTATATTCCTATATGGAAAAGCAATAACTGTGACTGATGAAATCTTTCTCAGTATGAAAATAATGGAAGAAGGGTGTATGGTCATATGAATACATATGTGAATGTGTGTATATATGTTTACAGTTATACATGGATAGAGGGCATAGGTTAAATTTGTTGGGAAGGCAGGATACTCAAGGGGTGAAATTATGAGGTGAGAGAGGAAAGTGGCAAGAGGAGATGGGGAGAGACAGGGTAGGGCAAACTATCTTATGTAGAAGAAGCAAGGGGAAGTGGTTGAAAGGGAGGGGAAGAATAGGAAGGCAAAAAGGCAAAACCACATTCTCATTGAATTTGGCTCAGGGAGAGAATGACATACATACTAAATGGGATATCTTAACCTGCAGCAGAATAGGGGGAAAGGGGATGAGAGGAGGGATGATGGATGGGAGGGCATCCTTGGGGGGAGGGGAGGTTGGAAGTACCCACTATAGAAGAGGGACAGGATCAAGTAGGGAATGGACCAGGTGGGGGGTGGGATGAGTGGGAGCGAATTATAAGCAGCCTTGTACAATATATCTATTATGGTAATGTTTTGCATAGCTATACATGTACAACACATACTGAATCACTTATCTTCCCAGAGGGAATGGGTGACAAGGGAGGAAGGAAATGGATCTGAAATTCGAGGTCTTAACATTAAATGTTTCAAACATATATAAATACTGTTATTAATACTCTTTTGCTTGTAATTGGGAGATAAGATGTGCAGGCATTGGGACACAAAGATTCACCTTGCTCTAATGGCAAAGTTGAAAGGGGTATGGGAGAAGGTATGGGAGAGAGCAGATTGGAGGAAGTGATATCTTGTGGGGCTGCTATTCTGGGAGGGTGGGTAGGGGAAAAACAGGGGGGAAAATAATTGTAACTTAAAATCTGGCGGAAATGAATGATGTAAAACAGAAATTAATAAAGCATTTGCTTAAAAAAAGAAAAAAAAACAATCTAGACAACAGAATTTTCTATTAAAATTGTTATTTACTTATTCTAAACATTCTTTCCTTTTTAAGTTTAGAGTTCCAGATTCTCTCCCCTCCTCCCATTCTTCCCCCACCCACTGAGAAGACAAAATATATATTAATTATGCAAGTGAAATCACACAAAACATATTTCTATATTAGCCATGTCACAAAAAAAGTGAGGAAATTATACTTAAATTTGCACTTAGAGTTCATTAGTTCCCTCTCTGGAGGTTGAAAACATTTTCTCATCGTGAGTTCTTTGGATCACTAAGACTTCCACAGTTGATTGTAATCATAACACTACTGTTACTGTGTAGTACTGCTCACTTCATTTTGCCTCAGCTCATATAGGTGTGGTCATATTTTTTTTCTGAAACCACCCCCTTTCTCTTTTTTTTTTTTTGCTTTTTGGAGAGCAATTGGGGTTAAGTAACTTGCCCAAGGTCACATGGCTAGGTTTTTGTTTGTGTGCGTTAAGTGTCTGAGGCCGGATCCGAACTCAGGTCCTTCTGACTCCAGGGCCGGCGCTCTACTCACTGTGCCACCTAGCCTCCCCCCTTCTCATTTCTTACAGCACAACAGTATTCCATCACAATTATATGCTACAACTTGTTTGGCCTTTCTCCAAATGAGAAGCATCCCCTAACTTTCCAATTCTTTGCTACCACTAAAAGAACTGCTATAAACATTTTTTGGACATACAGATCTTTTCCTATTTCTTTGACCTCTTTGGGGATACAGATGTAGTGGTAGTATTGCTGGATCAAAGATGGTATACAGTTTGTTAGCCCCCTGGCATAGTTCCAAACTGTTCCCTAGAATGATTGGACCAACTCACTACTCTACCAATAATTCTTATTTTCCCTCATCCTCTTCAGTATTTGTCATTTCTGATAGGTATGAGGTGGTACCTAAGAGTTGTTTTAATTTGCTTCTCTCTAATCAGTAGTGCTTTAGAGTATTTTTTTATATGACTGTGGAAAGTGTTAATTTCTTCTTCTGAAAACTGCCTTTTATATTTATATTTATATTCTTTGACCATGTTACCAATTGGGAGATGGCTGTTTTTATAAATTTGACTCAGTTCCTGATATATTTAAGAAATGAGGCCTTTATCAGAGAAACTTGTTTTAGTTTTTGATATTACTTCATTGTCTATGGTACCTTTTAGCAAAATGTAGTTTCCCTGATTATCTCTTTCAATTAGGTCTAATTTTGCTTTTGCTTTGTCTGAGGATCATGATTGCCACACCTGCCCTCTAAACTTCAGCTAAAGCATAACAGACTGTGCTCCAGCCTTTCATTTCACCTTTCTGTGTGTCTTTCTATCCTTAGTGTGTCTCTTGTATCCAAACTATTGGATTCTGGTTTCTAATCCATTATTCTGCTATTTAAAAAACGTTTATAGTATCTCCTATACTATGATTAGATCAGCCCATTCACATTCACTGTTATGATTATTAACTGTGCATTTCCCTCTATCCCGTTTTTCTGTTTGTCCTTTCCTTGCTCTATTTTTATCCTGTCCCTGCTCCAAAGCCTGTATTGCTTCCAACCACTGACTCCTCCAAACCGCCTTTTCCCTTATCATTTCCCTCCCATTTCTCTTAACCTATTTCCCTCCTATGTCCCTATCAGGTGAGATAGATTTCTATACCCAACTGCATGTGTATATATACTCTTCTGTCTTTGAAACAATTATAATGAATGAGGTTCAAGCATTGTCCTTTCCTATTTCCCCCCCATTACAAAGGCTCTTCTTTGCATGTGTCTTTTATGTGGAAAAAATTTCCCCCAATCTACTTCACCCTTCCCCCTTTTCCCAATGCATTTCTTTCTCACCCCTACATTTCTTTTTTGGAGATCAACTGAACATAACCAACTCTTATCTGTGCCTTCTAGGTGTAGACTTCTTCTAATGGCCCTAATAATGAAAATGTTCTTAGAAGTTACATGAATTCTCTTCCCCTAGAGGACTGTGAACAGTTTAACATCAATGAATTCCTTATAGTTTCTCTTTCATGTTTACCTTTTTATATTCCTCTTGAGTCTTCTGTTTTTATGTCAAATTTTCTATTCAGTTTTGGTCTTTTCATCAGAAGTGCTTGGAAGTTCTCCATTTCATCAAATATTCCTGTCCCCCCTGAAGGATTATACTCAGTCTTGCTGAGTGGGTTATTCTAGGTTGTAATCCTAGCCCCTTTGCTTTCCAGAACACCATATTCCAAGCCCTCCACTCCTTCAAGGTGGAAGCTGATAAATCTTGTGTGATCCTAACTGTGGCTCTGATATCTGAATTATTTCTTTTTGGCTGCTTGCAATATTTTCTCTCTGACCTGGGACCTCTGGAATTTGGCTGTAATATTCCTGGGAGGTTTTGCTGTGGGATCTCTTTTAGGAGGTGAACAGCAGATTTTTTCAACTTCTATTTTACCCTCTGGATCTAAGATATTAGGGCAGTTTTCTTTGATAATTTCTTGAAAGATGACATTTAGGATTTCTTTTTTAATCATGGCTTTCAGGTAGTCCAATAATTCAGGTAATCCAATAATTCTTAAATTATTCTTCTATTAAATTACTCTTCTATTTTTTTTTCATTCTCTTGACTTCCTTTTTGTTGTTTCTTGAAGTCTCACTGAATCATTAGCTTCCATTTGCCCAATTCTACTTTTTTTTTTTTGGCCTTCTTTCAAGGAACTCCCCTCCTCCCCACCCCCCCGCTTTTTTTTGTCTTTCCAAATGCTTTATTAACTTCTGGTTTACATCATTCATTTCTGTCAGATTTTGAGTTCCAATTTTTTCCACATTTATCCCCTACCCACCACCCAAGAAGAACAGTCCCATAGGATATCCCCTTATCCAATCTGCTCTCTCCCATACCCCCTTCAACTTTTCCAGTAGAGCAAGATGAATCCTTGTGCCCCAATGCCTGTACATCTTATCTCCCAATTATATGCCCAACAGTATTAATCATAGTATTTATATATTTTTTAAAACTTTGGTTTTAAAAGGAAGATAAGCAACTTAGTATATACTGTACATGTGTAGTGATGCAAAACATTACCATAGTAGATATACTGTAAAAGACTGACTATATTTCCCTCCCTCCCATCCCACCACCCACCTGGTCCACTCCCCACTTTGATCCTGTCCCTTTTCAAAAGTGGGTGCTTCCAAATTCCCCTCCCAGCCTGCCCTCCCTTTCATTGACCCCCCTCTCATCTCCTTCTCCCCTACTCTCCTGTAGGGTGAGAAACCCTATTTAGTATGTATGTCATTCTCTCCCTGATCCAAATTCAATGATAAGGTTTTGCCTTTTTGCCTTCCTATTCTTCTCCTCCCTTGTAACCATTTTCCCTTGCTTCTTCTATATGAGATAGTTTACCCCATTCTCTCTCTCCCCATCTCCTCTCAATATATTCCTCTCTCACCTCTTAATTTCACCTTTTAAGTACCATCCCTTCCTATTAAATTCGACTTGTGTCCTCTATGTATACCTGAAAACATATGTACACACACTCACATGTGTATTCATACACCCATATAACCTTCTTCAACTATTTTCATACTGAGAAAAGTTTCATCAGTTACAGTTATTGTTTTTCCTTGTAGGAATGTAAATAGTTCAACTTGGATAAGTTCATAATGATTTCTTTACCTAGTTTACCTTCTCAAGAATCTCTTGCCTCTTGTATTTGAATGTCAAATTTTCTATTCAACTCTGGTTTTTTCATCAAGAATGCTTGAAAGACCTCTATTCCACTAAATGACCATATTTTCCCCTGAAACAAGATACTCAGTTTTGCTGGGTAGGTGATTCTTGGTTTTAATCCCAGGTCCTTTGACCTGTGGAATATCATATTCCATGCCCTTCAATCCCTCAGTGTAGAAGCTGCCAGGTCCTGTGCTAATCTGATTGTGTTTCCATAATATTGAAATTGTTTCTTCCTGGCTGCTTGTAATATTCTCTCCTTGATCTGGGAATTCTGGAACCTGGCTACAATATTTCTAGCAGTTCTCTTTTGGGATCTTTTTCAGAAGGTGATTGGTGGATTCTTTCAACCTCTATTTTGCCCTCTAGATCTAAAACATCAGGGCAATTTTCCTTGAGAATTTCTTGAAGGATGATTTCTAGATTCTTTCTTTGATCGTGGTTTTCAGGCAGTCCAAAATTTTTTAGATTGTCTCTCCTGGATCTATTTTCCAGGTCAGTGGTTTTTCCCATGAGATATTTCACATTGCCTTCTATTCTTTCATTTGTTTGCATCTGCTTAATAGCATCTTGATTTCTCATAAAGTCACTAGCTTCTATTTGCTCCAGTCTAATTCTGAAGGAATGCTTCTCCTCAGTGAGCTTTTGAGATTCTTTTTCCATCTGACAAAGTTGGCTTTTTAAAGCATTCTTCTCCTCATTGCCTTTTTGAGCCTCTTTTGCCATTTGAGTTAGTCTATTTTTTAAGGTGTTATTTTCCTCAGGCTGTTGACTCTCATTCATACTTTTCTTGCATCTTTCTCATCTCTCTTCCCAATTTTTCCCCCACTTCTCTTATCTGCTTCTTAAGGCCCTCTATGGACTGTAACCAGCTCATATTTTTATTTGGAACTTTTGGTGCAGGATTTCTGACCTCACAGTCCTCCTCCTGTTCCATGCTTTGATCCTCTTTGCCCCCAGAATAGGAGTCTAATGTTGAATTTTCCTGTTTATTTTGTTTCCTTTGCCTAGGCATGTTGCCACTCAATTACTTGATTTTTGGGCTTGTTGCCACAATAGGACTCTGCCACCAGCCAGGGGAGCTTCCGTCCCAAGTGCTGGGGTTTTCCCAATTGCCGGAGGTATTGGTTGGGTGGCCTCTGTGAAGCCTCCACACACTCTGCCAAGCTGGTTACACACCCCAAGACCTCCACCTCAGATCGCAATTCAGATCCAAGAAGGGTAAAGCAAGAGCGATTACCCCCTAGACTGATTGCCAGATCCCCCTACAGTTCACAGGCCAGGAGCTGAAGCTGCAGTGTGGCAATGTGGTGCATGCTGTGCCGGCTCCTCAGTAGTTTCTCGCCCCCAGGGGAAGAAGCTGATGCATTCTCCCAACAAGTCCCAAAGTCCATAGGGCACTGACCTGTCACTTTGTCCTAGGCATCTATGTGTTGATAATTCTGGAAAATCCACAGCTGCTGGTGTTCTGGGGTCCCTCCAGCTGGCTGCTGGTCTGGCCACCCTCAGGCTAACACCTTGACTCACTCGCGCCTGGGCTTGGCAACCAGAGCCCTGCGCTGGTCACTCCCTGCCAGGCTGCCAGACTGTTCTCAGCGGGAGGCTAGCTTCCCTGTGTCGTTTTGTGGGTTCTGGAGCTCCAGATGTCTTTCAGCGTCCACCTTTTACATAATTTTGAAGTGGTGTGGGTGAGAGTTCCTCAGAAGTGCTGTTTCTAGACTGCCATCTTGACTCCACCCCCCCCCATTCTACTTTTTAAGGAATTATTCTCTCCAGTGAGCTTTGGTCCCTCTTTTTCCATTTAGCCAATTCTGCCTTTTCAGAAATCCTCTTCTTCAGTGAAATTTTGTGCCTCTTTTTCCATTTGGCCAATTCTGTGTTTATTTTTTAATGTTATTTTCTTATTTTGTGCTTATTTTACCAAGCTGTTAATTCTATTTTCATAATTTTCTTGCATCACTCTAATTTCTTTTCCCAATTTTTTTCCCTTCACCATTCTTAGTTTTTTCTTTAAATTCTTCCAGGAATTCTAGTTTGCTTTGGGTCCAAACAGTATTTTTCTTTGATGGTTTGCTTGTGGATGTTTTCACACTTATCTTTTTCTAAATTTATGTCTTGGTCTTCCATGGCACCATTTAGGGTCAGAAACTACTTCTTATTCTCCTCCTCCTTCTCTTATTTGCCCATTATCCCAGTCTATTTCTTCACTTTGAACTTTATGTTAAAGTTGAGCTCTACTAGGGGCAGCTAGGTGGTGCAGTGAGTAAGAGGGCCGGCCCTGGAACCGGTTCTGGCCTCAGAAAATTAGCGCCCACACATAAAATAACTAGCTGTGTAACCTTGAGCAAGTTACTTAACCCCAATTGCTTAAAAAAAAAAAAAGTTGGACTCTGCTCACCTGGGGGTAGAGAGGTACTGTGCCAAGCTTCCCGCTTTTTTTATATTCTGGTTTTCAGAGCTAGTTCTGGGAATCTATAGGTTTTCAGTGCTATTCTAGGAGAGGCGTGTTCACTGCTCTGGTCTTTACCCAGGAGGTGCTTCTATTCACCTCCAGTCACAAGTGCTAGTGCTCCTCTTGGCCCTGCAATTGTGTCCAGGTCCCCTGATTTCCTATGACCACAAGTACTAGTGTTTCTCTTGGCTCTGGAACTTTGACCAGAGTCCCTGATTGCTTGTAACTGATCACAAGTGCTCCTTTCCATTTTGGAATTGTGACCCAGAATTGCTTATAATCTAGAGAACTGCCAAGCAGCACCAGCTGCACCCAATGCCAGCAAAGGGTCCCCTGTAATCTCTTTCTAACTACTTGTCCAAAACCCTTACTGCCTCTGGACTAAGAGCTCCTGAAACTAATGCTGCTGCTGTTGTTGCAACTGCCTCCAAGGACCACTGCTTGTTCTCTTGTCATGCTCTGTACCTATGCCCACCCTGGCATTACAATCCTCTCCTATGAACCTCCTAAGTTGTCTTAGGCTGGAAAATGGTAACCCTCTGACATTTTATTGGCTCTTCTGCTCCAAAATTTCATTTGAGGTGCCATTTTAAAGTGTTCTAAAGGGAAAGATAAGAGAGTTCAGCTGGGTTCTGATCTGAACTCTACCATCTCCAAGAACAGCATTCTTAATCCGTTTGTTTTTTCTAGGCATACAGTGAGACTAAGTCTTTTAAATGATTATAGACTTCATTTAGGAAGTGCTGCAAAATTCTAGTACTTGACAGATTTAGAATAATGTCATCCACAAGCAAGAAAGCAATTAGAGGACCTCATTATCTACAGGATATCCCTATTTCTTTAGGACTTAAAGTCTGACTTAAGGTCTGACTGGATATTCTCTACGGCTGTGGGAAATATCTTGGAGAAGCATTTGTTTCCATTCCATGTTTTATGTTTCACTTAATAATAACCAGAGGGCTTCCCAATGAAGTTATTTCTTTTGCTAAATTATTCAAGGTATCTTGTATGATATTTTGACATATGCATATAGACACTGTTGGAGGAATGACTTTAAGGCAGTGTTTTTCTTTGTTGAATCAAATACATTTTACTGGTCAACAAATACTAAGTTTACTCAGGTCTTGTGTTCCCAATATCTTTCAGTCAATTGTGTGATTGTAAAGATGCAGTTTACTATAGAATACTGCTTGTCTACCTATTCTTATAACGTCATCAAGTATGTCTTCAAATGCATGGGAAAAACTGTTTTCATAAAAAATTTGGTAGAGATGGAAGCATGTGCGTCCTTAATTATTAATGTCCTCTTGATTGTTCTTTCTGATAATGAAGTCTGAGATTCCCACCCTGCCCTCTTTGTTAGATACCTTTGGTATCTTCCTCTGTTTTAGATACCCTGAGAAGAACCCCTTCAAAAATCTGTCACCACTAGCACGGACCTACTTCTGACATACTTAATTCTTATAAGCTGCCTTTTCCACCTTTGTTTCCTTGGGTGTCATTTTCATTTTCTCACTCAACACATCTCCAACTGTGATATTAAGCATCTGAATATGGGGGCTCCACCATTCTTGATGGTGAAAAGAGTTTGTCATAGAAATATCTGCAGGTCTTTTTCATCTGTTTCTCATTCTCCTCCCAGTGTTATCCTTATACACCTCCTGGATTACTTTGCTTAGCTGAGTCTCTTGCTAAACTCTTTTTGTCAAAATCATTCTGCCCCACCCTTCTAATTACATGTAGGCCAAGTTTTCTTTAAATTTATTTTTTGTACTATTTTTCTACTGCATCTCACTGTTTTATTAGGTGATATTTCTAATAATCTCCTAAAGTTCTGTTCTTTAAGATTTTACAAATGAGTTTATATTCTGAAGTGGCACTGCGTCCCCCGCCCCCTCCCCTGGACATCATGCTACTTGTCAAGGTCAAGTGGTTGTTGGCTCTTTTTTTCTCTTCACTATGGCAACTGATTTACACGGGCTAAATATCTTTAAGAAGGACATCCCCAGTGTCAATGTCCATTATTCCACACCATTTTTAGGCATCAATAGCTTGTTTAACTAGATTAGGACTGAGTTGTCAGCATCTGAATTGGTCAGCCACCATTTGATTCGGCAAAGTAAAATACTGCCTTTAAATCTTCCTCTGAGCAAGAGTCTGTCATGCATATGTCAAAATCTTACAAGAATACTTGAATGATGTAACAAGAGATAATTTCATTTGAAAACTCCTTGTATCTTTTTCTCATTTTTATTCTTTTCTCTAAAACCACTGTTCCAACTACATATCACTGATGAGCTGTTTTCTGTCCATAAAAATATAATTAATTTGATTTTTTTTCATATTATTTGGTTATCATCATTGGTAATCATAAGGTCTAGCTCTTCCTAATTCTTTTTCCTAAATAAGTATTTATTGCTTTCCAATACCTTAAAAACCTTGGCTCCTCTTGTTTCTTATTCCTCAATCATATTTACTTAAAATATTTTCCTATCATCCTCTCCCATACATATCTTCACATTATACTTTGCATTAAAGCATATGATGACCTAACAATACCACTTATAGGACTGTATCTCAAAAAGATTATGCAAATGGGAGAAAGACCCACATATACAAAAATACGTATAGCAGCTCTTTTTGTTCTGGCCAAGAACTGAAAATTGAGGGGATGTCCATCAACTGGGGAATGGCTGAATAAGTCGTACTATATGAATGTAATGGAATACTACTGTGCTATAAGAAATGATGAGCAGGTAGATTTCAGAAAAAGCTAGAAAGAAACTGATGCTGAGTGAAGTGAGCAGAACCAGGAGAACACTGTACACAGTAACAGCAACACTGTGTGATGACTGACTTTGAGACTTAGCCTTTCTCAGCAATGCAAGGACCTAAAACAACTCTGAAAGATTTGTGATGGAGAATGCTGTCCACATCCAGGGGGAGCAATATGGAATCTGAATGCGGATGGAAGCAGACTATTTGCTCTCTCTTTTGTTTTTTCTTTCTCATGGTTCCTCCCATTTGTTCTAATTCTTATATACAATATGACTAATGTGAAAATATGTTTAAAAAGAATGTATATGTAGAGCCTATATTGGATTGCATGCCATCTTGGGGAAAGGAGGGAATGGAAGTGGAGAAAATTTAAAACTTATGGAAGTGAATGCTGAAAACTAAAAATAAGTTAATTTGTATTTTTAAAAAGCATGCGATGATTTAAGTTGAAGAATCTTATTTAGTTCATAAAATTTACCTACTTTCTTATCTGCTTTTACAGATATTGGTACATAAGATGAAATTATTTTCAAAGTGGTGTTTTTTGCAAATATTTATCACCATAATAAGCAATGACTAAGCAATAAGTAGAGAACTTAAAAGCCATCTTTCCATTTAGCTGTGATTTCCTTTTGTCTTCGGGTTTGATTTGCAGTTATAATGTCAAAGCTGCTATGATGCAGTTCTTCCAAATGGATGCTCACTCACTGGTCGACAGACAAAAATCTCATGTTAAAGTACTGGTGCAAACAGTCAAGCTAAAAATATGTAATCGCTACGGGATGGTCTTCATTTCATCTCAGAGACAATATAAAGTGCAAAGGACTCTCAGAGTTCACAATCAAGAAAACCCTTCCTCTTGCCTATGAGAGTCACTTTTCCTTATGACCACATACAATCCTTTGGATAAGAAGTTCTTAACTTCTTTTGTGTCATGAACCCGTTTGGAAGTCTTGTTATGTCTGTGGATCCCCTCCTCAGAATAATATTTTAATAATATAAAACATGAAGGAAAATAATTGTATTAAAAAATAGCTATCACGGTTGGAACTAAGATGGTGGAGTAAAGGCAGGGGCTCATCTAAGCTCTCCCCCAAATCTCTCCAAATACCTTTAAAAATTACTCTGAACAAATTCTAGAGCAGAAGAACCCACAAAAAGACAGAATGAAACAAATTTCTAGCCCAAGACAACCTGGGAGGTTGACAGGAAGGGTCTGTTGCACTAGGATGAGAGAGACTCCAGCACAGGCCATACCAGCAAACCAGGAGGAGGCCATGGGAGTGACTATTCAGCAGTGGCAGAGGCTGCATCCACAACTCTCAGCCCAGAGACGGTAAACGGGCTGAATAACTGGCTTTCAGTTATTCAAGGAGATTACAGGGGTGTCTTTGCTAACACTGAAGCAGAACTCTGTTGCTTTGCTGATACTTGGTAATAATTACTTGGAAGCTGGAACAGAATCTTTTATACTTCAGCTTAAGTTAAAAAAAAAGGCAAGGTTAATAATCATAATCTCAATCAAAGTAACAGTTAAAGAAAACCCTAAAAGAGATAAACAAAAAAACTACATTTTGCTGAAAGGTACCACTGACAATAAATGAATATAAATACTAAACATATATGTAAAAATGGCATAGTATCTAAATTCTTAAAGGAAAAGTTAAGTGAGTTATAGGGAGAACTAGAGAATAAAATCATAATAGTGGAGGGCCTCAATATCTACCATTCAGACCAAGTTAAGTCTAACCAAAAAAAATAAATGAGAAAAAACTGAAGGACCTGAATAGAATATTACAAAGTTAGATATGACAGAACTCTGGGGAATATTAATGGGAATAGTGAGGAGCATATACACTTCTCTAGTGTATGTGACAACCTTTGCAAAACAGACCATGTATTAGGGCAGGTTTGCATAACCTGTGGCCCATTGATGACTTAAAGCACACCAAAGGCAGCTAGTGAAAAATGTATAGGAAAACATCTACATTTTTTGAGGGCTGCCGGAAATCCACTGGTGTACCATAAGCAGTCTGCAGGCCACACGTTGTATAGGTCTATATTAGGGCATAAAAACCTTGTAAACAAATACAAAAAAGTATAAATACTAATTGCATCTTTTACCAACTATGATGCAAGAAAATTATATTCAATAAAGAATTTTTTTGCTTTTTTTGGGGGGGGGGGAGGGCAATTGGGGTTAAGTAACTTGCCCAAGGTCACACAGCTAGGTTTTTGTTTGTGTGTGCGTTAAGTGTCTGAGGCCAGATCTGAACTCAGGTCCTTCTGACTCCAGGGCTGACGCTCTACTCACTGCGCCACCTAGCCACTCCCAAGAATTTTTTTGAATCAAAGATTAAAAATTAACTGAAAACCTTAATCACAAAGAATGGATATATCCTTAATTAAGGATGGCAACAACCAGACAATATACCAAAATTTTGGTGATGCAGTCAAAGTACTTTTTAGGGGAGAATTTGTCACTAAACACTCTCATAAATGAAAGAGTGAATTAGTCAATCAATAGACATTTATTTAGCACCTACTATGTGCAAGGCTCTGTGTTACGTTCTGGGAATACAAAAAGAGGCAAGAGATAATCTCTGTTCTCACATCAGATAGGGGAAACAACAAACAAAATAATATGTACAAACAAGGATATGTAGGAAATAATCAAGAGAAGGAAGGTATTAAAAGATTGGGAACAGCTTTTCTGTAGAAGATGGGACTTTAGTTGAAGGAAGCAGGGGAAGCCAGCAGGTGGAAATGAGGAAGGGGAGCATTCCAGGCATGGGAGACAATTAAGAGAAAATACCTGGAGCAGAGAGCTGCAGTGCTTTATTTGTGGAATAGTAAGGAAGCCAGTGTCATTGGATTTAAAAGTAGTAAAGGGGGGGCAGCTAGGTGGCGCAGTGAGTAGAGCGCCGGCCCTGGAGTCAGAAGGACCTGAGTTCGGAGCCGGCCTCAGACACTTAATCCACACAAACAAAAACCTAGCTGTGTGACCTTGGGCAAGTTACTTAACCCCAATTGCCCTAAAGGGGCGGCTAGGTGGCACAGTGAGTAAGAGCGCCGGCCTCGGAGTTGGGATGACCCGAGATCAGATCTGGCCTCAGAAAATGAGCACCCACGCATAAACAATGACTAGCCGTATAGCCTTGAGCAAGTTACTTAACCCCAATTGCTTTAAAAAAAAAAAGTAGTAAAGGGGGAATAAAGTATAAGAAGATTTGAAAGGTACGTGTGGAACTAGGGGGGACTAGGTTATGAAGAATTTTGGATGCCAAACAGAAGATTTTTGTATCATGGAGGTGATAGGGAGTCAATGAAGTTTACTGAGTAGAGGGGTAACATTGCCAGGCCTTACGCTTTAGGGAAATCACTTTGATGATTGACTGAAGGGTGATTTGGAGTGGGGATTGAGACCCTCACCAGCAAGCTACTGCAACAGTCCCAAACATGAGGTCAAGAGGGCCTATACTAGAATGCTGGCAGCATCAGAGGAGAGGAGACATATCCAAGAGACATTGCAAAAGTGAAATCAAAAGGCACGGGCAACTACTAGAATAGATATAGGGGAGAGAAATAAGGAGGATTTGAGGATATCTAGATTGTGAGTGTGAGGGAACCAAAGGATGGGAATACACTGTTCTCTACAAAGATAATGAGTTCTGTATTGGATCTGTTGAGTTTAAGATGCCTACTAGACATCTAATTTAAGATATTTGAAAGGCAGAGAAGTTAGGACAGGATAAAAGAACCACCAGCATAGAGGAGGTAATTAAATCCATGGGAGCTTATTAACAGTATAGAGGAAAAGAAGAAGAGAACCCAGGACAGAACCCTGCAGGACACACACAATTAGAGAGGATATGGATGAGGATCTAATAAAGGAGAGTGAGAAGGAGTGGTCAAATAGGTAGGAGGAAAATCAGGAGAAAGTATTATCCTAAAAACCTAGAGAAGAGAGTATGAAGGAAAAGAGAGTGATTAACACTGTCAAAGGTTGCCAAGAGGTCAAGATGAATAAAGATTGAGAAAAAGTCATTGGATCTTGCAATTAACAGATCATTGGTAACTTTGGAGAGGGCAACTTCAAGTGGAATGATGATGTCAGAAGCTGGATTGTAAAGGATTAAGAAAGAAATGAGAGGAGAGAAAGTGGAGGTGCTGATAATAGATGTTTTTTGCAAGGAGTTTGGCAACAAAGGGCAGAAGACATATAGGACAATTAGTGAGGATGGAAGGATCTAGGGAAAACTTTTTGAGGAATATATATATATATATATGTATGTGGGGAGAGAGAGAGAGAGAGAGAGAGAGAGAGAGAGAGAGAGAGAGAGAAAGAGAGAGAGAGAGATAAATAGATAGAGTTACTGTCAATATAGGAATTTATTTGACTTGACTATAATCTATATATAATGGATTTTGTTTTTCTTCTCCATTGGGAGCAAAAGAGGAAGTGGGAGAAAGAATGTGGATCTGAAAATAAAATTATGCTAAATAAAAAACATCAAATCATTATTAAACACTGTGTAAGTATTAAGTATTGTGCCAACCAATATGGTTATTATTATTGCTACTATTAAGATACTTTTAGATAACCCTGAAATATTTAAACCGATCAGTCCATCACTAAATACTAACTGGATATCTACTATCTATAAGATACTGTGCTAGGCTTTACAAGGGATGCAAATAAATATAAGATTTAGTCCATACCTTCAAGAAGCTTACAAGTTAGGAAACTTGAGATATACGTTATAAAAAAAAGATCATGAATAATACCAGTGGTATTGATGTCAATGAAACTAAATGGGAAATATACAGAATGCTAGGAAGAAAATAGGCCAAATGGCCCAAAGTGCTTCCTTTGTCTCTTCCCCATAGGCTGTCTTACTTTTTCTATATGATAAAATACATCTGTTCAGGGTTTCCTTCCCTTTCCTGAGTTCAATCCTACTCTTTACTCTGAATATTTTTCAAAGCAATAGCTTTTGGAATGTTTTCCTGATCCAAAATTTCTTAAGTAGTGATTCTTCATCAAAATCTAGGAAATCATCCCTCTTTCTTTCTTTAGTCCCTTCTTACCTACCTATTTACAGATGGAAAAATAACAACATGCAGAAAGGTGAGAGAGCCAGAATGGAAAAGCAGGGCAGACAGCACTGCACACTTAAGATGCCCAGAGCACTCTAATGAGCTAGGACTCTATGCCAAAAAGGTTCTTTCTTGTTCTGATGCTAGCTTTGTAAGGTGCAGCTGGACAGATGCTGAAAGAAGGAAGTCAACAGGAAGAACCACAGGAAAGCTAAATTTTAACAGTCCCTTAGAAATGTGAGACTGTTGAAGATTGATAGCAGATTTCAGCATTGATTCTGAAATGGAAATAGAGATAAAAGATGCTATTCAGATGCATCACAGTCTAGAGCTCTGCCTCCAAGGTACTTCAGGCTCAGGACTGTCACTGGGCTTTCAAGCTATGCTGAATTAAATGAAGTTTTTTATAATGGTCTTCCCTGAACCAAGGACTAATGCTCCGTGCAGTCCCATGGACGCATTACTATCTGCTTCTGCTGTATCAGCCAGCCTGAAATGTTGAGTGACTGAGCACTCCCAGGCTGGCCCCTGGTGTGCCCTCAGTAACTGTACCTATCTTGTTTCCATATGATGGGTCCTTGTGCCAATGATGAAACAACTCAAAATACCTCTGATTTGGGGACAAGTTGGTTATACTTTCTTTGGGAGGAATTTACCCCTCCCCACAGATAGAAATGTTCAAATTTAGTGATTTTTAGGGTTTGCTTCTGACTTAGAATTTAGTTTGGATTAGTTTAAAACTTATGTCTGTACTTTTCTCCCTGATGAATAGTTTTAATCTACTGATTTCACTAAAGCTGTCCTTTATTCCCATGTGAGAATCCAGAGCTTGCTTTTCTTCTTCAGCTGAGGATTCCTTCAGTGAATGTTCACAATTGGCCCCCCTCAGGTGCAGAGCACCTTTGCTGCACAGGGATTTGGGAAGAAAGAACAGGAATCAGCTGACCTTAGTTTCAGTTCTAATTTGGCCATCAGTCAATTCTGTAACCATAGCCAAGTCTCTGAACCTTAGTTTCTTTTCTATGAAACCAGGAGATCAGACTAGATGATCACCAAAATAACTTCTAGCACAAAAGTTCTATGACCCTTAAGATTACCCTCCCCCAAATTGGTATTAGCTGAGGGAGGCAAAATAATTTTAACAGTAGTTGGAGTTAAGCATGATTAAGAGAACAGATCTGCTACTAGAAGGAAAAAAAACCTATAATATATTTTGATGCCAAATATGATACAAAAATAATTTCTGGGCTATTAGTTTGAATTGTGTGTACTGAGATTCCCCCTTGTTAATTTGGACAATCCAGAACTGGTAGCATTAAGTCTCTTATAGGTAGGGGCTATGCTAGTGTTTGGTAAATCTCTGTTGACTGCTCCCACCTGGTCTGCTGCTATAGCAGGCATCACTAGATCAAGTCTGCTTTTCTCTGAGGCCTCAACTTGCCTAGCTTCCAAGACAGTGCAAATTCACTGAGAGAGTGGGTGACCTTTGCATTCATACAAACATCTCCACCCTCTACAGCCAGAACAGCCAGCACTTCTAATTGGGAACCTGAATTCTGCTGTTACATTTGCATGCCTAATGCTTTGAAAAACCCTCTTTGTGATGTTTACGTCTCTTTTCTTCTAAATGAAATCGCTGAAGGGCAAATTTGATTTTCAAATCAGTTTTAAAACATCTGTATCCTAAAATATAAGAGTAAAGAAAGGAGGCTTTTTGTGTTACAAGCAAAAGACTAATTATTTTAACCGAAACCAGTGTCCACATTAAAAATACAAATGTTAAGACGTTTTTAATGCACCAGAGAGACCTAATGGATATTAATATTTCATAGAGAAGAGGCATCTAGTCATGAGGTGTGAACTATGTGACTGCAGAGGAAGATGACTAACCATTTTTTGAAAACAAGCTTTTCCAACCTTGTATTTCAACATCTCCATCTGCTGCTCTTTCAAATTTACAACAATATGCGTTATAGCAATCACCTCAAAGAAGTTCAAGGTATTTAGTACATTTTAATGTATTGCCTTCATGTCTTTAAAATGTCCAGTGCTAAACTGCTGTTTGCAAATTACGTTCTTGGTTCTAGGACACTGTGTTCAGGAACATGACAGTTTAACAACAGCACGAGGTTAATGCTATTATTAGGAGTTGTGTTAATGATATAGATTATTTTAGATTTAATATGTTGGGTTAAATTTGATAGTGATGTCATAAGAGATGTTAATATAAAATTTTCTAGAACAGGTTGGAAAAATTCTAGTTTGTGTATGTGGCAATACTGGTATGACCCACAGGTTCACTGATGCAGAGCTAGAAGTATCTTTGTATCCTGTTACAGATGAGGAGACTGAGGTCCTAAAAAGTGAAGTGACAGTTAAATGAAGGTCACACACACTGGCAATAAGTAGCAGAGGTGGGTGTTCAATACAGAGCACTCCACTCCAAAGGCAGCTGGTGGCACAGTGGATGGAGCTGGATCTGGAGTCAGAGAATCCTGAGTTCAAATCCAGCCTTAGACACTTGATCAAGGATAAAAGTTTGAACTTCTTCTTATAAAGACTGAGGATCGACTGTAAATTTTGAGACTTGGCGAGGGAGGCTGGAGATGGAGAAGACATAATGATAATAACTAACATCTATATATGGGATAGGGACACTGGTGATTTCATTTACAGAGGCAATTTCCTGGATGATGAAACACCCACCACCTATGTAAACAATACCTTCTTAGCACTTAAATGCTGTCTTCCTGCCTCAGTTTCTTCCATTGTAAAATTTGGATAATAATAGCACTTACCTCCCAGGGTTGCTTTAAGGATCAAATAAGACATCTGTAAAACCCTTAGCAAAGTTCTTGGCACAGGGCAGATGCTAAATATGCCTGCTCCTTTCCACACCCTACCACTCTGCCCCCATGCCCCACTACAATCCAGTACTCTTTCCGATGTAGCATACTATATAAAGTGACAGCATGCGACTACTGGTTGAAATGTTTTTAATTAGTTATTTTTGTATCTATTGTTTTATGTTTATGAATTAATACTGTGGATTTGAATATGCATTATGTATAAAACTGCAGGCACAAAAATCTTATTTCTAATTGAACTAGTTGCTTGATTTACTCTTGAAAATATTTTAATTTGTGTGAACAGGTGCACACAAAATTCATTTTAAGAGCTGATTTATGGAATATCTATTACACTACTATCTAGCTGTCATCCAATGAAATAAAATATTAAAAACATAATCCTCCAAGGCTTCCCCAACTCCAATGCCACAACACTACTAAACAACCCTAGACGAAACATTCCTACTAGTAATTACCCATCTAAAGTAGCTGGGAAGGGTTCCAGAATGAAACCAACCACATTTTAGCTCTGGCAGGTGACCATAGGGAATACTCTCTAGAAAAAGTGGGTCTTGCTGAAAAAAAGTAATGTTGTAATTCATAGTGTGGAAGAAAAAAATTCCATACTCTGTATCTTGGTCACAAAGCTTGCTAGAGACAAATGTATTAATTAAATTAATCCATTCAATCAAAAGTGGAGATAGGTAATGATCTTAATTAGATTGAGGTAGTGCCAATCTAAGTCTGGTTGTCACCCTAATTCAATTTCCAGAAGCTTAATGTTCCTTCATAGATTTTAAACTACTTTCTCCTCAAAAGTGGTAAAACTTTGGAAAGAATAATGGAAAAATGTCTTCAGTGTAGGACACCATTTGGCTACTGATAGTTAAAGAAAGACTTATAAGGACTTCTTACTTAGATTGGACCAAAGACTTCAGACTAAAACACTGTCCTAATATTCTGTAATATGTAGTCTACAGCAGCATGGGAGGTGATGCTGGTGGAGGAGTTAAGTGTACTTTTACAACAGAGAACATGATCCCCTAATCCAACATGACAAGAAATGCACAATCCAAACATCTTTTGTCATCATGGAGTGGATGGAGTAAAGAATTTAGAGTCAGGAAGACCTTAGTTTTTATTCTACTTAATAACTAGGTATCCATGGGCAAATCACTTAACCTTTCTGTGACCCAGGGATGATACAATTTATTTCCTATTTCATGATGCTGTTGTGAAGCTTGAAAAATAGAATGAATGTAAATCATTTTGCAGATTTAAAGCACAATGTGTTGTTTGACTTCTGTAATGGAAATGCAAATTTAAAGATCTTCCCTGCCCCTAGCTTAAGTGCACCTGGAGCCTGTGGTGGGAGGCTTGTTTTTCAGGAAAGTCCATACCTTGATACTTTGTGATTGGGCAGTGGGTCCAGAAGGTTGTTACATTCTCTGAGCCAGGAAAAGGCTATATAAACCCTGAGGAGAGGCTTTGCTTTGGGGCTCACTTTGAGAAGTGTTGTGTGATTTGGCCAGATGAGACTCTGGGAAGCCGTTGTTGAGAGCCCCCCGGCTTTGAAAACCCAGATGTTGCTGCTTCCCTCTCTGGTAACTGTGATTTGGTATTGATATAATGATTGGACAGTTTGGAAGCCTGTCTGTTTGATCTGTAAGTTCTGTAACTCTGAAGTTCAGGGTGCTGACCTTTTTCCCCTGAGCTAGGTAATGTGTGTTTGTTTGATTAAAGTAAGCTTGTTAACCCATTTTGAGTTGCTTTCCTTTTGAAAAGCAGATCTAAGAACCTGTGTTGGCAGTCACCCTGGGGATATTGGGGTGCTTGCTGCTACAACTTCTCAGGGCTCTAGCCAGCTCTCTAAGGCTGTGGGAGTTTCCTCAACCAGGAAGTTGCTTGTGTAACTGAAATCACAGGTGTTCGGTCCTAGACGCTACAGGTGTCAGTTTTTACATGTCTTCTTCCTTCCCAAGTCTCTTTACATGATAAAGGTCAAACTTTTATCTGTGAATCTGGCCCCAATCCACCCTCTTCCTTATCTATCTTCTACTTGAAGCCTTCATTGAGTCAAGTGTGGTCTAGTCATTCCCTTCTTTCCTCAAACACCTCCCACCTTCAGGCTGAGGAGAATGTAAGCTCCTTAAGAACAGGGACAACTGTCTTATGAATGCAGCAGGTACTTAGCATTTGTTGAATGAATTATGGTGAAAAAAATCTAAGGAGGGTTTTCTCTGAGTCTATTCCCAAGATCACTCAGGGATTAGTTTTGCCAGTCTCTCAGTAAACATGTCCCCTAGAGTGAAGGGTTACTAGGATTTCCCCAAAAATGAGTGTCGAAATCTCAGCTAGCTTGCCTTGTAGCTTTTATGCTGGTAGTCATGGCAGCTTACAGTTTGGGGGCAATGTGTTTCTTACAAGTAGATATTATAATCATTCTCCTTAGTGAAATGGAGATGTGGAATAGGCACGGCTGGGGAAATAAGAAGGGCTAATATAAAATCCTCTGAAGTTCAAAGGCTTTCATGTGCTCCCCTCCCTCTAGTCCTCTTACAGTTCTCAAGCTTCCCACACATGGCATCCCCTGGCCCTCTTGTACTCTCTGATCCAGTGACCCTGGCCTCCTTGCTGCTCCTTTACTAAGATACTCAGATTCCTACTCTGGGCATTTTCACAGGCCTAGGTCCTGGATTGTTCTCTCTCTCCCAATCTCTGCCTCTTGGTTTCCCCAGCTTTCTTCAAGTTTCATCTAAAATCCCACCTTCTACAGGAGACATTCCCTATCCCTTTAAATTGTAGTGACTTCCCCCTGTCGATTATTTCCTTTATCCCATATGTAGCTTGTTTGTACACAGTTGTTCACATTCTGCCTTCTCCATCAGATTGCAAGCTCTTTCAGAGAAGGGGCTGTCTTCTATCTTTCTCTGTATCCCCAGAACTCAGCACAGGGTCTAGCACAAACCTAGTATCTAATAAACGTTTACTGGCTGACATGCTGTGTCTATAGTTTTATAATCATTACGATGGCCCTAAGCTTGCAGTTTGGGGCTTATATAATACCTTGACCTGTAAGTATAGCTCGAAATGGGGAAATGATACAGAAATTTGAGCCTGGTGATGTGGACTTTAAACAGCTCACATAACCACATGAACTTCATTTGGCCCTCACTGCAGCACTGAGAGAATAGCAACTATACGTAGCAATGTCGTTGGCAAATGTCAAAGGCAGGAATGAAATTTCTGAAGACTCATGTCAGGTGCCTTCTTAGAAGTAAATGACCCCAGATCTGTAGCAAATTACTAGATGGAAGTGGACATAAATATGGCTAGAAAGCTGGTACAGCCCCTACTTCCTGGTGAGTCTCAGAGGGAAATCAGGGAAAGGAAGAGTAACAGTAATTATAATAACAATATATAATGATGACCCTAGTGATTACTTTCTAGGCATCCTGCAATTTCATATTATTTCAAAGTGATATCCTAGCTATTACCTCATTCAATTCTTATAACCCCCCTCAGAGTGGAAAGGACAGGTACTATCCCTGTTTTTATGAATGAGAAACTGAAGTTAAGTGGCGGTATTCCTTAGTACCTTGAATCTTAGCCAGGGCTCTATTAGCTGATATCATATATCCCTCCTTTATAACAGAATTTATCCAAGAAAGGGAAAAAATTGGTGGAGGGATTCATTGTTGGATGGAACCCTCAAACTCATCTACTGTTCTGACAAAGAGATACAGATTCCTTACTAAACTATGCCACCCTCCCCAAAATGTTCACCCAGTGATTTTTACTTTATCTGTAGAATGTTACCATTACCCATTCCAGGACTGGCATTTTATCTCTCTTTACCTCCTTAATTCAGAATTGATAAGAGCAGTATTTCAGATGTCCTTGTTCAGAATCTAGTCCTCAGTAAATCCATAACCCACCCAGATTTCTTTTATTTTTTGGAAGGGGGTGACTTCTAATTTTATCTAGAATAGGAAACAAAATAACTTGACAAAGTATTTTTCTTAAAAGAAGTCAGACTTTTAACTGTAACTTCTAACAACTTATGAAGATTTAACCCCAAATAATCAAGAAGTTATTCAAAAGAGACTGTAAGAAACAATAGCCCAATTGCCTGGTGGCCAGGATTGGGAGAATCAATCAATCAATTTTTATGTAGTGCCTACTACATACATACATACATACATACATACATACACACACATATCAGGCACTGTGCTAAGTGCTGGGGATATAAAAAGAGACAAAAGACAGTTCCAATCCTCGAGGAGCTTACAGTCTAATGGGGGAGATAACACATGAATAAATATATATATGCAACAAACTATAATCAAGATAAACAGGAAGTAATTAACAGAGGGAAGGTAGTAGTATTAAAAGGGGCTGGGGAATGCTTTCTGTAGAAGGTGGGATTTAGTTGGGACTTGAAGGAAGCTAGGAAGGTCAGTAGTTGGAGCAGAGAAGGGAGAGCATTCCAGGCGGAGGGGACAGTCAGAGAAAATGCTGAGAGCTGAGAAATGAAGTGTCTTGTTTGTGGAACAGACAGAAGGCCAGTGTTGCTGGACCGGGGAGTAAGGTATAAGAAAACTGGAAAGGTAAGAGGGGGCTAGATTATGAAGGGCTTTGAATGCCATATAGAATTTTGTATTTGATCCTGGAAATAACAGGGAGCCACTGGAGTTTACTGAGTTTGGGCATGAGACTGTGAGGAGATAGGATCTATGCTTTAGGAAGAATCATTTTGGTGGCTAAATGGAGGATGGACTGGATTGGGGAGAGTCTAGAGGCAATAGACCCATGAGACGGCTTGCAGTGGTCCAGGTGTGAGGTGATAAGGGCCTGCACCAGAGTGGTAGCAGTGTCAGAAGAGAGAAGGAGAGACTCAGGGAGAGAGTGAGGATGACATCTAGGCTGTGAATCTGAGTAAATAGGGAAAAACATTCCTGACAGGAATAAGAGAGTAAGGGAGAGCGGGGAGGGCTGTCGGGGAAAAGAGAATGAATTCAGTTTTGGATACGCTGAGTTTAAGATGCCTATGGGACATTTAGTTCAAGATATCTAATAAGCAGTAGATTTCACTGAAGGTCATGAATCATTTGTATAGAAATGATCACTAAAACCATGAGAACTGATGAGATCACCAAGTGAAGCAGTACAGAAAAAGAAGACGGCCTAGGACAGAGCCTTGGGGGACACTCCTGATTAGCGATGATCTCAATGAAGATCCTAAGAGAAGTCATGAAAACACAGAGAGAAGAAAATATTAAGTAGGAGTGACTGACAGTGTCAAATGCTACAAAAAGGCCAAGAAGGATAAGGATTGGCGACTAAGAGATCATTAGAAACTTTGAAAAAAAGCAGTTTTCATGGAAGGATCAGATGATTTAGAAGAAGAAGGGCATTAAAAGGGGTTGGAGAAGGTGTGCTGTAGAAGGTGGGTTTTAGTTGGGACTTGAAGGAATATAGGAAGGTCAGTAGTTGGAACTGCGAGAGCATTCCAGGCAGAGGGGACAGTCAGAAAAAATGCGGAGAGCTGAGAAATGAAGTGTCTTTTCCACAACATCAAGCTATGCCACAGAGAAAAAACAAAAACAAAAAACCTTTAATTTGTCTCCAACTAATCACCAGCATAAGGAGATAACCTCCATAGCAGGGTAGTCCTCATGTAAAATTCCTAAAGGAATAATCAGATTAAGAATTCTCTCTACATTTTCTTTTTGTCCACACCTATGATTTAATTGGTGAAAAGAATTCTTACAAAGAAAATTCCCTCTACCAATGAAGATCTGCAACTGTTTTGCAACTTTATATTCTTAGAGTTGACTGAGGACACTAAGAGGTTACTTGACTGCGTAGGATCACATAGTCAGTAAGTGTTAAAGGCAGGATTCGAACCCAGGTCTACTACCCACTATGCAACACTGCCTCTCATCTTGTACATATTATGAATGTTTGTGGAACTGAAATAAAAAAATTCAATTTAATACTTTAAAATGACAAATAATACTTGAAATGACAATTTTATGGTCATAAAAATTCTAATAAATTACTGGAAAAAGTAGTTATCTGTGATGTTAGGATGTCAAGGATCCAGAGATTTCATTAGCAAACAGAACGTCCAGTTGTATTAAATATGCTTTCACCTTATGTCAGTGTATTCCACACAATGAATGATTTCAATTGAATTTCCAAAGCAGTTGTTCTATGTCAAGTTTCTGATTTTGCAAAAGTCATGGATATAGTACATCCAGATCTGAATCTGAGAAGCATAAGGATAAAATGGGATGGATGTTGCCAAATGGATGGCAATTCACTTCCTTCCACTTGCCACTGTAAATGTCAGGGAAAGTTCCCACTGCATCACTGATAAGTAGTCTAACAGCCTAAAGATTTAAAGTGCTTGGAGTTTGGTAATGGCAAACTGTTTTCATAAAGTGCACATCTGACCTTTATGATTTGGGTGATTTTTTTTTTTCATTCAAAGGGAAACAAACACTCTTGATTCCATCTATCCTAGCTGTTTTAGATATCAATTACTGAGACACTTTTGTTTAGCTTGTTAGAAAGTTTTTTTAAATTATTATTTATTTTTAACATTCTTTTCAAATTTTGAGTTCCAGATTCTTTCTCTTCCTCCCACCCCTCACCCACTGACTGAGAAGGCAAACAATGATATTAATTACAAATGTGAAATCATACAAAACATTTCCATATGAACCAGACCAGGAGAAAAAATCAGAAAGTTATACTTCAGTTTATCAGTTCTCTCTCTGGAGGTGGATGGCATTTTTTCATCACAAGTCCTTTGGAATTATCTTGGATCATCGCAGTGATCAGAATAGCCAGGTATTTCACAGCTGATCACCACTGCGAGATTGCTGTTCCTGTACACACTGATCACCTGGTTTGTGTCTCCCTTCACTCTGTATCAGTTCGTATAGGTATTGCCATGCTTTTTTCCCTGAAACCATTGGGTATAGCTCCAGATTGTTTTTTTTTTTAATGGTTGGACCAGTTCATCACTCTAACAACAATTCTTCATTGCACTTATTTTCCCTCATCCCTTCTAGCATCTGTCAATTCTGATAGGTGTAAGGTGGTACTTCACAGTTGTTTCAACGTGCCTTTCTCTAATCAATAGTGATTTAGAACATTTTTCCATATGACTATAGATAGCTTTAATTTCTTCATCTGAAAATTGTCTGTTCATATCCTTTGAGCATTTATCAACTAGGGAATGGCTCTTATTTTTATAAATTTGACTCAGTTCCCTGTAGACTTGAGAAATGAGGCCTCTATCAGAGAAACTTACTGTAAAATTTTTTGATGTTACTTCATTGTCTATGGTGCCTTTTAGCAAAAAGTGGTTTCTCTGATTCTCTCTTTTAATTAGGATTTTTTTTCCCTGTCTGAGATCATGATGACTATCTTTGCTTTTTTACTTCAGTTGAAGTTTAACAGATTCTGCTTCAGCCCTTTAACTCTGTGTCCTCTGTTTCAAGTGGGTCTTTTGTACACAATAATTGTTAAATTTTGGTTTCTGATCCATTCTGCTATCTGCTTTCCTTTTATGGGTCATCCCGTTCACATTCATAGTTATTACTGAGTATTTCTCTCCATTCAATTTTCTTCTCTTTATCCTTCTCTCTTTTTTTCCTGTCCCTCCTCAAAAATCTGTTTTGCTTCTCAGTGTTTCTCTTAATCTGCCAGTCCTTTGATCACCCCTCCCCACATATTTCCTCTCTTGTTTCCCTATTGGGTAAGATAAATTTTTATACTCAACTGAGTAATACATACACACATACATATTTTTTCTTCTCTTCTTTGAACAAATTCCAATGAGAATGAGAGTCAAGCACTGCCTGCTGCTTTCTCCATTTACCCTTCCACGAGCTCCTCCTTGCATGCCTCTTTTATGTGAGAACATTTTTTCCATTCTACCCCTCCCTTCTCCAATGCACCTCTCTCATGTCTACATCTTTTTTTTTAGATCATCCCAACATAATGGACCCCAAGACCATTGTAGACCACCTCTAAAGACCCAATAATGGTAAAAGTTCTTAGGAGTTACATGTATCCTCTTCCCAAAAAGCAGTGTAAACACTTTAACACTATTGAATCTCTAATGGTTTCTCTTTCATGTTTACCTTTTTATGCTTCTCTAGAGTCTTCTGTAGAAATGTCAAAATTTCTATTCCGTTTTGGTCTTTTCTTTAGAAATGCTTGGAAGTCTTCTATTCAATTAAATACCATTTTCTCCTCTGAAGGATTATATTCAGTTTTGCTGGGTATATCATTTCTGATTGTAATCCTCGCTCCTTTGCTCTCCAGAACATCATATTCCACACGCTCTACTCTTTTAACATGGAAGCTGCGACATCTTGTGTGATCTTGACTGTGGTTCCATGATATCAGAATTGTTTCTTTCTGGCTTTCTGGCTGCTTGCAATATTTTCTCCTTGACTCTGGAATTTGACTATAATATTCCTACGAGTTTTCATTGGGATCTTTTTCAGGAGGTGATCAGTGGATTTTTTCAATTCCTATTCCACTCTTTGGATCTAAGATATCAGGGCAGGTTTCTCTGATAATTTCTTGAAATAAGTTTAGGCTCTTTCTTTGATCATGGCTTTCAGGTGGTCCAATAAATTTTTTTTTCTTTTTGCTTTTCTGGAGGGCAATTGGGATTAAGTGACTTCCCTAAGGTCACATGGCTAGTTTTTTGTGTTAAGTGTCTGAGGCTGGATTTCAACTGGGGTCCTCCTGACTCCAGGGCCGGTGCTCTATTCACTGCGCCATATAGCCACCCCTCAGCCCAATAATTCTTAAATTATCTTCCCTAAATCTATTTCCAGGTCAGTTATTTTTTCAATAAGATATCTCACATTCTCTTCCAATTTTTTTTTCATTCTTTTGACTTTGTTTTATCATTTCCTGGAGTCTTGTGGAGTCATTAGCTTCTACTTGCTCAATCCTAATTTTTAAAGATTTTCTCCATTATTTTGTTTTTTGGCCATTAGGCCAATTCTGTTTTTTAAGGTGTTATTTTCTTCAGTACTTTTTGTACTTCTTTCACCAAGCTGTTAACTCTCTTTTCATAATTTTCCTGCATCACTCTCATTTCTTTCCCCAATTTTTCCTCAACTATTCCTATCTCTTTTTAAAAATTCTTCCAGAAATTCTTACTGGTCTTTGGTCTAATTAGCATTTTTCTTTGAGGCTCTGCCTGTACTTGTTTTCACATTGTCTTCTTGGTCTTCATCTTCCCCTGTCATTGTAGTAGACTTTTATGGTAAAGTTTTGTTTTTTTTTTAATTACTATTTGTTCATTTTTCTAGCCTATTTCTTGACACTGAACTTTCTGTTAAAGTTGTGCTATGCTCATCTGTGGTTGAAGGGGGAGGGGCAGGTCAATGTGCCAGACTTCAGACTTTTTTGTGCTGCTGTTTTCAGAGCTAGTTCTGGGGGGGTCTGCAAGTTTTCATTGCTTCCCAAGTGGTGTTATCGTGGGAAAGGTGTGGTCATCACTCTCCTGGTCTAAGCTCTGGTCTTTACCCAGGAAGGGATCCTATTCCCCTGCAGCAGTGAGTACTAGTGCTCCTCTTGGCACTAGAACTGTGTCCTTGTCCTCTGATTTATTGTAGCTGCAAGTGCTAGCACTCCTCTTTATCATGGAACTGTGACAAAGAACTGCTTCTGGACAATAGAGTTGCTAGTTAGCACCAGGTGCATCCAGTGCTGCAATCTCATTCTGACCAATTGTTCAGCCTCCTTATTGTCACTGAGCTATGAGTCCCTGAAGGTGCTGCTGCTATCACAGCGCCTCCAAGGCCCACTACAGGTATTCCTGCCATGCGCCCACCCTGGTGTTAACAGTCTTTTCCTAGGGACCTCCTAAATTGTCTTAGGCTGGAAGAATGTCTCATTCTGGCCCTTTTTTTTGGCTCTGTCACTCCAAAATTTGACTTGCATTATTTTATTTTATTGGTCTGTATTACTTTGTTTACTTTTAGTTTACAAGATTCAGTCCCATAATTCCTTGAGTTTCACATTTTCTCCCTCCTCCCCCACCCATGGACCTGGGCTTGCTCTGTGCGCTGTGCTGTCGGTTCCCAGCGCGCTGGGCTGCCTGCTCTCAGAGTGCTGCGCTGGCTGGCTACTCCCTGCAGGGCTGCTGGGCTGTCCTCAGCTGGAGGTTAGCTTCTCTGTGCTGTTCTGTGGGTGCTGTGGCTCCAGAAGTTGTTCGGAGTCCCCTTTCACATTGTTTGAAATTTGTGTGGGGCAGAGCACATTGGGAATGCTGTTTCTTGCTCCTTGTTTCTTATAGCACAATAGTATTCCATTACATGCATATACCACAACGTGTGTGTGTGTGTGTGTGTGTGTGTGTGTGTGTGTGTTAAGTGTCTGAGTCTAGATTTGAACTCAGGTCCTCCTGGCTCCAGGGCCAGTGTTTTATATTCACTGTGCCACCTAGCCACCCCTACCACAACTTGTTCAGCCATTTCCCAATTGATGGGCATCCCCTTAATTTCCAATTCTTTGCCACCACAAAAAGAGCTGCTATAAATATGTTTGTACATATGGGTCTTCTTCCCACTTCTATGATCTCTTTGGGATATAACCCTAGAAGTGGTATTGCTGGGTCAAAGGGTACGAATTTACTTATAGCCTTTTTGGTATAGTTTTGAGGCATTATTTTGAAGTTGTTTGGAGTAAAATATTAGGTAGATTCATCTGTGTCCTGCCCCTTACCTCACCATCTTGGCTCTGCCTCCCCCTGCCCAAGTCTTGTTAATATGTACAAAACTTCCTTAACTAAACTATAAGCTTCTTGGTGGCAGGAATATTGTCTTTTCTTTTGTATTTATCTATGAACAAGACGATGAAGTCATGATTCTGATGGACAAATCTGAACTTTTCACTGAAAGGGCATAGCTGTCTTGTAGTAGGGGCCAGCTTGTGACTGCTGAACGCTGGCTGCTGTTATTCACTGACATGCTAGTTTTAAAAAGTCACAGGCATTAAAGTGCCATGCAAGAAATCTTAAGGAAGGCTAACTCTGTGGCAGATAAATGACAGTAAATAGTGGTAATGAAAGTACCAGGACTCCCATCATCATGATTTACAAGACTTCTTCAGGTATCACAAAATCAACATTGTGGGTTTCTGCTGGTCTTGCTCAAACTTTTAGGGGTAAGTGGTTACTAGGAGGCAGATAGAAAAGGATGAATAGATAATGCAAAGCATGCACTGAAAAGGAGGGAATGAAGGCTAACAGGAAAACATCCTGGATTTATTATATAAAAAGCACGGCATTTTATGAGGTTCTTACAGAAAAGTTAAAAAAAAAAAAAGACTGACGGATACAGGGAAGATGGTCATGTAATAGCTTGTATCTATTTCTGTACTAAGAACACTTTAAAATTAAAATTTGAAAATCAGAACAATAATCCTTCCTGGTCTTATTCACTCAGGACAAATGAGAGAGACTGTACCACTGCAGCATTATCTTCCTTCCATGTTAGTCTTCCACAGGGTGAGTTCACTTTATACTTAAGATATAATCTCTTATATGAAATTTAAAACAATAACTTGAGACCTGGCAGTTTTACCATTCAAGCTACTTGGCTAAGTTTCAAGATCCTAATCCCTAGAGGAAAAGCATAATCAGAAGACAGTTAAAGAGGGCTTAAGAATATATACATATAGTCATTTTATTATTAATAACCCCTTTAACTTTAATTATTTTGATTTTGCTTTTGTTTGCTTTTGGAGGGGGGAAGGTAGGGCAATTGGGATTAAGTGACTTGCCCTAGGTGACATGGCTAGTTTTGTGCTAAGTGTCTGAGGACAGATTTGAGCTCAGGTCCTTCTAACTCCAGGGCCGGTGCTCTATTCACTGAGCCACCTAGCCACCCCTAACTTTAATTTTTAAGGCAAGATTAAACATTAAACATTTTGGTTTTTTGTTCATTTGTTTTTGCTTTTTGGAGGACAATTGGAGTTAAGTGACTTGTCCAAGGTCACACAGCTAGTTTTTGTGTTAAGTGTCTGGGGCCAGATTTGAACTCGGGTCCTCCTGACTCCAGGGCCGGTGCTCTCTTCACCATGCCACCTAGCTGCCCAGCATTAAATATTTTGGACACACTTAAACTTTGGAAACAGCTTAATGATCTGTCTTGCAAAAAACAAACAAACAAACAAAAAAACCACCCCAAACAATTCTTTGAAAATGCATCATACTGACTGAAAAAAACATTTTGTGCTACCATAAAAAAACAAGCAAAAATCTCCTATTATCAAGGATAAGTGGAAAATTACTACTTATTATATAGTGTTACACAGTTTACAAAGACTCCAAATGCTCATTACAAACTGAACATCACACTTATTTTATCATCAGAAAGGGCAGTCAGAGTATCACCACAGGAGTATAACAAAACACATTCAATTCTATAAGACGTTATTGTTCAAAACACAAAAGGGATAAAAAAAGAACTGGATTTGCTGAATGCTGACTGAAATACTACTAAGTCCATGAAGTACTTCTAAGCTCAATGGGACACTCAAATATCCCTAGGCTTACCTGGAAGAAGAATAAATAGTATTTAGTTATCCATCAACACCAACTCCACTCATAAGGAACATCTGGTTTTTGAGTGTTTTTATCAATTTTTTTCCAACTAATTTACTCAAAGTGGCTCTAGTCCAGATTTGCCAAGACACAATTTGTGCTGCAATTGGGAAGTATAATGGTTAGTGCTGGGAAAGAGGAGGTTTTGGGAAGTACCACTTTTGTGGCAGACAGATATGTTTTAATAGGCTTATAAGGAAGATCTTTCTGCTTCAGGAAGAACAAGGTCATATCTAAACATACTTACTACTCTATGAAATGGATACACCTATCATCCTTATAAGAACAATGTAGTGACAGAGAAGGATATTACTAGGGATGGGGAGGCATAGGGGAATTTACTGATAGAAGAACTTCTCTGTTTTGGGGGCAGAGAAAATGGTAGGGGAATAAGGGAAGAATTTTAATATGGTGACAAAGTTCTGTTTCAACTCAAAGGACTAGTCATCAGACTATAATTTTCTATTAGATCTTTCTTGTTTATACAAGAGGAGGATGAGTCATTCAGAACCAGTCATGGTGAGCCAAACTCCTAATATGTTACTGAGTATTACAAGGTTGGGAATTTAGGCAAATGTGGTTATCTTCTAATCTGTTGTATGCCTTTAAAAACTTGAGTTTTTTTCATTTATTACACCTCAACTCCTTGAATCTAGACTAGGCAGACTGGTACAACTTTAAAACACCTTGCTAGTGGACTGTTGGGAGAAAAGGACCTCCTGACTGTTAGATGTTATACTCTAACCAAGTGATAATATTAATAAGGGAAAAGAGAAGATGAGACAAATGAAGAAAATCACACCTTAGAATAGCAGTCAGTTTTCTATCCCAGGATCAGAAAGGTTTAGAGCAATCTGTGCCTTGCCATCTCTTATCTCCTTGCAAATCCAGATAGTTAATTAGCATTAATGTAAGAACACCATATTCATGCAAATGTGAAGGTAACAAATATGAAAATCTAACAAGAAGTGCAAAAATGAACTTATGTGATTATACATGCACAGTACATAGAATTTCTTCCTAAGAACATTACTGGTTAACATTCTTTGAGCCCCCATGATTTTCTAGCCAGTTCTGAAAACATGTGCAACACATGGTACCCTGCTCTCATGGTGCAATATATTTATACCTATGTGGCTTCTAGGGCCACACATTTTAATCTACAAAAGCACCTTAGATTAGGAAGAAGCTATGATACAAGGGACTTAATGTTGAATTTGTACAAATTTAGAATTTGGCAGTGTTGACTGTGATTTTATTAAGGAAAAAATGCCCAAGATACATCAAAGATACTTAAAAGAAACATATCCTGAGTTTCCTCCACCTTAAATATCTCAGAGAAAAGACTATGTATCTTTTAACTCCAACACTCAGTGTTTACAATCTTTTGGAGGATTCAAAAAGTCATCTAAGAATATAGAAGACCAATATATACAAGTAATGTCCATTCAACCAAAATGTAGATAGAAGCATCACATTTTCCTCTGCCTAGGCCACAAATTGCAAGATAAGAAATAAGGGATATTTAAAAATTTAACAATCTAGAAATGCTGGAAGAGGAAATAATCTTAGAGACCAATTAATATCCCTACCCCTATCTTTTACTCATATGGAGAATGAGGCCCAAATCTCTCTCTCTCTTTCTTTTTGCTTTTTGAAGGGGGGAAGGCAAGGCAATTGGGGTTAAGTGACTTGCCCAAGGTCACATGGCTAATAAGTATTGAGTGTCTGAGGCCACATTTGAAC
Organism: Gymnobelideus leadbeateri; assembly: GCA_011680675.1. Lineage (NCBI taxonomy): Eukaryota > Metazoa > Chordata > Mammalia > Diprotodontia > Petauridae > Gymnobelideus > Gymnobelideus leadbeateri. The sequence continues at coordinate 214,697 of WOXC01008431.1, read as the reverse complement.
TCAGGTCCTCCTGACTCCAGCCCACCTAGCTGTCCCCCAAATCTCCTTTACTAGAGAAAAAAGTCATCATCTCCTGGGAGGGCCTGAAGTTAGGCAAACTGAAAAAAATCATCTATTTCATATCTCTATCGTACCAAGAATTCTAAACCTCTGCAGAAAATTAGTGTTTCACAATTCTTCCTGTACATATAGGTTAACAGAGTTCTTTGTGAGACTGCACTGCACTGTTTTATGAATCTAAGTAAAGAGGTGAAAGGTGTGTTAGCTGGAAATGTCCAACTACTTTCTCAAAAGCAGCTGGTAAATGTATGCAATTCCAGATGATCCCCACTTAGAAACTATACTATAAAACCTAGCAGGAAATGCTTATTACTGATACTCAGTACATAATTTATAATACCATAGTGAAATTTGGTTACACTTTGTTTCAAACAGTCATGAAAAGAAAACGTCAATTTTGTGAAAAATATGTTTTTAAGAATCTTTGGTTGGAACTCAGGAAAAATATATTTCATATATAAGTCCATATTATTTATGCTGACAGGTGCCAGAAAGATCATGAAAATTTAAAATCCACAGATAATTCTCATTTTGGAAAATCACTTCAACTTCCTAACAAACGTCTTTGTTTTTACTAGAGTTGCTGGCAAGGGAAAAACTGAAGGACTTGAATTTTACTTCTTTCCCCTTTTGGGGAAAGAAAATGGCCTAATGAATGTGGTAATGATTTTTTTTAATAGCAAGTATAAGGAAGGAAGAGGGGGGAAAAAGAAGAATAGAAATTCCACAAACTGGATAATAAGACTGGGTGATCTAGAGTCAACAATTTATTGACTCTTTTAATGTTACTTTTTTGACTATGAATTACCGCACAGTTAACAGGCTAGATAATGTAATATCCTGTAGGTGCTGCAGAAGCAGTATGGTAATCTTTAACAATATATGAGGTGATTCACACGCAAGGACACACAATAAGTAGTTAATTGTCACTGATTATTACACCTTACCCCTCCATTGTAGGGTAATACTCTTTCTGACATGTTGATGTTTTTATTTTTAGTTCCAAATTCTCTCTCCTCCTACTTACTGAGAAGGCAAGAAATATAACACTCCTTATACATTCGGAATAATGCAAAATATATTTTGACATTAACCATGTTGCATTAAAAAAAGTAAGAAAAATAAAGAGGAAGAAAACATGCTTCAATAGGCAAGTTAGTCTTATATGATCTTTTGATCTCAAATTTGGTGGCAACTTTTGTGAAGAAAGCCTAGTGATCCTTTGTCTTCAAAACTTCTGTCTGTCAGGTTGCTGGGCTTAAAGACTCATTTATCCAGAAAACCCGCTTAGACTAACCACACTCTATATTGGTTTAATCATAACAATATGTGCAAATTTGATTACTACATTAGAAAAAAATCTGATAATCTATGTAATGTTGGGTCTCTTCTTCATGAACATCCACCTCATCCCCATCTTCTGCCAAAGGAGTAAAACTTAATGTTTTTAATGAGGTCAAATCTTTAAGCCCACAAAGAAAAAAAATCCATTTTGAACATTTAGATGTGACTAGAGAAAAGAGGAACTTTAGGGAGGGCATATTTTAAGTAAACTATATATTGAGCCCCTCCAAACCTGAGCCAAGTTAACAATGGCCAAGTAGTATAGGAACAAGAAAATGCTTACAAATAGGGCTTGGGAACAGATTTGGCTCTCAGAAGGCAGACTCAGTAGTTTTGGTCAAGCGTTATTTTATCATTAACTTGGAAACGTCACTATTACCAGACCTGTGCTTTATATTTTTCTTCTGAATTTTAGGGTTTGTTGTCAGCAGATTCTTCTAACAAGTACACGGTTCTTTATTTTTCAAGTCCTAAAACTCTGGCAAACATCACAAACGTTTGCCCATTTCTCCCCTTTTAATAAAAGAACAGAACATGACTGTTTTTTTTCATTACTGTCATATCGTGTAGAGAAAAACGGAATTAAAACTGAAAAGGGAAAAACAGAACCTCCATCCGGCATTTTAAAAGTGACAATTACACAACCAGAGTCTATTAATTGGCTCCCATTTCCAGATGACAGGGAGCAAGCAAAGACTCTCTTCAAACCTCACAAATAACTATTCCCCCATGTTCTACCTCCCAGTTCTGCCTTTTGCATGCAGAGGTAGTCTAGGGAGAGCTTGCACTGCCTTTTACTGCAGTTTCTAAAGAGAAAATGATTCTTCAGTACAGTATTTGGCATTACAAGACCGTAATCTTACTCTGAAGATTAAAATATCACTGAAAATGAACCCTGGGCACCTAGGTAAAGTGTCAATGTTAAAGAGCCCTGTTCCATTAAAATCACTCTTTAAATATCACCAGGCAAAATAAGTGACCACTTTTTTTCCATTTCACTTGCCAGCCCCCCAACACATTCAGCAATGACCTCATGTTACAAACTGAAGACCTTAGTCATTATGAGGATCAAATAGTCTTAAGAAATGGAGTTGGGAAGAACAAGGCTTTCTTAACCTTATAGCTGAGGATGGCAAAGAAGGGGATGTAGAAAATTGTAGGCAAAGTAAATTGCTTGGGTTTAAATGTTCCCTTTTCCAATACTGCTGCACTTTGAAGGAATTTACAGAGGCTGTAACTCTCCACCTTTAAATTATCCCACTGTCCTCAGTCCCTGCAGCACTTAAAACAAGAAAATTGACTCCTTGTTCTGAAATTCCAAAGAAAGATAGTGCTCAAGTTTCTGAGTCCTGGATACCAGAGAGGCACGTCAGGCCTACCCAGGACAAATAGAACGACATTTTAGAAGAAAGATCCTAGCGGTGTGGGGTGGTTTTAGAATGCAGTCAACCTCAAGACACTCTCTGTGAAGTCTTTTCCAAATGGCATGTAAACTACCTATACTTTCCCTTCCTAGGAATCATGATTTGCATATGAGGGGAACCTTTCTAAAATTAGGATGCTGTAGAAACAGACAATGGAATAGATGTTATCTCCAAGAGAAAGTGTGATTCATTAAATCAGGCATGTCTATAAGCCCAATAATAACCAAAAACAGAGAAGCAGGAGTTTGTGGCAAAAACAAAGGGGATCATCCCACAACTATAACCTGGCTCTCAGGAGTCTGACTATAATGGGTACATGGAGAACATCATTAGAGTACCTACTCTGATGAAACAACCTGTTTTTTCACTGTAAGTGGTTGGTCGGTGGGTGACGACAGCATACGGGAGCTCAAGGCCACCAATAAGCTGCTGGATCAACTGAACACTTTTTCAATTTTTCTAGTTTGCTGGAGACGGTATGTATATAATGCCAATCTGTTAATCTGTTCTCCTTAAATAATGGCAAGGACAAATGTTTTTTTAAAAATCAGTAACAAATCCTTTCAGAGTTGAGTTTAATTTAGAGTTATCTTTAATCAACAACAAAATATCTTTAACAAATAAACAACAAAATCAAGAGCTACAGAAGAACCTTTTAACTAGAACAGTTTGGATGATAAACTTAGTGGACTGAAATAACAGATTTGGTTTGGAGGAAAATTTGAAGGAGTCTAAAAAACAACGTACAATACTCAGTGGTCCAGACAATAGATTCAGATTTTGTAACTTAAAAAATCACAATTAACACTGAATTTTAGGTTCTTACTATCTTTAACTAAAACTTTAATAGTGTTCAAGTCTTGGACTCATAAGATCACTAATGCATGGAAGATAGAATTTAATGTGACTAAGACAAACTAAATAAATGGTCAAAAATTAAACAGATGAAGATGACCAAGTGTTGGGGTGCACACTTTGGCAGAAAAAAGCAGTGTAATGACTTGTCAAAAGGAAAAGTTGTCTAGAATTCAGCACTTTTTAAACTGGGGGTCTCAACCCTATAAGATGTCATGACCCACAGTTTAAGAAGAGCCGAGGGGTCGAGAGGGGAACAAGTTTAAGAAGCCCTGGACACATGCCAACAACAAAAAAGAAAAGGAAGAAAACAGATTGAAGGTGGAAGGAAAGGCGATGTCCCAGGAGACCAAAAAGCTCACTATTTAGCATATAGGGCTGCTCTAGAATACTGGCATAACGTAAGCTACAATGCCCACCGCACTTGTACATCGATGAGACCTTTTAGTAGGGCACTACATTCAGTTTAAGGCTTCATAAGTTTAGTCAGGATTTATTTGAGGAGAATTTAGAAAACCTTTTAGTTGGACCCAGCTATGTGCTATACTTCAGGGATGCAAGGGAACTGACAGGATGGTCTTTTGAGAGCCTATAAAATTCCATTTAAAGCACAACTCGTGTACTTTATTTTCAATGAAGGACAGCCCACAATTTTCAGAGCTAATCAGTTGATCTCTCGAGGTCTGCTCTAGGATATCTTTGTTAAAATATCAAAACTGTCTTATCTTATCATCTACATATCTTCTACCACATTTCTCAGGAACTGACTAGAAAATGGGAAGCATGATGAATTCAGGTTATGCCTGTAATCACAAAATGATATGCTCCAGCTCCAGTGATTTTTAGTGTGCTAATAGCCAGTTGCTTTTCTGTTATTACTCCTGCTCTTCTAATGTATTATTTATTTATTAATTTGTAAAACACTTATTGCTGTAGTGCTAAAGAACAAAAAGTTAAAAACATATAAATTATTCAAAGCTACCAAGTAAGGGAAGGAAAAATGAAGAAGAAAAAAGATGATGACGACAATGCAGAACTACTGCCAGGCAATGTAATAAATGAGCTGCTTTCTAAATCAAGAAACAAAAACAAAATCCTTTAAATCAAATGCAAAAACATTATATGTTCTTAGTCACTGTACAAGCCCTCACTGAACTCAAACAACATGTGGAGTCCTATAACAGGGAAATAAAAAGAAAAGATCAGATCCCTGCCCTTGAAGAGATTACAATCTAGTACATACCTGTGAAAAGACTGCGGGATGCTCAAGGGAATGCTTCTAGGGAATAATGAGCAGATGTCCTTAAGCTATTATGTTGGGGCTATAATACTGTTCTGTAAAATAAGAAATGTAACTAGCAAAATGGGAGGTTAGGATTTTAAGCCTTGGTCTATGGACATGCTTTTCATTCAAACTGGACAGCCAGCCTTTACTCAGATTTATGCTGTTCTCTTGTACCTCTGTGACCATAATACACAACTGGAACCAACCCATCTTCTCCCCATCCCCATAACCTCCACCCTGGTAACAGCTCATCTCTGATCTAATGAAACTATTCTTCTAATCCTTTCTTTCTGGCAAGGCCCAGTTTAGGTATCACTTTTTTTCTATGAAGTGCCCCCAGATCCCTGGATATAGAAGTGATCTCTCCCTCATTAAATGTTTACTGAATGGGAACCACTCCCCATAAAAAAAACAAAACCTATGCTCTTAATATAATTAAACCTTCAGTAACAGAAAAGGGAAATTTCCTTCTGAAGGCTTAGGTGGAACTGACTCCCCCAGGGACTCAACTTTTTTTTGAGGCATGGACTTCTTTGGCAATCTGGTAAAGTTTATGGATGCCTTTTTAGAATCAAGTTTTTAAATGCATAAAATACATAGGATTACAAAAGAAACCAATTACATTGAAATATAGCTATTTACATTAAAAAAAAAAAAGCCCCAACAAGTTCACAAATCCCAGGTTAAGAACTCCTAGGGCTCAGAGTCACCTTCCCAAAGCAGTTTGTTGATATTTACATAAAATTACTTCAGTGACACTATGGAGGCACACACACACACACACACACACACACACACACACATTCACATCACATATAAATACATATACACATATACTCAAGGGCTGTTGAGTGTTGCTTCTAGGTGAATTCTGCACTTAGCACTTTACAAAGTTCAATTTCATAAATAGGGAGCCAAAGCCTCCTAGAGAACCAACCATGCCAATTCAGCAAAAGTGTGGAAAATAGGGGTGGCTAGGTGGCGCAGTGAGTAGAGCGTCAGCCCTGGAGTCAGAAGGACCTGAGTTCTGATCTGGCCTCAGACACTTAATGCACACACAAATAAAAAACCTAGCCGTGTGGCCTTGGGCAAGTTACTTAACCCCAATTGCCCTCCAAAAAAAAAAAGCAAAAAAAAAAAAAGTGTGGAAAATTTTTCTAAAGCAGCAAATCCTGGGCCATTCAAAATCTACTAACATCATTCTAATTACCTTTGTCTACAGTGAGATGTTCAACTTTAATCAGCAAGAGGAACCCTGATGTCATGAGTATCAAATGTCTCTATTTAGCTTTTTTAGCTTTCTATATGCCTGTTGGTATCAACTAGGGACCTCTTAAGTTACAGGGTATCTCTGTGGTTTAAAAGGTGACATAGGCCCTAAATAAGCACAAAGATGATGTGAATAATGAAAGAACCCTCACTAACCTAGGAATCAATATGAGAGTACAGCAAGGTCCTGGGATTAGTCCTCTAAGTGTGGGCACCATTATAACAAATTTCTCTAAATAAGAAAACAGACTTAATAAAACCAAACAAATATTTAGCCAGGGAAAGACAAACTAGTTGGGTCATCTTTTGTAATTTGTTAATTCTAGTAATGTTGACTAATCGAAACTGCTTAACTGCACAGAAGAGACTGTATTTTTCTTTTGGATGAATACCTGTAAGAATATAACTTACTTGCAGGGCAGTTTGGTTTTGTCTGCCACCATGGTCCACTGCTGTTGATTAGTGGAAACTTCAATATAGTAGCTGTAGCTTCGATCATCGCAGTCCCAAAGTAATAACCTGAATAGAGAGGAGAGCATTATTAGATATTAAGACATTATTAGAATAGAGGAAAAGTAGAAAACTTGTGTGAAATGAGGCAGAGTAAAGAAAGTAGAGCTGTGAGGACAACAGACACAATTACAATGTTAACTTAAAAAAAAAACAAAACCCAGCCAAATACTAACAGACCTCAAAAATCAGATGTAATGGGCAGTTGATAAAATCTACTTCCCTCCTCTCCACAGAGAGCTGGTAGTCTATAGATACAGCATGTTCTATAGGCTTCTAGAAATAAAGTCATTTTGTCAACTGGTTTTGCTTAACTGTTTTGTTTTGTTTTTTAAATAAAAAAAAAGGTTTAAAGAAGGAATCTAAGGCAGGGGTGAGGATTAGTGGGAAATGCCTATGGTGTAAATTGTCAATAACACATTTAAAAAATAAAATACAAAGGAAGTCAGGGAGATGTTCATGAAACCAGTGTCTTCCTGATCTGGTTGCTTTCAGGAGGCTTTAGTCATGGAGGACAGCCATATTTACAGAGACCCATTCATCCCTATCACACTACCAGGATAAGACACCTAGAAAATAAATAGCCAGGGGAAAATGAAGGGCAGTTCCCCCAAAAAAGTATAAAGAGGGAATAGAAATGATTCAGTGTGAGAAAATGAGTCTCATCAGAAACTGTTAACCTTATAACAATCCATGAAAGCAAAATGGATACTCCAAAAACAGATGGCAAAGAGGGTCAGAGAGAACACCTTATTCTTAGGTGTCCCACAATTCTGAATCTCTCATCTCTAGGTGGTAAGTCAGCTGAATATATGGATGAAATTAGACCTGACTGCCCCTCTGTGACTCTTAGGCCTTCATCCCAAATACCCAGAGTGGAAAATTTAAGTGATCCTAAAGATAAAAAAAAAGAACAAAAAACAAAAACTGAAAGCCAATAATGGTCATCATAGGCTCTTGCCCTCTATTTTGTGACATTTAGGATGATTTTTACCATGGTCTTCCCAACTCTTCTTCACCCATAAGGTTTTACCTAAACTTGAGTATTTGCCCTTTGCAAACATGGTCCCAAAGCCAGAGTTTCTGGTTTAAAAAAGAGAAATCAAGTACTGTTTATTGGGAGGCTGAGTATACAAAAACTTTGGCATTAGCTATTTTTCCACAGATTAAGACTGCTATTCAGAGTGATTCCTATAATCCATTCAAACTATTATTCTGGATCTGACATTTCCATCCAAACTAGTGTTCTGTATCTGACAATTGCAAAAGAACATACCCCAGGGACCTATTCAAAAGCAAGCTGGTTCTTGACATCACTCTCATGTAGTTTTCCCTTAATAGCCCATTATAGATCTGTGATACAAAGAGAACTGTCCAAGAGTCAGAAGACCCCAGCTCTATTTTTTTGGTCCTGGTTACTCCACTAAATAGTGACACGAACTTAGTTCTCTTGTTATATCTTCCTTTTCTGTAAATTAGAGCATCACAAGAGTTTGAGGTACCTCAGCAACTGTCTAGTCTAACTCCACTATCAAAGGACTCTTTGTTCAGTCATTTAGTCATGTATGACTCTTTGGGACCCTGAAGTCCACAGCACAACAGGCTCACTATCCTCCACTCTCTCTTGAAGCTGGTCCAAGTTCATGTTTGTTGTTTCCATGACATTCTCTATCCACCTCAACCTCTGCTGTTCCCTTTGCCTTTAATCTTTCCCAATACCACGTACCCAATGAGTGGCTGACCAGCCTGGAGCCATAGCCCCTTCAGACATCCCATTCTGATTTTGCACAGCTGGAATTATCAGGGAATTTTCTGATACTGAACCTAAACCTGCCTCTTTATATAAAATCTCCACATATTGCTATAATGGGAATGGGAATCTGAAGATCTTCCCTGCCCCTTAATAGACCTAGGGAGGAGTCTGAAGACCTCCCCTGCTTTGAAAGTAAACTCTGCCCCCAATAGGCTGAATGTAATCACATGGAGTCTGTGATAGAAGGAATTTGCTGAAGGGAAGAAGAGCTCACAGGAAGCTTCCCTGCTATGAAGATAAACTCTATATCCCCCAAATAAGCTAAATATAGTCACATGGAACCTGTAGTGGGAGGAGTTTGGTGAAGGGAAGCAGAGCCCACAGGAAGCTGGTGGTCAGAGCTAGCCAGATGGTGGGGGAGAGAAGAGCTCAGGCAAGGAGAGAGAGAGAGAGGTTTGTGAGTAAATATTGATCTTGTATTGGTTTGTGGGAATGCTGAAGGATGCTGTGGCTCTCAGTGTTTTTATGGCTTCTGAATATCTTTGGTACTATGATGGAATCAGCTTACTGGTTTTGGGATTGGGTTTTCTGGTGTATAAATAAATGCTTCAGTTCCATCCTCTATCTGGAGAGTTTGGTGTATTTTGTGATCGAATGGCATGCAATACTTATAGTCGTGGTCTTTATTGTGATCATGGGCACTGTAAATGTTGCATTGGCGTTACAGTTGCTCATGGTTTTGTCCTCTGAAGTCAAACACAACACGTCTAATACCTCCTCTACTTGACAATCTATAAACATATGAAGACAGTGATCCCCTCTTCCCTGAGTCTTTCTCTTCTCCAAGTGAAACATGCCCATATTTTTCAACCAATTTTCATATGACATGGATTCAAGGCCCTTCATCATCCTCACTGCTTTCCTTTGTTCTCCAGATGATGAATATACTTTTTAAACCAAGGCCCTCAGAACCTAATACAACACTGTAGAAGAAGTCTGATGAGGGTATAGAATGCAGCAGGACCTCAGCTCCTTATTCTCAGAAGCCCTGTCATTTTTTTTTTGCTTGTTTTGACAAATTGTTGATTCATACTAAGCTTGAAGCCCATCAAACCACCCAGATCTTTTTCAGAACAATTGCTATATCTAGGCCTTCCCCAAGTTATACTTAAAAGCTGATTAGTTTTGTTTACCCAAATGCAATACTAGCCTCTATCTTTATTGAATTTCATCTTATTTAGATTCAGTTCAAGTTTTTGCTTGTCAGGATCCTTTTGTATTCCAATTCTGTTACCCACTCTGTTAGCTTCCCCTACCCACTTGGTGTTATCTGCAAATCTGAGGAGTATATCATCTAGGCATTGATAAAGACACTAAATAGCACAGGGCCAAATAACTATGCTTGGAGTATTCCACTGGAGACCTACCATTAAGCCATGAATAACTACTCTTCGATTCTGGCCTTCCAACAAGTTCTGAATCCATTTGATTAAGTTATATCCACATCATTACCCTCATCTATTAATTTTACAATTCTGTTGAAAAAAGAAAAGAGGTTAGTCTCTCAAGATTTGCTCTTGATAAAGCCAGGGCAGCTCACTGTAATCAGCTCTTCCCTTTCTAGATGTATACCAATTATCAATTTAATGATACGTTCTAGAATTTTTTCCAGAAACAGACTTGTCAAGCTTGCTGGCATATAGTTTGCAAACTGTGTTCTTCCTTTTTTGAAAACTTACCCTTCTCCAATATTGTGGAGGCAGTTTAGTAGGAAGAGTGTTGGGCCTGGAGTCAGGAAGACCTGAGTTCAAATCTAGCCTCAGACACTTATTAGCTGTGTGACCCTGTGACCTCCCAGCAGAGGTGATATGCTGTGGTGCATAGAAAGCTGGCCTTGGAGTAAGAAAGACCTGGGGTCAAGCTCAATCTTGCTCTAACACACACACACACACACACACACACACACACACACACACACACACACACACACCCTGAGCAATATGTGAGGAAAGCTGATAAATGCTGATATGGCTAAAGTCAACATCATGCTGACCTTTGTTGGTCACATCAATGTGTTAGATTATTTGCAGGCAAAGGTCTGCAATGACTCTCAGGCTCCTTTCTTGGGTTATAATTATTACTTTTTGGAACTGATTTAGAAATATAACTTGGATTATTTTCCACTCATTATTTTACTGGACTTTTAGCGCACAATGAAAATGCTTTTCTATTCTACTCCCCACTTCCTTTGCCAGCTTTTAAGATTGTATGTAAAATTTATCTATTAAGACAATATCAACTATAGATTTTGAGCCTTTACTGTGCATAGCTGTCCATGCAATTTACTGATCTGTTAGCTAAATTCTATTCTCATACTGATTGCTAGGTATCTCACTATGTATAAAAAGAATACTTTGTTCCTTGTCTCTACGTCAGTTCTCTCTTCAATATACAACACTCTTCCCAAACCCAAATTGATTCAATTGTTTAAAGCTGGGGCAGAACTAGGGTAAAAATCTTTTGGCAAATTTAAAAAAGTTACCCTCACTGTTTCTCCTTTATCCACATGAATACTTTCCCCTGAAAGAACTCTAATAAATTAATAAAATATGCTTTTGCCATACGGAAACCACACTCTTTCATCAAGGAGGTTAAATCTCTTAACTGATCAGTGATAGTATTCTTTATTATAGATTGATTATACATTTGTTAATTCATATCAACTAGGCTGATGTAGTCTTTTAATGAGTCCTATTTAGCAATCTCTTTCCCATCTATTGCCTCCTTTTTATTTCTACTGCCACAATTGTAGCTCAGGTCCTCATTACCTTAGCAGAACAGTTCTATTAATAGTCACCTAGACATTACAAAGCTTCTTTCCTCATCACCTTCCTTCCCACTATCACCTCTGACTAATCCATCTTTCACATACTTGCTAGATTAATTTTCCTTATACGTAAATCTGATCATGTCCCTCTTCTGTTTAAATTCATTCAATGGTTACTGCCTACTGAATTAAGTTGAAAGTACTTAGCCAGGTACTACAAATCCTGCATAATTTGTCTTCAACCTACCCGATCAGTTCTAACTTATACACACTATGTTCTAGTCAAAATGAACTATTCACCATCTGCTGAAAAAGTCCTATGCATTCCTGTCTCTGTGCCTTTATTCTTGCTGTTCTCTGTGCTTGGAAATGACTCTCAATTTGTTGAAATTCTATTCACGCTTTTAATTTCAAATGCCAACTTCTCTTTTCTGATCATCAGCTGATTCTCTTCTGATCCTCAATTTTCACACTTTGATTGTGACTCTCTTAATATTGCAAGAGCTGTTTGTGTACATGTGTTATTTCTCCCAGGAAAGACAGTGTGGTGTGGTGCACAGAGAGGTGGCCTTGGAGTCAGGAAGACCTGGGTTCAAGGCCCATGTTTGACACATAGTAGCTGCAAGAATCTGAGCAAGATCCCTTATGCACAAATACGATAACATCATTCATCTGCTTAAAAAAATGGTTACTGTCACTTAGGGCCCCAGGCAACTCTTTAAGACTCAAGGTGTAGAGAAAGCATAGATCTTACTCAGAGAACTCACTGGCTAGATAAGATTAAAGGTCTAATAAAAAAGATTTTTCTCTTCTAATCCCAGCAAGCTCCTGTAAGTTACAGATCAGTTCTCATTTATATTGGTATCCCAAAGTGTCTAACAGATCAGACACTGAACAAAGGATTGTTGAATTTTACTGTATACACAAGGTATTCAATAAATGCTACTGACTGACTAAAATGAGCACTTCTATTAGTGGGAGTAAAAAATAGGAAAAGATAAGAGCCAGTTTTGCTTCTTATTAGCATTACTGAAGACAGGTTGAAGCTATTTCTAAAAATGGGATTTTCAATTATTTATGGGTTTCAATTATCCAGGATCTTTCACATTCCCATCACCATGGATAATTATGAATTGGCTAGATTTCTACTCCATCATCCAAATGGTAGAACTTACTCAAACTCAGAAATGCTTTAAGGACTGGTTTTAAGATTTTGGAGAATGAAGGCTTTAATAAATAAATAAATAAATAAATAAATAAATAAATATGTAGATATGATTTTAAATCTTGATGTCAATAATTTAAATCTTCCATTAAAGGTCTTTCAATAATGAATACATTTTAAGAATAAAAATGCTAAATGTGTGTATCTAAGGATACTTGCATACTATAAAAGTATTGTTCAAAAACTATTAAGAACAATAGATTTGGAGTCAGAACTGAACTTGAGGCCATTTAGTTCAACAGTGTCATTTTATGGACAAGGCAAATGAGGCCCAGCAACTTGCCCAAGGTCACAAAGTTGGAAGTGATTTGAATCAAGGTACAGCGCTTTTTTCCATTGCTCCTTTCTTCCCTACCTCTATTAGAAAATACTGTTAGACTAAAATTATGGATTAAAGGTGCTCTGGCTATTTCCTCTTGGAATTTTAAAATTTAGATCTGCATACATACTACAGGAGTCACATACTACCTGAAATGTAGAAACAGAACGGGTTTGACTACACTTTAGATTGATACAACTCAACAGAAAGTATAACTTAAGAACAATAAAAGAAAAATAATTCACCCTACTCTTTCTTCTCCCACTGTGGGGATTTTGTTCCATTAAGAGATACCTGAAAAAAACACACAAACAACTCTCTTCATTTCTCTCCCTGCAAAGATTCTATTCCTACATCTCTTACACCAGAAATGATGCTAAGGCAGTTCTGTCTTTCCATATGGCTGACATTGCTTACCCAAAGAGTTTACCAAACCCCAAAACAAAAAACCCCAAACCCTAAAAACTTTAAAAAACTAATAAGCTCTTTTCCCTTGGCCTCCTCTAAACATGATATGGCTATACTATAAATGATAATGCAAAAATTCTTTAACTCATATATCATACACATGCAAACACAAATTGGAACTGCTTTTCTAATGGTGCTGAACAAAGGGAGCTGGCTGGCTAAGAGATTAAGATCTGGTCCATGTTGGGCTGCTGCCACAATTCACCCTATCTAATGGGCACCTTGCAAAATGACCAGTGATATTAAATGCTTTTTCTATCTCTCTCTGCTCTCACTGTAGAATTTCCTTTAGAAGCAATGAAGTGTTAGGTTTCTTAAAATTGATTAGCAGATGTGATTTTGCTTACATCTTACATAAATGCTCTGGCTGGCTGCAGACCACTGATTACCAGGGGTTCAGTTTACAGAAACTAATTGCTCTCCTTGCTGTTGTTTTGATATAAAATTCAATAGAAAATATGTTTTCAGAATTCTTGTCTGCGTTGCTTGAGTCAGAAGTGACTGGAGGCAAACCCAGTGGACTGAATTTTCCCTCCTTTAAAATAATTGCTCTCTCATCAGTCTGTGAAGAAAGTTTCCAAATTGTGGCGTTCTAATTGGAAAGTCTGCATTATGCATGCGATGACAAACTATGTTGTGCTGAATGGGATTTTTTATCCTTTTCTTAAGGGATTAACTCTGTGCCAGATTTTGAACAACGACTACTTCACCACTGAATTGGCGATTTTTTTTTTTAAAGAATAAAAGAAAATGTATCCCACTGAGCCTCTGGACTTAAGTTAGTCTGTTGAAACCTCTGTGGGTGAGCTGAAGGCACAAGTGACCTTGCTGATAATGGTCTCTATGTAGGTGAAATTAACTGACTGATTATCAACTACAAAGAATGTTGGGTTTGTGCTTATGACCTATACCAATCTTCTTTTCAATCTAGTAAGACCATTTTTAGCTTCAGTTAAAATCACTATAAGCCTTTGACCATAAGCTTCTATAAAACATTTATTGATAAAGCCCCTCAAAACTTGAAAATTTTGTTTTCTGTTTTATTTCATCTATTAGAATGTAAGATCCTTGTAAATCTGGAATTGTTTTATTCATTATATTTGTATCCCAAGCATCTAGGTATAGTGACTGACACATGATGAATGACTGATTGATCCCACCAAATGCTGACAAAATGGGTCTTATTAATATATGCTCTTGCCTGAACTTTATTTAAATATTAATTTATTTGTTTTTAGCTGTTAGCATTCACTTCCGTAAGATTTTGAGTTCCAGGGGCGGAGCCAAGATGGCGGAATAGAAATAGTGCGTCCAAGCCACTCTCCCTGCAGATGACCTCCAAAATATGTAAAAGAGGATTCTGAACAACTTCTGGAGCCCCAGCACCCACAGAATGACACAGAGAAGCTAACCTCCCGCTGAGGACAGCCCAGCAGCCCTGCAGGAAGGACCAGAGCAGAGCTCTGGGAGTGGGCAGTGCTCTGGGAGCCAGCATCACAGCATGCAGCAGCGCAAAGAGAGCCAAGCCCATCCACTTGAGCCATGGTTTTAGCCCCAGGGTGGCCAGGCCAGCAGCCGGCTGGAGGGACCCCAGAACACCAGAAGCTGTGGCGATTCCAAAATTATCAACATAGACATGCCTAGGACAAAGTGAGAGGTTAGTGTCCTATGGACTTTGGGACCAGTATTTGGGGAATGCATTGGCTTCCTCCCCTGGGAGCTAGAAGCCGCTGAGGAGACATGCCATTTTGTAGTTTTCAGAGGCAGCTCCAGCTCCTGGCCTGCGAACTGTGGGGAGACCCAGCGATCAGTCTTGGGGGGTAATTGCTCTTGCTTTAACCTCCCTGGATCTGGACTGTCATCTGGGGTGGAGGTCGTGGGTGGGTTTCCAGCTTGCCAGAAACAGAAGTTGGCCCCCCCCACACGTTTGGGATGAAAATTCCCCTGTCTGGCGGCAGAGCCATAGTGTGGCAACAAGCCCAAAAGTCAAGTAATTAAGTGGCAACATGCCAAGGCAAAGGAAACAAATTAAACAGAAAAATGCAACCTTAGACTCCTACTTTGGGGGCAAAGAGGATCGAAGCATGGAGCGGGAAGAGGACTGTGAGGTCAGAAGTCCTGCTCCAAAAGCCCAAGGGGAAAACATGAGCGGGTCGCAGGCCATAGAGGACCTTAAGAAGGACTTTAAAAATCAAATAAGAGAAGTAGAGGAAAAATTGGGAAGAGATATGAGAAGGATGCAGGAAAAGTATGAAATGAGGGTCAACAGCCTGACTGAGGAAAACAACACCTTAAAAAACAGACTAACTCAAATGGCAAAGGAGGCCCAAAAGGGCAATGAGGAGAAGAATGCCTTAAAAAGTTGAATTCGCCAGATGGAAAAAGAATCTCAAAAGTTCACTGGGGAGATTCATTTCCTCAGAGTTAGACTGGAGCAAATGGAAGCTAATGACTTTATGAGAAATCAAGATGCTGTTAAGCAGATCCAAACAAACGAAAGATTAGAAGGCAATGTGAAATATCTCATGGGAAAAACCACTGACCTGGAAAATCGATCCAGGAGAGACAATTTAAAAATTATTGGACTACCTGAAAGCCATGATCAAAGAAAGAACCTAGAAATCACCCTTCAAGAAATTCTCAAGGAAAATTGCCCTGATGTTTTAGATCCAGAGGGCAAAATAGAGGTTGAAAGAATCCACTGATCACCTCCTGAAAAAGATCCCAAAAAGAAAACTCCCAGGAATATTATAGCCAGGTTCCAGAATCCCCAGATCAAGGAGAAAATACTACAAGCAGCCAGGAAGAAACAATTTCAATATTGTGGAAACACAATCAGATTAGCACAGGACCTGGCAGCTTCTACACTGAGGGATTGAAGGGCATGGAATATGATATTCCAGAGGGCAAAAGATCTGGGATTGAACCCAAGGGTCACCTACCCAGCAAAACTGAGTATTTTGTTTCAGGGGAAAATATGGTCATTCAGTGGAATAGAGGACTTTCAAGCATTCTTGAGGAAAAAACCAGAGCTGAATAGAAAATGTGACATCCAGACACAAGAAGCAAGAGATGCCTGACAAGGTAATCAGGGAAAAGAAATTAAAAGGAACTTATCAAAGTTGAACTATTTACATTCCTATATGGAAAAACAATAACTGTGACTGATGAAATCTTTCTCAGTATGAAAATAATGGAAGAAGGGTGTATGGTCATATGAATACATATGCGAATGTGTGTATATATGTTTACAGTTATACATGGATAGAGGGCACAGGTTGAATTTGTTGCGAAGGGAGGATACTCAAGGGGTGAAATTATGAGGTGAGAGAGGAAAGTGGCAAGAGGAGATGGGGAGAGACAGGGTAGGGTAAACTATCACATGTGGAAGAAGCAAGGGGAAGAGGTTGCAAGGGAGGGGAAGAACAGGAAGGCAAAAAGGCAAAACCACATTCACATTGAATTTGGTTCAGGGAGAGAATGACACACATACTAAATGAGGTATCTCAACCTGCAGCAGAATAGGGGGAAGGGGGATGAGAGGAGGGATGATGGATGGGAGGGCATCCTTGGGGGGAGGGGAGGTTGGAAGTACCCACTATAGAAGAGGGACAGGATCAAGTGGGGAGTGGACCAGGTGGGGGGGTGGGATGAGTGGGAGGGAATTATGGGCAGCCTTGTACAATATATCTACTATGGTAATGTTTTGCATAGCTAGACATGTACAACATATACTGAATTACTTATTTTCCCAGAGGGAATGGGTGACAAGGGAGGAAGGGAATGGATCTGAAATTCGAGGTCCTGAAATGAAATGTTTCAAATATATATAAATACTATTATTAATACTCTTTTGCTTGTAATTGGGAGATAAGATGTGCAGGCATTGGGGAACAGAGATTTACCTTGATCTAATGGCAAAGTTGAAGGGGGTATGGGAGAAGATATGGGAAAGAGCAGATTGGAGGAAGTGATATCTTGTGGGACTGCTATTCTGGGAGAGTGGGTCGGGGAAAAACAGGGGGGAAAATAATTGTAACTCAAAATCTGGCAGAAATGAATGATGTAAAACAGAAGTTAATAAAGCATTTGTTTACAAAAAAAGATTTTGAATTCCATATTTTCTCCACCTCCCTCCCCTCCCGCCACTCCAAAATGGCAGTGTTCTATCCACTTTGCCACCTATCTGCCCTATTTTTATAATTTCTTATGGAACAATAGCATTCCATTACATCCATATATCACAACTTGTTCAGCCCTTCCCCACAACTGATAGGTACCCCCTCAATTTCTTGGCCACCACAAAAAGAGCTGCTATAAAT
Organism: Gymnobelideus leadbeateri; assembly: GCA_011680675.1. Lineage (NCBI taxonomy): Eukaryota > Metazoa > Chordata > Mammalia > Diprotodontia > Petauridae > Gymnobelideus > Gymnobelideus leadbeateri. The sequence continues at coordinate 197,036 of WOXC01008431.1, read as the reverse complement.
ATTTTTGTACATGTGGGCCTTTCCCCCCTTTTTATATCTCTTTGGGATATAGACCTAGAAGTGGTATTGCTGGGTCAAAGATTGTATGCACAGCTTTATAGCCCTTTGGACACTGTTGTCTCCACTTTAAATTCCTCCCCTACATTTCCCTTGAAATTGTAGACATATTTCAAAATCTACCTTTGAATTGCACCTTATCAATCAAGATTTTTTTGATCTCCTCTGAATTTATTCAGTTAAACTCAACAAATGCTCACTATGTGCATTAGAAATACAAAAATAAAAATTAAACAATCTGTACCCTTAAAGAGCTTACATGATGTGATCCAATATGGACAAAGATAAGTAAATAAAAAGGGACTAATACAAAATAATTTAAAAAGAAAACCATACTACCGACTAGTAAGGTCTCTTTTAGGAGGGGATTCCAAGTTTTACTATAAGACAGAGATGAAGAACAAGCAAAATCACCTATAAAAAGGTATGGAAGGTGGGAGATGCAAAGATGAAAGATAGCCAGGTCACTTTGACTGGAATGATGGCCATGTGAAGAAGTGTAATATAATAACACTTAGATGGTAGGGAGGCAGGAGTCACACTGTGGAAGGCCTTAATTTCCAGGCTGAGGGTTTTGAATTTTATCCTAGAGGTAAAAGAAGCCACTTAAGATTTCTAAGTATGGGAATGACATAGAAACACCAATTTGACAACTGTATGGAGGATGTGTTAGAGAGGGGAGAAACTGGAAGCAGGGAAATCTTTGAGGAGGCTACTGCAATAGCCAGGTAAGCAGTAATGAAGGCCTAAACCAGGGGAGAGGCTGTGGAATTAGAGGTTGATGAGCTCCAGAGATGTTGTGAAAGTAGAACCAATAAGATTGGATGTGGAGGTGTGGCATATGGAAGAACCAAGATGATTCTGAAGTTGTGAATGTGATCGACTATGTCACTCCCCTATTCAATCAACTCCCTATTACCTCAAAGACCAAATATAAATGCTTCTATTTGGCATTTAAATAATTAAAAATTTGGTCCCATTCTACCTTTTCTAGCCTTCTTACATACTTGTTATTCCTTCTTCATACATGACCTTCCATTTCTTGCCTTCTATCTTTGTATAGGTTGTTCTCTATGCCTGGGATGCTTCCCCTGCCTCTTCAAATGCCTGGTTTTCCAGTTTTCTTTAAGACTGAAGTGTCATATAAGGCAAGAGGCCTTTCCTGACCCTCTCTTTCCCATCTTCCACCCCTACCCCCAAATACTAATGTCTTTTTTTCCAAGGTTACTTCATATCTGCTTTCTATGTTTTATGTACATATCTATTTACATGTATGTTGTCTCCTTCATTAAGAATCTAAGGTCCTTGAAGACATGGGTTGTTTTGCTTTTGTCTTTCTTTCCCCAATACCCATCACAGTGTCTGGTACACAGTAGGTGCTTAATAAATGTTTGATTGATTAGCACCTCCAATAGAAATAGGGAAATTAGAAAGTGGGATTGGTTTGGGGGAAATATGGTGACCTCTGTTTTGGATATGCTAAGTATGAGGTGTCTAAAAGACATCTAGGTGTAGATATCCAGCAGGCAGTTGGTAGTATGAGGTTCATCCACACATTACTCTTTCTTTCTCCAAAACTCCATAATATTTCTTTGTACCTCTGTTATTATACTTGCAATGTCCTGTTTTGGAATATGGTTCCTTGTGTGCTTGTTTTGTCCCCTTTACAAGGCAGAAAATTCTTCTAGCGAAGGGGCCACAGCTTATTCATCTTTTTGGCTAATACAGTGCCTAGAGAGGTGCCTTCAGTCTTAGTGTTAGATGCTGAAAAATTATTTAATTGGAGTGGAAAGATGTAAATATTTGGCCCAAAGCTGGGTAGTTTATGAGTAATAGCATTTATTAAACACCTCTTATGTGCTAGGTGCTGTGCTAGAAGGTGAAGACCAAGTATATGCATATTATATATATATATACATAGATAGATAGATAGATAGATAGATAGATAGATAGATAGATAGATATGTGAACACAAGGTAATTTTTTTGGAGGGAGGCATTACCTTTTGCGGGCTGGGGGAGAAGAATCAGGAAATGCCCCGAAGGTGGTTTCATTTCACCTGAGCTTTGAGGAAAACTAGGGATTCTTAAGACTCAGAGGTGAAGAAGAGGAACCCTGAAAAGCATCAGGCCAGGCCAGTTTGTCTGGACCAGAGTATGTGAAGGGGAGTAATATATAATAAGGTCAGAAAATTAGGGTTTAGCCAGTTTCTGAAGAGCATAGTAAATGCTTAATACTCTGATTCTATTTAATGTCTTTATTGAACAGATGAGCAGTATGGCCAGATCTCTTTTTTATGTTTATCACTAAGGCAGTTAGTAGTTTGGAGTATAGATTGAAGAGGGCAGATTTGATGCAGGGAAACTGTTTAAGAGACATGATATCAGGAAAAAAAAGCTTGGCAATAATTTGAGCTGTCTAAAAGTAAAAGGAACTGACTCAGGAATTTCCCCATCTCAAATATTTTCAAGGAAATGACCACTTGTCAGGCATATAAAGGTGGGGATTCTTTTGGTGTATGGATTGGATCAGATGGCTGCTGAGATTCCTTTTAATTCTAAAATTCTGTGAGGTTTTTTTTTGCTATAGTCTAGTTGATGGGAAATGAGCAAAAAAATTTTTAAAATGCTTACTATGTTCCAAGCACAGTGCTAAGTGCTGCAGATACAAATATAAGTAAGATTGTCTCTGCCTTCTCAAGGAGCCTATGTTTTTCTAGAGAAAAAATGACACATATACAGGATCTAGAGTTGGAAAGCCAGGGGGAGAGGTGGTGCCAGAGGGTCCCAGTTCCATTTCTGTGGGAGGAGAAAGAGGCCTGGAGATGGATGGAAAATGATGAGCTCCTGAATTAGGGTAGTAGCTATGGCATCATGAGTAGGAATATCAGATTGAGATCTAAAGCCTGCTGTCCTAAATAGCTGAAGAAATTATTTGAGTGAATGGATGGCTGGTCCTTCATCTTCTCTTAGGAAGAGGACAGAGTTTCCACAAAGTTGAACACTCCTTTTCTTGAAAGTCTATTCATAAATGGAAGAATGTGAAATTCAACTACACAAGCAGATACTTTTTTCCATAAAAACTTATCTCAATGAATAATACAAGAGAGCTCACATCTCATTAGTCTGGATAAACTGGGGAGGCCATTCTGAATTACAAAATGTTCTGCAAGATACTCAGTTACTAAGAGCACCTACCTCCCAGGGTTTTTCCGAAGGTCATATGAGATAATAATTATAAAGTGCTTAACATAGTACCTGGCTCAGAGGTAGCACTGTATAAATTTTAGCCATTATCGTTATGTTTTTTTCTGAAGATGCCAGATGCCAGACACTGTGATATGTATGGAGATAAAGAAAAAAAATGAAAACCAGACTTTACCCTCAAAGAGCTTATATTCTATCAACTGGATTTTATTTAGGAGACAGCAAAAAGTCAGACTCCTCATAAGAGAAGGAAACAATCTATTAGCCAGATAGAAAAGGGCTCTTTTAGAAGCAGGCTGGCTCCCGCAGATGCTCCAATTTATGCCAAAGGACACAAAGAGCAATAGGACATGTCTTCTGGTCTCTCTTTTAAGCAGAAATAAAGACACCTAGGATACAAATATTTTGCCAGGACTGGGAGAAAATAACCAAACCAGCAGCAAGAAATACTTCTCCCCAGCAGACTGAGGGAACAATAAGAGCTCAAAGTTCTAGGGTACAATCGGCTGCTGCTTCTTTTTTTGCCTTTTTTTTTTTTGAAGGGCAATTGGGGTTAAGTGACTTGCCCAAGGTCACAAGGCCAGTTTTCGTGTTAAGTGTCTGAGGCCAGATTTGAACTCAGGTCCTCCAGACTCCGGGGCCTTTGCTCTATTCACTGTGCCACCTACCCGCCCCTTGTACAATCGTCTTCTATGCTTAGTAGGAGGCTAAATCCCTCAGGTTAAATGCAAAAGGGGAGTTTCTGAAAAAATTCTACAATCTCCCATATAGAAAATGCATCTTGACTGGCTAATAGAAAATGGGAAGAAAAGAAGAAATTTCCTATCTTCTGACCCCAGTCTTAACAGAATTTCAGGCTAGATAACTCAGAAAAGAACTGAATGAACCAAAGTAGTCCTTCCCAGCAATAAACCCATCCTCAAGGAATGGAACAAATGTCATCCCCTGGAAGGTCACAAGACTATGAATACTCTGGTGAGAAAAAATCCTATGACCCACAGAGAGCATAAAGCACCCTGTCTAATATAACAGGCAACAGTGGTGATCCTTTGCATCTTTCAAAAAATTTAATTTTGTGACTTTCAAGTGCATATACAGTTTGTTCCCTTAACTAAGGGAACAAACATCTATCCAGCAATCTGTTATGCCTTATTAACTCATTTAAGAAACCATTTTTTCACATAGTACAAAAATAAACTTTAGCCTAGTCTGTTACTGGATTATCATGAATTCCAAATCAGTTGGGTCTACCTTAACAGAATTTTAAGTTCTTTTCAAATCAAATGGCACAAGAGAAGTGGGTACGGGGCAAATACCTTTTATCTGAAAGGCCATTTTCTCTATTTCTCAAGGTGACTTTCCAAAACAATCTTTCCTTAGGTAAGATGCAGGCATCAACATATCAGGACCCATTTAAATGATCTAGGCACAGTCTTAAAACAAAAAAACCTCATTATGCTACAGATCTTTGAGCAGCACACGAAGCTGTGCTTACCTTTACAGATCTTTCACTGAGTGTTTAAATTTGGTATCATCTTCTCTATAGCAAGGCTATCTTTCTTGCTTTCAGCAACACCTCTGCAGTGATATCTAAGCTGATGCTGGCCTGACTCAGTTCTGAAGTATTATCCAAGTTGTTGCACGAGGACAAAGCAACCTGACTCTAGGCAGATGATGCATCACCCATTCCCTGCATGTGACACACACACACACACACACACACACACACACACACACACACACACGAATGCTTCTTCCCCTGTCCCTTCCCACCTACAGGCTCTCTAAGTCCAATTCCTGGGAAGACCCTCAACATCCTGATCTTGTTAAAATGGCAAAGAGAACATATTTTTTTTTAATGGGGGAATACAACAAATACTTTATGGGGATAGAAAAAAGTATGAACATTTTAAAGAGCTCTCTAATCTCTAAATTTATTCCTAGGAATTATACTTCATGGATTTTCAATTAATATATCCAATTTTAGTTTTTGGAATATAGCAAAATAGAAGATCATCATCATCATCATCATCATCACCTCATATTTAGTTGTTGGGGGAACACATTTTCATGGTTTCCTTCTCTCTCTAAATCATTTTCCATGATAAGAAGGCGTGGCTCACATGATACATTTGATTCTTTCATTCCATTTTATTATTAGCAGCCCTGCTCCCCTCTGTTAAGCACTGCTCTGCTTTAATCACAAAGGGTCTGTCTGAAGAATGTAACCTCAACTTTCTCTTCACCAGTGTCCCCCCCGCCCCTGCGAATAACTCATCATAGGTTTCTAGTTTTTTCTTTTCCCAATAGCATAAATTATATAGCAATAAACTTTAGCAATGACTTCTCCTTCCCAGTCAACTTCTATTGTTCTCACTGGTTTCCGTGTTCCATTTCTAACTCTTATGCATTTACTACTTCTTTTCAGATACTCCATTCACCCACTGTTCATTGTTACTTCACTGCAATCATTCACAAAGCTCCATGTTGTGACCAACAAAGTCTCTTTCACCAAGTTCTATTATCCTCTACCAGAAAAATGTTTGTTTTACCGTCACTATTACCATGGCACTTAGTACTTCAAAATTCTACTCTTCCCTTCTTTACTGTTCATCTTAAAAGGAAGAAAATGTAGAGTATAAGGGATGAAGATGGGGAAGAGGTAAGGGAGAGTCAGATTAAAAGAAATCCCACAGTTGAAAGGAAATATCCCACCTCTGATATTGCCATTTTCTCAAGGTCTCATTTCTGATGACCACTGCAAGTCCTTCACTTTTCTCCACCAATTCTCTGACCACCCATTAATACATGGGCAGATGCACAGAACTTACAAAAGCTTTAAGTAGAAGGGGCTAAAGAAATTGAATAAGCTCCACTGTTCCTTTCTATTCCACTGGGCAGCATTTTCAAAGGAATCTGTCTGTGGGAGATGCAGAATTTAGCTACAGGCAGACTTTTGCATCCTCTCAACCTGGTGATAAAGGGAGAAAATAGAGGGGCTAGAAGAGGGTGGGGAGGTCTCATCTGCAATGTTACAGGCAAAAGAACATTTAAGCAAGGATGAACACAAACAGCATTCTTCTATCTGCTCAGTCTTTCAATGATTCCTATTGCTCTTTGACATGATTTCATTAATAAGAGTATCCTTTCTAACAGAGCAGATCACAATTCAACCATGCATTCTAACGCTGTGTGACTCTTGTCCTTGTCAGTCAGTCAAAAAACATTTATCATGTGCCTATTATATGCCAGGCACTGAGCTAAGTGCTGGAGATACAAAGAAAGGAAAAAGCCAGTCCCTGTCCTCATGGAGCTCAGAGTCTAATGGGGGAGACAACAGACCAACAACTCTGTACAAACAAGATATATACAGAAAGAAAGCACCAGAATTAAGAGGGATCAGGGGAGACTTCTCTTGGAGACTTTTTATTTGGGATGTGAAGGAAGCTGGTGGAACTGAGGAAGGAGAGCGTTATAGGCACAGAGATCAGCCAAGGAAAACATCTTCCTATGATTTCTCCATAGAACATCCACGCAGTATTTTGGAGGCCATTTTTTAAAAAGTTCTTGACATTTCATAAAAAAACAAAAAGAAGCATATAATCCACTGGCTGACCTTTGCTCTTGATACAGGACCAGACAAATACCCTTTTCTGGTCATACATCTCTCTTTATGATATCCTTAATGTAGCTACTCCTACATAATTCTTCACTGGTAAGATGCTGTAGGCTACTCACATTAACCATGTGGTTCTTCAGTGGCCTGAAATGTAAATCCTTCCAAAACTTTGATATTCCATGATCTACATTTATTATTTTATTTTATTTTTTATGGGCATGATCTACATTTAAATAGCATCACTGGAAGCAGTGTTTTTTTTTTTTTTTAAATGGGCCTTTACTTCAGAGAGGAGCTTGGGGTCATTTAAAACACTGTTCAATTTCTCAAAGACAAGCCAGTTCACTCCTTTCCCCCAATTTAATTCTGGGCTCAGCGGAGAGTCTATTCAGTGTCTGTTAAAGATATATGCATAGATAGGCCAGTTCTACAAGCTATCCATCAAACTCTATTCCATCAGACAAAAGGCATTCTTCATTCATTTAGTCTTTCCAGAGTGCATATACTGAATTCTTTGGATGAATTTAGGAGGTTCTATAACATTTTGAGGTTTGATGCAATCAGTCCAATGTCATTTACAAAGAGTACTTCTACTTTATGCAAGACATCCTCCACTTCAGTGGTCAACAGCTTTATGTCTCATTTGAGATTAATAATCAGAGAGTCAAACAAAATTTTAACTGTGTTGTTACATTTTCAAGAATCTCTTATGATTTTGACATATATTTGAGAGATACTTCCTTGGTCTCCATGCTATAGGAATTGATTTACATTGCTTAAACTTTTACGTGAAATTATCACAGTCAGTGTTTACAACTTTCTGTCAATTATCACAATTTTCATCATTAATAATTTATCTAAAGTGAATTGTGTTAGAGTTATTTTAAATGCATGCCACAGTTTTTCTTATTTTATTTTTTCAGTTTTGTACTTATTTTTATCTTTGTTCAAAAAAGTTGGTGGTTTAACTTTATAAAAACAGTTGATTCAGGAATGATCACCATGTTGATAAATATTCCCTTTTAAAATGTAACTAATTTCACTTTTTTTTGGTGATATTATGGTATTCATCACATCCCGTGCCTTTCAATTTCTATCACAAAAAAAAGTATTCATATATAGGTGTGTCAGGTTTCTATATAGGACTTGTCTACAAATATTTATCTTCTCTCATTCTTTATTCCCGATTCAAGTTTTCCAATGTATTCCTTGCTATTCTTACCTATTCCCACCTTTGTAAAGAAAGCACTGAACATCAAAGTGCATCCTGACTTAATTTTGAGGGTGTGATTCAATTCTTTGCAGAATTTTTCTACTTCACTTTCCACAACAGGTGCTGGTACATAAGCTATAATTATTTTCATGGTGGTCTTTCTGCTAATACTTATCAAGGGAAATATGAAATAAGTAAATATTCCATGAAATTATATTTCTTGTTGCCTTTGGGTACATGAGAAAACCAACTCTCTCAACTCATTTTTTTTAACCTTCTTACGGAAACCATCTGTCTTTTTAGTTTCAACTTCTTTCTTTTGGTGTCACTTATAGAAAAAATGAAGTTGTTAAGATTCAGTTCCTCTTGTAGCATCTCCAAGCACTGGTCATTAGGCCAAAAAAAAAAAAAATCTCTAATACAGAGTACCAATAGCTACACTAAAGTTTACAGATTGTCTAAAAACTATGTGATCCTTAGCCCTGCTTTCCCCTCCCTCTGATGGCAGATCCCATCTGCGAGTACCTGGAGGGCCCCAGCCAGAACTGGTGCTGAGGGCCACCCCATGTCTTCCTCCATCATATAGTCTACACTCAACACTCCTGACAATGCCTCCTTACCCTTTTCCCTTCTTGGCTGGTCACTGAACTCCCATCCTGAATCAAACCATAGTGAATCCAGGAATTCCCTCTTCATTCTGACCCTAATATGGCACCACCCCTCCCTTCCCAGTGCCAGCAGACCTCTCATATGGGCCAGATACCATAAGGAGAAAGGAATCCTGGGCCTTGCCACCTGTAGCTATATATACCCTCACAACTTCTGGACCTTAATGTTTGACTTACAACTAAACTCTCCTAAATGTGCTCTCGCCTCATTTAGAGAGTGAGTTTCTTGAGAGTAAAGAATCTCTTCTTTTTTTCTATGTATCTCCTGAGACATACAACACAATGCTTGGACCACAGTAAGTGTTCAAAAAATATTTCTTCATTCATCCCATTAATTGATTAACACTCTTCCCACTTCTTTAGCATCCTGTCACAATCACTGCAGAAACAGAAGGGGGTTTAACTGAACATAGAATATTTTCCCCCCAAATGTTTTAACTTCTGGTTTACAGCATTCATTTCCGTCAGATTTTGAGTTACAATTTTCCCCCCATTTTCCCCTGCCCACCACCCCAGAATAACAGTCATACAGGATATCTCCTCAACCAATCTGCTCTCTCCCATCTCTTCTCCCATACCCCCCCGACTTTCCAGTAGGGCGAAGTGAATCCCTGCACCCCATTACCTGCACATCTTATCTCCCAATTATATGCACAATAGTATTAATCATAGTATTTATATATTTTTTTAAAAATTTGATTTTAAATGGAAGATAAGCAACTCAGGATATGCTGTACATGTCTAGCTATGCAAAACATTACCATAGTAGATATATTGTAAAAGACTGACTATATTTCCCTCCCTCCAATCCCACCTTCCAGCTGGTCCACTCCCCACCTTGATCCTGTCCCTTTTCAACAGTGGGTGCTTCCAACTTCCCTCCCCCCCAGCCCGCCCTCCCCTCCACAACCTTACTCTATGCCCCTCCCCCCACATTCCTGTAGGGTGGGACACCCTAATAGTATGCATGTCATTCTCTCCCTGGTCCAAATTCAACAAGAATAAGGTTTTGCCTTTTTGCCTTCCTGTTCCTCCCCTCCCCTGCAACCACCTTCCCCTGCCTCCTCTACATGAGACAGTTCACCCCATTGTCTCTCTCCATTCTCCCTCACCACGTTAACTCTCTCACCTCTTAACCTCACCTTTTAAGTATCATCCCTTCCTATTAAATTCAACTTGTGCCCTCTATCCATGTATACCTGAAAACATATATACACACATTCACATATGTATTCATATGCCCACATACCCTTCTTCAACTATTTTCATACTAAGAAAAGTTTCATCAGTTTCAGTTATACTTAATTGTTTTTCCCTATAGGAATGTAAATAGTTCAACTTTGATAAGTTCATAGTGATTTCTTTTCCCTGTTTACCTTCTCAAGCATCTCTTGCTTCTTGTATCTGAATGTCAAATTTTCTATTCAACTCTGTGATTTTTTCCTCAAGAATGCTTGAAAAGTCCTCTATTCCACTGAATGACCAAAATTTCCCCTGAAACATGATACTCAGTTTTGCTGGGTAGGTGATTTTTGGTTTTAATCCCAGGTCCTTTGACCTGTGGAATATCATATTCCATGCCCTTCAATCCCTCAGTGTAGAAGCTGCCAGATCCTGTGTTATCCTGATTGTGTTTCCACAATATTGAAACTGTTTCTTCCTGGCTGCTTGTAATATTCTCTCCTTGATCTGGGAATTCTGGAACCTAGCTACAATATTCCTAGCAGTTTTCTTTTTGGGATCTTTTCCAGGAGGTGATCTGTGGATTCTTTCAACCTCTATTTTGCCCTCTGGTTCTAAAACATCAGGGCAATTTTCCTTGAGAATTTCTTGAAGGATGGTTTCTAGACTCTTTCTTTGATCATCGTTTTCAGGTAGTCCAATAATTTTTAGATTGTCTCTCCTAGATCTATTTTCCAGGTCAGTGGTTTTTCCCATGAGATATTTCACATTGCCTTCTATTCTTTCATTTGTTTGCATCTGCTTAATAGCATCTTGATTTCTCACAAAGTCACTAGCTTCCATTTGCTCCAGTCTAATTCTGAAGGAATGCTTCTCCTCAGTGAGCTTTTGGGATTCTTTTTCTATCTGGCAAATTTGGCTTTTTAAGGCATTCTTCTCCTCATCACCTTTTTGAGCCTCTCTTGCCATTTGAGTTAGTCTATTTTTTTTTAAAAGCAATTGGGGTTAAGTAACTTGCTCAAGGTTACACGGCTAGTCATTATTTATGTGTGGGTGCTCATTTTCTGAGGCCGGATTTGATCGCGGGTCATCCCAACTCCGAGGCCGGCGCTCTTACTCATTGTGCCACCTAGCCGCCCCTTTAGGGCAATTGGGGTTAAGTAACTTGCCCAAGGTCACATGGCTAGGTTTTTGTTTGTGTGGGTTAAGTGTCTGAGGCCAGATCTGAGCTCAGATCCTTCTGACTCCAGGGCCGGCGCTCTATTCACTGCGCCACCTAGCCGCCCTGTTAGTCTATTTTTTAAGGTGTTATTTTCCTCAGTCAAGCTGTTGACTGTTATTTCATACTTTTCTTGCATCTTTCTCATTTCTCTACCCAATTTTCCCCCCACTTCTCTTATCTGCTTCTTAAGGTTCTCTATGGCCCGTAGCCAGCTTGTATTTTCATTTGGGGCTTTTGGTGCAGGAGTTCTGGCCTCACAGTCCTCTTCCTGTTCCATGCTTTGATCCTCTTTGCCCCCCAAATAGGAGTCTAATGTTGCATTTTTCTGTTTATTTTGTTTCCTTTGCCTAGGCATGTTGCCACTCGACTTTTGGGCTTGTTGCCACAGTAGGACTTTGCCACCAGCCAGGGGAACTTCTGTTCCAAACGTTGGGGTTTTCTCAACTTCCAGAGGTATTAGTTGGGTGGCCTCTGTGAAGCCTCCACACACTCTGGCAGGCTGGTCACACACCCCAAGACCTCCACCCCAGACTGCAATCCAGATCCAAGAAGGGTAAAGCAAGAGTGTTTACCCCCTAGACTGATCGCTGGATCCCCCTACAGTTTGTAGGCCAAGAGCTGAAGCTTCAACGAGGCAACATGGTGCAAGGTACACCGGCTCCTCAGTGGCTTCTCGCCCCCAGGGGAAGAGGCTGACGCATTCTCCCAACAAGTCCCAAAGTCCATAGGGCACTGACCTCTCACTTTGTCCTAGGCATCTATGTGTTGATAATTCTGGAAAATCCACAGATGCTGGTGTTCTGGGGTCCCTCCAGCCAGCTGCTGGTCTGCCCATCCTGAGGCTAAAACCACAACTCACTGGGGTCTGGGCTCCGCTCCCAGAGTGCTATGCTGGCTGCTCCCTGCTGGGCTGCCAGGCTGTTCTCAGCGGGAGGTTAGCTTCTCTGTGTCATTTTGTGGGTTCTGGAGCTCCAGAGGTTGTTCAAAGTCCCCCTTTTACATAATTTTGAAATGGTGTGGGCGAGAGCTCCTCAGAAGTGCTGTTTCAACTCCACCATCTTGATTCCGCCCCCCCCCCCCCAACATAAAATATTAGAGCTAAAAGTGACCATATAGGTAATTCAGTCAAACCTTCTTGAGAAAATGGAGGTTCAGAAAGGTTACCTACTAGTCAGTCGTAGCAAAGAGACTAGAATGGACCTCTAGTCCAGTGTAAGCATTATAATTTCTCATCCAATGAACAGTATCTAGTCATTTATGCCATTCAACTGATATTCACTTACTCCTCTCTTCGTTTTGGTCTACCTTGAGTTACTTCTTTTTTCTTCTTAAATTCCTGGCTCTGAAATTTATTCTGTTATTCTTTGTAACGTGAAAATCTACTTAACATTTATCTGCTCCTTAATTCCTCTCAAAATTAATTTCCTACATGAGTTTTTCTGGGAAGGTTTCTACATTATAACACCTTTACTCCAAAGCAGAAAAATAAAAACATATTAAATTTCAAGTGCTATAAAATTTAACTGCCCAGATAATTACAACAATACACTATATCTGAGGTCTGATTTATTTTTCCAATAAATTACAGTACTTTCTCTATGTGGTGTGTACTTGTTGCACCAGTAAGAGTAACACTGTACTCATAAATATTTTAAGGTGATAATCCCTGCTGTGATGAATTCTTATAAACAAAAGATACCGCATCAATTTAACATGTGATTGTAAGATAAATCTTTTGAAGGACTGGAAGGAGGGGTAAAAGAGGAAATCTTATGCAAATTTTTAAAAGGATGAGGGGAAAAAGTAGTTAATTATATTTTCAGTGGGATTCTTTTGATCACTGGGGGCTCAGTACAGTTTCCTTGATCCAGGTTTTCAAAGCTGAGATCAGTAGTTTTAAATTCAAACGTTTCCAACCAACATTAATAACTATCACTTTTTAAACTGCTAAACAGAAGTAATTAAACCAAACTGGTGCGGATTTCAGGGCCAAAGGCTAAATAGGCAGTTGTTGTTTTTCTCAGGAGTTGTTTGGTACTGTCTCATTAGGCCTGGAGCCCCAGAATAGACTCCACTGGGAGAAAACTATCTCTATTATAAGGATGATTGCTATGTTCAGTTTCATCCATGCTCTCCAGACTGGCAGAGTAGCCACTTCTTTCCATATTTGTTTGGCTGAAGGATTGTCAAAGAGAAAAACACTCCCTCTTTGAAATTTATTCTGTACAAGTTGCCTTTTTAGAAGTAACCCTCCCAGGTGCTGATATGAATATTCACCAGAGCACTCTGAGCACAGGGGCCAGTCTCCCTGCCATGTACACTAATCCTTCAAAATGTATTCTAGGCAAGCTACCAGGGTAAACTCCTATATAGAAACTGTTTTCCTGTGATGGATATTGGATAGCTAGAAGGAGAATATCTGAGTGGAGGAGGCAGAGATGAATAAATCACCAGAGTGCATATCTAAGGCACTGCTGCTGCTGGGACTTTCCAAATTAGACTCAAATATAAAATTAGGCTTCATTAGCAAATCTCGCCCTGTGGATTTCACCACATAGCTTTTCTTCAGCTGTCTCATCTCTCCTATATCAGAACAATAAATATTTATTTCCACTAAGTTCCATTACCCAATCTGCTGGAAGCTCCAACTTTATCTCACTGTCACTTAGGTAAGCAGAGCCTACATAGAAACCTGTCAACAACAACAACAACAAACTTCCAACACTACCCTGGCAATGTACACCTGCAAACATACTCAATACTTCATTATTGTCCCTGCTGACAGTGAAGTACAGGGAGAGAAGGAAAGGTCATTGACCACTGAATCTCTGAATCATCCCACTGTTACACTGATTCCCTAATAATGACCATCAAGACTCAAGACGAGGAGCAAAGAGAAGGTGAGTAAGGCATTGAAGGCTGTCAGAGAGCCAGAAAAACCTGGCTTAAGTCATAGAAGACAATGCCAGAAATTGGTATTTACCTCAAATAAAGACTATGATGATCCTTAAGATACAAGGGACCAAGCCATGAGGCTCCTGAACAGCCACAGGAGTTTAGGAACTACTAGCAGGCCTCATGAATCAAGTGAAATGGGAAGCTGAGGAGAAAAGGGGGAGACTTTAGTACTTTCTCCTCTGTTGGGGTACCCTACAACAGCTTTCCTGGCATCCTGTCTGGGTATGGCTCTACTAAACAACCACAACCCTCAATGCTACCTTTCCCTTTTCTGCCACCATCTTCATAGAATACTGCTTTTTTTTTTTTTTTGGAGGGGCAACTGGGGTTAAGCGACTTGCCCAAGGTCACATGGCTACTGTTAAAGTGTCTAAGGCCAGATTTGAACTCAGGTCTTCCTAACTCCAGCGCTGGTGCTCTATTCACCTTGCCACCTAGCCGCCCCCATAAAATAACTTCTTACAAGAGTATCAATTATGAAAATACAGATGCTGTATCTATCCTATGCCCAACTCCTTGGATTTTCACTTTCAATAATGTTTCAGAATAGAAACTTTAATGTAAAACTTATCTGTTTCCTGAAAGGCTGATCGTTTAATTTCACCTGCTTAAACAAGTAGTGTACATAAGGAAAGGAACTAAGGAAAGGGTATTAGATAGAAAAATAATGATGACATCACCAAACAGAGAGAACTGGGGCATGGAGGTAATACATAACACATATGGCTTAAACCAAGACTCAATACCACCCAGAAATACCTAAAAACTCTTTCTTCTGTTGAATGTGTTTGTGTTTTAATAGATTTCCAGGGAATAGTCCCAAAAGAAGTCTTTGGTGGGACTGAAGATATATAATCCTATCTGTCTTACTGTGACAACTATACAGATAGTTCTAGACCAGTCTTTCACCTCACATCCCTAACATTTAATTTAAGAGCAAAAGGTGAGAGATGAAACAGAGAGCAAATCATTCCACTTAAAAAATCAAAGCCAAAAACAGATTCTTAGTTTTCAGAAACGGCGATAGGCCTATTTTATTGCTTTGTTTCTTCCCAGTTAAATAAGTAAAAAGACAAGCAAATGTCAGGAAATCAATGCTATGGCTATGTAATCTAATTTTCTTCCAGAAATATTACTATTATAATGAAATAGAAAAGGTACAATGATGTCTACTTAAACATATCAAAATAAAACACAAGGGAAACATAAAGCGAGTGTGATAGTAACAGTATATAACATTATGATATCCTTTGAACAGGTTCACACTACTAATTCCTCATCTGACCAGGGCAGGGAATTTCTGAGTTTTTCTCCACTGGTATAGATGGACTTTACTGATGCATCTAGACTTTCAGACCAGGTCTTATTCTGCTGTGACCACAGATAAGGATTTTGCTAGACCATTAGCCAGGATTGCAGACCACAGCCATAGAATAAAACAAAACAAAAAATCTGTATAAGGAATACTTGGTCTTCCCATGCAATAACCTTTTTTCAAAAAGAAAAGATTTCTAATGGATACATTTTCCCCTCCAATTGCAGGTAAAGCTTTCAAATACTCAAAAAGACCTGTGATCTTGTTAAGTTTTCTCCAATGATGCAAAATCATGAGCCTTCCATAGCTACCTCTCTTCTATAGCTTCTATCAGTGTTCTCCCAAACACCTGCTAGTGGGCATTAGGCGTGGAGCCATTCCTCACTTTCTCTTAGCATTTCAAGGACACCAGCAGAACACTCTGGCTGTCTATCTGTCATCTCCTGTTCTCACCCTGCTGGATTCTTTTCCTATTATGTAATTCCTTGATGTTTTTTACTCCTGTTCTTCTTTGGGGTTCCCCATTGGTTACATATGGCTGCCTGTTTATAGCCATCTCTACGCTTCTCTGTAGTTTTCCAAAGTAGTAGTTGTATTTCATATTTCATTGCTGTATATCAATCTTCCTACAGCACAGGTCTGATCATGTCACTTCCCAATACTCTTTCTAATGAATATCACTGGCTACCTATTACCTCCAGGATCCACTACAAAATCCTCTGGTATTTAATCCTTTTGCAGCCTGGCCCCTTCCTACTTTTCTGCCCTTTCTACACTACTCCGGATCCAGTGTACACTGGCCCACTTGCTGTTGCCTCACACACAACAATCTATCTCCAAACTTTGTGCCTTTTCATTGGCTGTTCCCCATGACTATGTTGCTCTTCCTCCTCACCGTCACCTCCCGGCTTCCTTTAAGACTAAGCTCAAAGCCTGCCTTCTGCAAGAGACCTTTCCTGGTCATTCCTTAATTCTAGTGCAGCTCCTCTGAGATGACCTTCCATTTACACTGGATAGATCTTATACCTGCCTAGTGATTTGTATGTTGTCTCTCAATTACAAATGTGAGATCCCTGAGGTCAGGTGAGTTTAACATAGTAAAAGGCACAAAGAACTTAATAAATGCTTTCTGACTGAATAATATAGCACCATCAGCAGAATGTCAGTACTGAAACAATGGGTCTCTGCTTTCACAGAAAGTTTGGGGTCAATAAAGAAGTTCTGTTATTTCTTGAAAGCCATTAAATCTATACTCCTTCTTCAACTTAATTTGTCCAAATATACCCTGGGCCTGGGCCCTTCCTACTTGTACCAAATACACATTGAAATCTAGGTGACAGACATTTCTCATTGACTTGGTCTTTCCTACGTGGATGGAAAGATTGAGCTCCTTTGTGTGATTAGAGATCTCTTGCAGAACTCTCCAGTTCTTGATGTAATCAGCACAATGTTGTCTACAAACAGGAACACCTGGAAGACCTCATTCTCTATAGGGAAGTCCTCTCTGACATGAACTCTGTGCTGAAAACTCCTCTATCACAGTGACAAACCAAGCATCGTGAGTAAAACCTCTCTATGGTGAATACCATCACTACAAAGCTATTTTTCATATCTCAACAGAAGGACCATAACAAATGAACTCTGTTCTTCTGGGGATCCTGAACAATGAACAGTTTTTCTCCACTGATCTGTCCATGTAACTGTTAATTGTCTAAAAGAAATTACCTGATTTTTCTGCAACTACGGAAAGGAAAATGCAAATTGAACTCTTGACAGCCCTCAGACTTTGCCAAAATTATTCCTATCTTCCTTTTCCTCATCTTAAGTGATTATATACCAAACACACACAGTGCCAGGGTAGGAGCGAGCCAGGACCAGAGATGACATGAACATACTGACTGTTGTTTTTTCTCATGTGGCCCAGATCTCATTTTCTCACTTGCTATTTCACGATAAGGAAAGCATATTTCATCTGTTGGTCTTATAGATAGGGAATGTGATCTACTGAAATGTAGATATTCTCATTGCTATTTATGGTTTTTATATGACCTACATTTCCCAGCGTATCCCTTCCCAATCTCCTCCCAGAAAGCCTAAAAGAGAATGAAAAAGAAAGGAATAAAAGATATACTCTGTAAAACTAACCAATATATAAAAAGTCTGATGTTATATGTAATGTTGCATGCTTATGGTGCCCACCCTCTGAAAAGAAGTGGAGTCTTCTATACCTCTTTTCGGAGGCTAGACTTCACTATTGTGATTTTGCAGCTTTTAGATACGGTTGTTTAGTTGTCGTTCATTTTCACTGTAGTCCTCATTTTGTGTATCATTGTTTTGGTTCTGTTCATTTCACTCTGCATCAATTCACAGAAGTCCTTCCACACTTCCCTATATTCATCATGGCTATTTCTTGCAGCACACTAACATTCTATTACATTCATGTAATACAGGTGGTTTAGCCATTCCCCAGATGATGGCATGTTATTTTGTTTCCAGTTCTTTGTTATCACAAAAAT
The DNA here is from genome assembly GCA_011680675.1 of Gymnobelideus leadbeateri. Taxonomy (NCBI): domain Eukaryota; kingdom Metazoa; phylum Chordata; class Mammalia; order Diprotodontia; family Petauridae; genus Gymnobelideus; species Gymnobelideus leadbeateri. The sequence continues at coordinate 179,080 of WOXC01008431.1, read as the reverse complement.
GGCTGCTCTAAATATTTTGGTGTGCTGTTCAGCATACAGTTTGTTTATTTTTTTGTCACTGACTTATTTGGGGTATGTGTCCAGTAGTGGAATCTCTGGATCAAACGGTATGGACAATTCAGTCACTCTCTTAAATATATTTTCAAATTGAATGAATGAATTAAAAAAATAGTGCAAGGCCCTGTGCTATTAATACTAAGGATACAAAAACTTGCAAGCAAGACGGCTTGCCCCCAAGGAGCTTACATTCTAACAGGTGAAGACAATATAAATGGGGAGCTAGAGTTGGAAAGGGAGATTATGTATATAGTAGCATGGCTCCAGAATACAAGCAGGATGATTTAGAGATGGCTGGGAAGTGAAATGGTGGGCTTGGGACCAGGCAAGGTAAGGTAAAAGCTCACCAATCAGGGCCCAATGTCCCAGGGGTAGGAGTCCAAATTCTGGTGGGAGGATAAAGAGACTGAAGTGCAGGCAGCATGGATTAGAGATGGCCAGAAATTTCTTTACAGAATAGTTGTACCAATTCACAGGGAGCCAATATTCTTAAACAGAGAAGCAGAGTGACATAGGTTTGAAGGCCAGCCTTGGAGACAGGAAGACTTGGATTCAAGTTCTGCCTCAGATATACATGTTCATATACTTGCTTATGTGAACCTGGCAAGTTGTTACCCCAGAAAACTCTTTAAGACTACAAAGTTGTAGAAGAGCTGCTGAGCTGCATTAGTGGATAGAGTTTCCATACTGGAAATTCCCTACAATTAATTCACAGGTTCCCAAAGTGGAAGATACTGCAATGGGGGGCAGGATGTGCATGGTCATAGCCTCAGGGCAGGCATTGAACACACAAACACACAGTTTATTCAATGCCTCAGGGCAGGCATTGAATAAAAATAAGGGAGTGGTGGAAGCATAATGAAAGAAGATAAGAAAATTTTGAAAAACCTTTTTGCATGTAATTACTTGTTTACAACAATACTATTACATGACATTCAGTACTGCATCATCAAAATGAAAATGTAGGAAGAAACTACAAATTTACAATAAATTGTTAAATTTAAGATGAGTCATTTTTAAAAATTCTATATTTTTTGAAATGATGCAAATAAAAAAAAAAAACATTAGAGGGTTAAAGAAACTAGATTTCCAGGGGAGTGTTGAGTAATTTTTTTTGAAAAGGGAGTGGTAGGCCAAATAAGTTTGGGAACATCTGTCCTATATGACGAACTCAATGCATAAAACAAATAAAAAACTTTATCATTTATCAGTTGTCATTTGTCAATAGTATTTTACAATAACATTTTAAATACATTATAATCAAAACCTACCACAAAGTCATAAAACCATGCTATGATGTCATTTTGTTGATCAACCATTTGTAATTCTATTCCTAGGGAAGCAGCTAATCTTTACGTCCCACTATCATTTTTGCAGAATCAACTAAGAAAATGTAGTATGTCTTGACGTAATTGGATAAAAAGGAAACTTCATTAAATTAAGTATTTTAGTTAACATTGTTATCATATATATGGAGCATAGATCTTCCAAGAATTTTAGGATACTATAAAATACATCTAACAATAAAACCATGTTGAAAATAATTTAATCTTTCTCTGATAATTCAGAAGGCATTTCAGGATCTCGTACTGAGTCCTGTCACTATTCTGGTGAATAACAGTTTACTATATATAGCAAAGAAATATACCAAAACCAAAAAAAAAAAAAAAAGACTTTGCCTCGGAATTAACTTCATATGAAGAGACAAGTAAAACACATGTTTTAAAACACAAGAAACACTTCTCATTTTGGTTCTAAAGTATTCAGTAAGTGATCACATGCTTTTTGTTAAAATAGATTATTTTAGAAGCTGGATATGATTTAATTATTGTGTTTGTGCTTCATATACTCATAGAGAAGCCAAGACAAAAGGGCACAAAAGATCACAGGACCATGGATCTAGAGCTGTAAGGGACCTTAAAGACCATGAGCATTTAAAAATGAACAGTAAATTATCTCCTATGTGAGTGAGACTTTCCGGGGCTTAATGGGGGTAGAGAAAAGAAACCAAACCAACAAGGTGGTTCTTTTTTGGTTCAAACAGAATGTCTATATTATGATATTGAGGATGGATTCTTTATAAAGGCCTCCATGTCTGGGAGGCCCTGGAAAAGTGTCATGTGTTAAATGTCTCAAACTGTTATGTGTTTGTCCTTCGTTTTTAGAGGTCCATGGCATCAGGGAGATGCTGACATGACTTTGATTTGAGCGAGGGAGGGCTGTGCAAGATCGCCAGCCTCACTTTCTCCTCCAGAGCCATCTGGGTCCAGTGGTCAGATATCTATCAGGACGACTACAGATGGCCCAGGATGCAGTGGGAGACCTTGGCCCTTTTAGGCTAAGGCCTTTTCAGGTTCTCACTTTGAGTGAGGTCAGGCCCATTCAGGGAATAGACCTCTTAAAGAAGTCAGTCAAGGGATGGTTCCTTTTAGTTAAAAAGAAAAAAAAACCAAAAGGGGAGGGGAAGACTCTCAGGGTTGCTGGTCAATGGTTACTATTAACATCACTCTGACCCAGGGGGTTCCAAAATATAGCCATTAAGTGGTGCTTGGACAGGGAACTACTGTGGTCCAATCTATGAGCTACAGTAAGAGTTAATATAGCTTTCAAAACCTGTAGTCCTTCATTTTCATTTTACAGTATGGAAGCTGTACTCTTTGTACTTTCTTCATATCTAAACTGGTGCTTCTGATCATTAACTAATGAACTTGGCAACAAAAGGGGGAAAATGCTCACTAGTAAGTGCTAAACACTGCAGTGCCTATCCAAGAATGTCCTTGAAAGCAGGGCTCTGAGGAACATGGTTACAACAAATCTCCCTAGGGAAGCAGAAAGTACAAAGTGTGTATAGTAGGCAAGAGTTAACTTGAATTTCTACTTAAGAGGTTTCTACTTAAGCCTCAGATACACCTAAAAAAATCAAAATCATTGTGTTGAAATTATTTGAACAAGGGTCTTAGTAGCTACCAGTGTACATTGTACATTCCATTTCCCTCTGAAAATCTGAGAAATACACTTAGTGCCATAAGATGCACCAAAAGCATCTTTACAATAAAATAAATGTCTGCCTCTCAAAAAGGATTTTTTCCTTTCTTTCAGGTAAGGTATATTGCCTGGGGATTAATCTAGAAGATTTTCAAATAATAGAATATTGCTATGAAATTCATTCAAGGGCTATCCCTAAAAGGTAATTCCACTTTCATAGGTGACAGAGACACATTAACCCTTTTCTTTCGTTCTTCTGAATAACTTTATTTATTTAATAACTGAAGGACTTATTAAGGTAATTTATTGTGCTACATGAGGAAATTTCAGTCAATATGTTGAGATGCTTCTGTTGGCTTTGTGCCCCCAACAGAAAAAATAAATGATAGGCACATCTTTCTGTTATTCCTATGGCCCATCCCAGGAGTAGGAGCTTGAAAAACCCATGCAGAAAACCATAAGGGAAAAATTATTAAGAAAGAGTCTGACGTGTCATTCACTTGGTGCTCTGAGGGGAACTTTCTTATATAATTCTGATAACTATCAGTAAACTAGGAGGTATTTATTTTGAGAAAGGTCTCAAATGACAACTTTGGAAAATTACTAAAGTGTGCATAGAGGATACTGTCATACATAAAATACCAAGACAAATAAAGCTGGAAGTTTCCATTGTCTTCTTTGAGTTAATTTTTCTAAACAAAGATTTTTTTCTTTCAAATTCTCAAGCTATATTTTATGATGACTTGGTGTCAAGTTTCCCAGTCACTTCAGAGTGATAAATGGATGAAATCTGCAGTAAATCATACACATAAACTCAAAAATAATTTTTGGGGGTATTTAACCTTTTCTACTCTTCCAAGGCACATCAAAATTCCACAAATCCCTCCATATTTTTAAACATTCAATTTGGTTGCTATAGAAATCTTTCTTTTTTTTTTAACTTTGAAAAACTTATAGATCTGAAATGGCTGCTATACCTTTATGCTACAACTCAAATGGTACTGTCTAATTTCCAAGCTTCCGGATTTGTGGTCTTTAAAGTGCTTGTACAAGTCAGACCCTAGAATCCACTGGGAGATATGGATAAGATTTTTTATCCATGTTTGTTAGAAATCAAAATCCCAAGGTATAAGGGTGAAAGAAGTGGTGGTGCTGACAGTCCCAGGAAGAGACTATACTTACTAAATAAATCATGAATCAGTGAAATGATAGTGTTCCTTGGCTTTAAGCTGTGAATGAGGATGCAATACACTATTAATACAAAGCATGTTTCATAAAATGTCTTAAAATTTGGCTAAATTTATAGGTACACTTAGTCTAGGCTATAGAAATAATACATCCAGATGTTTGTGGTATTCTTTAGGAAACAAAAAGAAAATTTCTGTCTCTGCTGGTTACAAAGGATGCTTTCCTAATATAAATGGAGGTACTGTTTGACTCTAGAGCAGTCAGACAGATGGAGATGGAAGTATCATAGCAAGTGTGGACATTTCCTGCCTGTGTCAACATCAGTGTCTAACTTCAAAACTTAATCTCAGGCATTTTATGTCAATGCCCAACTCATTAATAGCTCCCTTACACACTCAGATCAGACAACCTGAACAATTAGGCAGGATACACCACATTCCATTAAATTACAAGATTATATCACAGTCAGATGCTCAATGAGTATTTACAGTATGGGGCCAATAGTGCTATTTTCAGCATGGCACGGTATATTAGAAAGAACACCAGATTAGAAGTCTGAAAACCCATGTTATACTTGAAACTCTCATGTTTACTCAATGGCACACCAAAAAAATGCAGTGGACTACAGTTGAGAGATGTAGATGAGAATACTGGTTTGGACGCTAAATGGGAGACAACTAGGCAAGTCATGAGCCTTTCGGTTCCTCAGGAAAATAGGAATAATAATACCTATGCAATAATAACTTCTTTTTTTGGTAAGGCAGTCGGGGTTAAGTGACTTGCCCAAGGTCACACGGCTAGTTTTGTGTTAAGTGTCTGAGGCAGGATTTGAATTCAGGTCCTCCTGACTCCAGGGCTGGTACTCTATTCACTGTGCCACCTAGCCACCCTTATAATAACTTCTTAACAAGGATCTCAGGAGGCAGTGGATTTCTCCTCACTGAACACTAGATGACTATTTCTCAGCTATGTTGTAGAGGAGGCCCTTGGACACATGCAGGCTAGATAAGATGGCTCCTGAGATTTCTTCAAAAAAAAAAAAAAGATTAATTAAAGCCCTCTCAAAAGCAGAGACACTTCAATCTGCCAGCCTCCCCAGACCATCTTCCATCTCTATCAATGAAGTCCTTCTTTAGCTTTGCTAAAAATTGGGTCATATGGACAGATTCAAAACTGTTCTTTATTCATGTATCTTTAAGGAGAAAGGAAAATGAGCAGTAGAAAGTCAGAATGGTAAAAAGAAAGGAGCAACAGCAGCAACAGCCAAATTGAATAATCAGCCTTTAGCATACTTCCTCTTCCCCTTGTCTGCCCCTAAGAGAATCTAGCACAAATTATAGTGACATAATGATGAGAGGTCAGTTAAACCTTTAAGTTTGGACCAAGAATTCAGAAAAGGAAAAATATACCATAGTGATTAAGGGCTAGGGTGGCATAAATAAAGGCATAAAAATATGATAAATAAATAAAGGCTTAAGAAAACATCCTCCCCCCAAAAAACTCAACCCCAAACTAGCTATCTATAATAACCACGAAACAAAACTTGATCTTTAGCTTAGCAATTCCGAGCCAGATTACCTTCCATAAGTGTTAAAAATTGTTTGTTTTTTCCTATTGCAAAATAAAAAAGGACCTTTATTCCTATAAAACAACAAAGATTATGAATATGTGTCAAAGACATAGTTTAGGGAAAGCTCAGTTCGTCCCAATGTATCGTATCCATATGATATTTTCCAAATGAGAAATTAAAAATGTTTTGCTGTCATTAACTCCTTAGTCCTCATAACACCCAGTAAGATAGTGGGGTTTCTTTTGCCATTCCTTATCTACAGTGTTGCATTTCTGGACAGCCTACTTACTTAAAATTGGGTTTATTATTATGTGCAGCATTATGGTGATGTTACTTACAGTGCTGCAATATCAATTATAGAACCATCACTTCAAAGCTAATGTAAATAGTTAATTTAATTGACTATTTTATAATTAGGGTTTCAGTAAAGTACTGCCATATATTAGCTGGAAAACACTGGATGATTACACCACTTAATACATAACCTATTCAATTTCTTGAACTAACTTGAAAAGACTTAAAAGGTTATTATACTCAGCTAGCTGAAAGATAAGAAGTCTTGAACTAAGATGACAAAGGTACTACAAATTATAAAATTAAATAGATATAATTAGTTTTCATATCTCTACCCCGGTCCTTTTATGTGGCCAGTCTCCACAGATTTGTTATTTAAATTTTAAGGTTTTGAAAAATAACATGAAAATTATATAATTACTCCTCAATTAACTACTTCCAAGACACAATGCAGGTAATGTCTTTCTTTTATTCCTAAAAAAAAAAAAAATATGATATCCAGTTGAGCTTATAAACCCAGCATTCCTAAGTGTAAAACCTCTAACTGTCAAGGATAGATAGGACATATTTGGGATGATGGAAAAATGAAAAGGCAGAAAGCGAGAGGGAGAGAGACAGAGAGATAGAGAGAGAGAGAGAGAGAGAGAAACACAGAGAGACAGAAACAGAGAATGATCTACTTGCCCCAAGTGGAGTGTTTTCTGTACACTGCAACTGCAACAAACACAGCTAAATTGGCTATGCTAAGCCAAGTACAGAACACTGTTGGAAAGCCACTTCTAAGTCTCTGATACCTTTGTCCCCAGGAAGAAGAAAGCTCACTGAGCTGTGCTTGCTAATGGGACCTGAACTAGCGGGTGGACAGACGTTCGTTTTTGTGACTGCCCACCACATTTAGAGCACCTGAAAGCAGTCAAAGGTCATACCCTTCAGTGGAGTCCTTTCCAAGGGCACAAGAGAGCTGTCATCAAGAGGGGATTAAAGTACTGTTTAGTGTTAGAATCGTTAGAATTAAGAGTGTCACTGATCATGCTCTATGGTCTTTGCTCCTCTACCTAGCTACAAGCATACAGAGTAACAAGCAGGAAATAAGCTAATTTTTCTAAATTAAAAACAACAAAAACCACCACCACCAAACAAGCCAGTTAGGTAGCACAGGGTATTCCCAAAGTCTTTAAGCTTCAACAGCTTAAAAAAAGCTTAAAACTGCCCTAAGACTTTTGAGATGCCCTGTATCTTCAGGAAGAGACACAGCACACAGAAGTATGTTGTTACCTCACATTATTTAAATTTAAGCCCCTGTGGTCTACAAAGAACCCTACAACTACAGAGAACCTTAAACTTAAAATTCTTACGGTCTACAATAAACTGACTGTTGGGATATATGGAAGTTTGTTTAGGAAGCGTCTATATGTTAAAACAAAATGGGTCAATAAATTTTTTTAAAAAAGAAAATCTAATGTTCTGATCCCAGAGAGAAAATGTTCAGGATTTCCAGAGTTTTTTTTTTTTTTTTACCTTCTCAGAATGCTAAGGCTTTAGTTTTTCATCTCCACAGTGTTCTCTCTAGGTACTGATTCAAATACTTGGGGCCTCTTCAGCTACAGTGACTAGGAAAGCAAGTCAGTCATCACAGGCAATAGAAGCTGCAGGTCAAATGTCACTGACTAATCAACCTGTCATTGGGCAATTACCTATCCCCATGAAGAAGTGCCACTGATCTAGTTTCCTATCAATAAATGTCTATCTGGGCACATCAGCTGCTTCTCACTGAAACCTGCCAAGATTTCCACACTGTCTGCAGTCATTGGTGGTTGAGAAATCTTTCCTACATCCTCTTAATCATGTCACAGAAGAGGCAAATGCAATTCCTGACAACATAATGTTAGTTTCACAGAGACGTGTCTCTTTGAATTCTCAGCCACTTACACAGGGCTTCAATTGCATGGATTTTCTTACTGCAAAAACAATAGCTGGCTCAAGCTGGAAGCTGAAGGTTTCACACTGTGCAAAGGCACACATTTCTGAAGCCTGTTGTTACCTTCGTGTCTGCTCCCACCTCTCACCCCCATCTCACATCTGAAGCAGAAATAGAGGGAATTTGGGGTAAGTTTCACCATTCCAAATTTAAGAAGGAATCAAAAGGGTGTATGCTGCCTTCCTCAAATCATGATACCTTTTCTAATATTGGTTTCAAAGGGGTATCTTCTATCAATGTAAATACCATTTTATAGCATGAAATCTAGGAGTGATTCACTATGTATTTAGGAAAGCAGAACATACAAAGTGTACAGGATTACTTGGTTCATCCGTTCACTTTGGAACCCCCTCTTAGGTCTGGGATTTGTGACTTCTTAGGAACACTCGCTCCACATTTCAGACCCTCTAGATCCTCGCTGAAAGGTCCCTCAGAAGTCCGACAGGCTTAATGAAGCAAGGATAAACTCCTTTTCTACTGCTTAGAAAGAAAGAACAGGAAACCAGTCAACTGGTAGGTCTCTTGGGGCCACAGGAAGTTTTGTGTTTTGTATTCAGGGGAAATAGGAAATGATAATGATGGTGAGAAGATAAGTAAGAGCTTAAAGTGGTCCACCTGGTTGGTTCATTATGCTTGCTCTGAAGCCTTAGATCCCAAGAGAAATAACATGGAAGGCTGAGATGGAAAGAATCCATTCTACAGCACCATGCAGGATAACTCTATTATCCTTTAGAGTATTAACTGAGGAGAAGGTGAGGAAGAATGAGGATGCTAATGGAACACCAGCTCTGCCAGGGGTTCTGCTTATTCCTAGCACTATGGCTACTCTCATAACTGAGTTTTGGGGCAATAGGATGAGTTTCATATGAGGCTGCCCAACAGAGAATTCTGTAGAGCAGCCTGAGCCTAATGTGTGGCATTAATAATGTGAGTCTAACATGCGAATTCTAGCGCAGGAGCCAATTCAACAAATTAGACATACTGGCTCCAGTAAGATTACTGTATTAGTGCTTCTATTAGAACTACATAAAGATGGATTCTTCATAGCTGGACATGCATCTTAGGAAAGCAGAACATAAAAAATTCGGAGAAAAAAGTGATGGTCCTATATCTACAGACTATAAAATATGAGTAAATGAGTAAAATAAGAGTCTAATAACTGAAAAATCTTACTATACCATTATAAACAATTTCAAAGAGAAAGAGGAAGAAATATTTAAAGATGCTAACATACTGTCTTTGGAGATGAAGCTTTTTGAAGAACACAAATTCATATACACAGACACAGACACATAGATATACACATACTCACAGACACACGCTAAGGATGCAAAGAGAAGCTGTGCATCCAATCAAGGGCAAACACCTAAGAATGCCACAAAGCTCTAAGTCAGAGAGGCCAAAACTCAGAAGGAGCAGAGGCTTGACACAAAAAAGGGTTTCTTACATGCTATGTCTGGTGCAAGAAGAACAAAGAAAGAATTCCCTCCTTGGTTGATGAGAATGTAAAACGAAGTAGAGAAGGCAGAACTAATCAAACCCTCTTTTGCTTCTAGCTTATTTTCCAGCAAGGAAAATGGTCTTCAAATAGAAATGGGCAGAAGAAACATCTCCAACTTATCCTTCAAATTGCTGCTACATGGCTTTGCCCTGATTGGATCTGGGTTGAAGTTTTGGGTGGCAGTCCTGGGGTGAGGAAGAGCGCTGGCTAGGCAGAACTTGTGGCGGCTTTGGAGAGGGAATCCTCCTCACAGTTCTGAGGCAGAAAAGCATGCCTGTGGTCACTCAGAGACCAGAGAACAGACAGTGGGAGGAGTAAACACTTCTCCTTTGATCATATCACCTTAGAAGAACTGAAAATTCAAAGATGCCTAGAAGTAGTTCTGACAACAGCTACACAAAACCCCAGAAATTTAGGACAAAGCATTCTCCACTTTGGAAGCAGAGTCCTACTTTGGCAAAGAGCTCAAAAGCCGTGTAATCAGATGGGAAAATGAGCAAACAGAGGGAAAAACATCAGAATATAGAATCTTTCTTTGGTGACAAAGATGAACAAATCATGTAATCAGAAGAAGACAACAAAGTCAAAATTTCTCCATCAAAAGCCTCCGAGAAAAATATGAATTGGTTGCAGGCCATGAAGGAGCTCAAAAAGGATATTGAAAATCAAATTGCTGCTACAATAATCACCGTATTCTATAGCTAAACCTCTTGAATTAGTACACATTCCTTGAAGCTGAATTCATATTCTGTCTTTTAAAAAGGGCCGTTCTTCATTGTTTGTCAATAATAACCTTTCCAGAGGCGGCTAAGTGGCGCAGTGAGTAGAGCGCTGCCCCTGGAGTCAGAAGGACCTGAGTTTGGATCCGGCCTCAGACACTTAACACACACAAACAAAAAAACCTAGCTGTGTGACCTTGGGCAAGTTACTTAACCCCAATTGCCCTCCAAAAAGCAAAAAAAAAAAAAAAAAAAGACCTTCAGTTCATAAACATTTATTAAGTGCTACGTGTTAGGCACTTAGCTAAGCACTGCTAAGCACAAAAAAAGACAAAGATAATAATTACCCTCAAGAAGAAGCTTAGAATTGAATGGAGGAGACAATAAAGAAATAAATATGTACAAACAAATTATGTACCGGAAAAATACAAAATAACTGAAAGAGGGAAGGCACTAAAATTAAAGGGCTTAAGAAAGGCTTTCTGTAAAAATTGGGATTTTACTTGGGTACAAAAGAAAGCCAGGAAGTAAAGATAAGGAGAGAGAGCATTCCAGGTATGAGGGACAGACGAGAAAATGCCCAAAGCCTAGAGATGAAGTTTCTTATTTGTGTAACAACAAGGAGGCCAATGTCACTAGACAGAAGAGTATGTGGCAGGGAATTAAGAAGTAAGAAGACTAGAAAGGTGGGGTGGGGCGGAGGTGAGTGAAGGTAGGGAACAGAGCTAGGTTATGAGGGTCTTTAAAGTAGAATTTATATTTGATCCTGCAGGGGATAGAGAACCACTGGAGTTTACTGAATGGGGTGGGTAGAAGACATGGGAACCTAGTTTGAAAAGCATTAATTTGGTGGCTGTTTTGGAGTGGAGAGGGACTTAAGTCAGGCAAACCTACCAGCAGGCTACTGCAACAGTTTAAGTGTGAGGTGATAAGGACCTGTATCAGGATGTGGCAACATCAGAGAAGATGTCCTTTCTTTTTTTATTTTTGCTTTTTGGAGGGGCAACTGGGGTTAAGGGTTTGCCCAAGGTCAAACAGCTAGTAAGTGTTTAGTGTCTGAGGTTGGATTTGAACTCAGGTCCCCCTGACTCCAGAGCCAGTGCTCTATTCACTGTGCCACCAAGCCACCCCTAGAAGACATCCTTTACAGTAACAGAGAAGTATTAGGGGGATGGAGGGGAGGAGAGTAAGGGGGGGTAGGGAAAGACAGGTATATTGGGAAATAGAATGAGTTCCATTTTGTACATATTGAGTGTAAGATGTCTGCTGGACATCCAGTTTGAGATGTCTGAAAGGCAGTTAGAGATGTGAGATTTTAGAATCATCAGCATGGTAAAGAAATCCATGAGAGCTGCTGAGATCACCAAATAATTAAATATAGAAAGAGGGAGAAGAAGGGGCTCACTTTGCAAAGTGTTGTGTGATTTGACCAGATGGGACTCTAGGCAGCCGTTGAGAGCCCCCCGGCTTTGAAAACCCAGATATTGATGCCTCCCTCTCTGATAACTGTGATTTGGTATTGATATAATGGTTAGACAGTTTGGAAGCCTGTCTGCTTGATCTGTCTGTATACTGTGAAGTTCGGGGTGTTGACCTTTTCCCCCTGGACTAGGTAATAGATGTTTGTTTGATTAAAGTAAGCTTGTTAACTGGAAAAAAAAAAGAAAGAAAAGAAAAGAAAGAAGGAGAAGAGGATCCAGAACAGAACCATGTGGGACACGTATAGTTAGCGGGCATGACCTGGACAATGATATAGCAAAGGTGATTGAGAAGGGGGAGTTTTACAGATAGGAGAAGAATCAGTAGAAGTATCCTGAAAACCTAGAGAGAAGAGAGCATTAAAGAGAAGAGGGTGATCAACAGTGTCAAAGTGATCAACAGAGAGATCCAGATGAATGGGTAAGAAAAGGTCATTGTATTTGGCAATTAAGAGACCACTAGTGACTTGGGAGAGAAGTTTTGATGGAATGATGAGTATTTTTAAGCACTTAAGAAGAGAGTGAGAGGAGAAAAAGTGGAGGCATCTATTGTACACTGTGTTTTCAAGTAATTTAGGTTCAAAGGGCAGAAGAGATAGTACAAGTCAGTTAAGATGGAAGGATCGTGAGGATTTCTTAAGGATGAGGGAGATATGGCATGTTTATAGGCTGTAGGCAAGGAGCCAGTAGACAGGAAGAGACTGATAGTAAGTGAGAAAGAGTAGACGACAGAGGGAAGATACTAGAGAAGACAAGATGGTGATAATTGTAAAATCTCACATCTCTAACTCTTTCAAACATCTCAAACTGGATGTCCAGTAGACATCTAGTAGACAGCAAGATGTACAAAATGCAACTCATTCTATTTCCCATTAGCCTTGGCAAGGAGTAAGGCCACCATTTTCTGTCAGACAGGGTTGAAGGAAGAGATAGTGGTAGACGGCATATGAGTGACATGAGATGAGGAAGAGGGAAGAAGAGGGAGTACATGCTGAAATGCCTTGATTTTTTTCTGTAAAAGATGAGGTTCATAACAGAGGGGGTAGGGGGAAGGAGAGCCATGGGAAATAGGAGAAGGCATGAAATGGTTTGTTAGGGCTGCTGTGGAGTGTGGGATGGAGAGTTGATAAGCAAAGTATAGAAAGGCTGTCTAACAGCAGGGAGAACCTAGCTGAAGGTGTGTAACAAATTTGTAGCAGATCCAGTTCCTCATATTTTACACAGGACTTTGCTCTGCAAATCACTAATGAATTTTGTGAGGTGACACTGTAACATTGTATTATAGGTTTCTATCTTTCCCCTTAACTAGACTGTAAACTCTATGATGGCTTGACTATGTTTTATCTAAAAAATAATCTCCCCAACCATCTAGTGTAATTCTCTGCTCACAGAAGACATTTAAAAATATTTGCAGAAGGAATAAATGAACAAAATATTGGAAAGAGGAAAGTGAAGTCCAAGTTATGTGAGAAGAATATAAAAGACTTTGTTTAGTGACTTCAAATGAGTCTTAGTGGGGGTGGCTAGTTGGCGCAATGAATAGAGCACCGGCCCTGGAGTCAGGAGGACCTGAGTTCAAATCTGGCCTCAGACACTTGACACATTTACTAGCCAACTGACTTTGGGAAAGTCACTTAACCCCAGTTGCCCTCCAAAAGTAAAAAAAAAAAAAAAAAAAAAAAGAGGTTTAATGACTTCAAATGAATCATATTCCATGATGATGAAAAAACTTTTGGATATAATATCTGTGCCACTATTGAAAATTTTTAGGAAATGACACAGAATAGTAGCTCATATTTGTATAACACTTTAAGGTAGGTAAAATGCTTTACATACATTTTCTTATTTTCACCATGATCAAATAGGTGAGAGGGTGCTATTATTCTCACTTTAAGGCTAAAGAAACTGGGGCTATAAGAGAAAAAGTACCTAGTCTTGTGTGCCAAAACTAGTAAGTATAAGAGATCTGATTTAAATCCAGATCCTCTTGACTTCTAGTGTGACTTTAAAAAGTCTGAGAGACATAATTTCTGGGTAATTTAATCATTTTATTAATAATACCAGCATTATTATTTAGATCAAAGGCAATCATGGCAGGGAAGAATGAGATTTCCTGAGAGTGGCAATCAACTATGATTGGCTAACAATTAATGAGAGAATGAGTTAATACTCTTGAGTTAATACTGAGGGGCTGAACCTATTCAAATGAACTTTGATTATATCATTTACTTTTAAGTTACCCCCAACCTTGGGCAATCTAAACAAAGAATTTATTCCCCACCCAAGCCTCAGCAGTTTCACCTTAGATTGGAAGATGGATCTAGTTGGGTGAAGTAGAGAAAGAGGAAAATGTAGAAGGTATCTTTCACCAGCCCAGTCCTGGAGAGATTGGACAAGGAAATAGGGCAGAGAAAAAAGGCTGGAGTATCCCCAATTTTACTAATTGGCTATTAAAAGGAAAAAGAAACAATCCTTCCTCTCAGTGGCTTAGACTACATAGTGCTAACAACCTAGAAAATAGTGAAGGTTAAGATTTTAGAATGGAATGGTTTCTACATACACTAGAAAGTCTGATACTGATCCTTGGCAAAATTCTACATCTTAAGAACATGATCCATGAACATTTCTTAGAAAACACATTCATTAGGAATCAACATGGGTACACTAGGGGAAACAGAGAGTATATAATCAGTTTGTGGTTTGTAAAAGGGTGGGCTAAATTTGTCTCTCTTTGTCTTGACTAATAAAGGCTTATTTCCTCTGCTTGCCAGTTTTAAAGAAAACACATTAAAGTATTTAAATACTTTAGGTATGTGTGCATGGAAGGGGGTGTTTACTCTGAGAGCAGACTATGGCTAAGATTATCTTAATTGACTGCATTTTTTTTTCACCTTCTCTCAGTCAACAAACATTTAAGCACTTAGTTTTGTGCCAAACCCAACTGTCCCTGTTTTCAAAGAATTCATGTTTTAATGGGGAACATTATGGGGAACAAGCAAACAACCATGTACAATGAAGATGTGTACAATCAACAGAGGGAAGTCACTAGCATTAAGTATTAAACTCTTGGTTTGGTCCTTTGATCACTCTGGAGTATAAGTCTAGTAGTGGTACAGCTGGGCCAAAGGTACGTACAGCCAACTAACTTTTTGGGTTATTCAAAAACCCATTCAAATGAAGGGTTGGACCAATTTCCAGTTTTATAAATAATGCACTAGATAAGCCTGTTTTCCCCTAAACCCTTCAAAGATTTTTATCTTTTGTCATCTTTGCCAGTCTGACCAGAGGTGGAATCTAAAAGTTGCTTCAACTTGTATTTCTCCAATTATTTGTGATTTAGGGCATGTTTTTTTATATGGCGGTTAACTTGAATTTCTTTCTCTGAAAACTACCTGTTCATGTGCTTTGGCCATTTATCTTTTGGGTAAGAGCTCTAAGTTTTATAAATCTGAATAAGTTCCATACATAAAATTGGATAAGACTTTTATCAGATAAACTTAATGAAAAGATCCCCCCACCCCCAATTTCTATTCTAATTTCAACTGAATTGGATTTGATTATGGAAAAACATTGAAATTCTATATAATCAAAACTCTTCCACTATCCATAGACCTGAAGGCAATCTCTTTCTCACTACAGTGATTTTTTTCATGATGTGACCTTTTATATTTAGGTCATGTATTCATGAGGTGGTATAGTGAATAGAATCCTGGAGCTAGTAAAGGAGGCCCTGAATTTGAATCCTACCTCAGATAATTTCAACCTTTGTGACCCAGGGTAAGGTAAAAACTGTTTGGTTTCCTTATCTGTAAAATAGGAATCATAATAGTACACCCCACATAGGACAGTAGTTGGATCAAATGAAATAATATGGCTAAAGCACTGTACAAACCATAAATCACCACACAAATACTAGCTATTATTATGATGATGATGATCATGATTATTATCTTCTTATATGGTATGATGTACTGACTCTAAATCAAATTTCAGCCAGACTACTAGTCCATTTTCCTAGAAGTTTTTGTTAAATAGTAAGTCCTTATCCTAGTAATTGGGTTCTTTAGTTTATGGAACTATGTTGTTTTGTTTGCTTTGGTATATTGTGTACTTAATCTATTCTACTGAGTGAACTCTCTATTTCTTAACTAGTATCAAGTTACTCTACTGTCTTTGTAGAGCAATTTAGTATTTGGTACTGATGAATCATTTTCCATCATATTTTTTCCATTAATTATGCATGAGTTTCTGTTCCTTCAAATGTATTTTATTACTATTTTTTTAGAACTATAAAATATTTTGGTAGTGTGGCACAGCAATGAATAAGTAGACTAATTTAAGCAGCATTGTCATTTATACGATGTTGGCTTGACCTACCCATGAACAATTAACGTTTCTCCAATTATTTAGGTTTACACTTTTATGAAGATTGTTTTATACTTGGATTCACATAGTTCCTGGGTGCATCTTGGTATATGCACTCCCAAATATTTTACAGGTTCTCTAGTTATTTTAATTAAAAAAATTTTTTTTTTATCAAATGCTTTAACTTCTAGTTTACATCATTCATTTCCATAAGATTTGGAGTTACAAATTTTCTCCCCATTTTTACCCTACCCACCACCCTAAAATAGCGATCCCATTGGATATCCCCTCCACCAATCCGCTCTTTGCCATATCTTCTCCCATATCCCCTCCAACTTTCCAGTAGGGTATGGTGGATCTCTATGCCCCAGTGCCTATACATTTTATTTCCCACTTACATGTAAAATACTATTAATAATAGTATATATAGACACACATAATTTTAAACATTTGATTTTAAAACTCTGAATTCCAGATTCATTCCCTTCCTCCCTTGTCACCCACCCTTACTAGGAAGATAAGCAATTCAGTATAGGCTGTACATGTGTAGGTATGCAAAACATTTCCATAGTGGATATATTGTGAAGGACTGACTATATTTCCCTCCATCCTATCCCACTCCCGACTTGTTCTATTCTCTACTTTGCTCCTGTCCCTTATCAAAAGTGGGTGCTTCTAAATTCCCTCCCCACAAGGCTGCCCTCTCATCCCCTTCCCCTGAGATGAGATACCCTATTTAGTGTGTATGTCATTCCCTCCCTGAGCCAAATTCAATGAGAATAAGGTTGACCCATTCCTTTTGCCTTCCTGTTCCCTTGCCTCTTCTATATGAGATAGTTTACCCCATTCTGTCTCTCCCCATCAAGTCTCATTATATTCCTCTCTCAGCTCTTAATTTCACCTTTTAAGTATCATCCCTTCCTATTCAATTGGTCCTGTGCCCTCTATCTATGTATACCTGTATGCATTTATACACACATTCACATGTATTAATACATGCATATACCCTCCTATATATAGACATATATGTATGTGGGTATATATGTATGTACATATATACATTTCAATTCCCTTCAACTATTCTCATAATGAGAAAAGTTTCATAAGTTACAATTACTGTTTTACCATGTAGGGATGTAAATATAGTTCAACTTTGATAAGTTCCTTATAACTTTCCCCCCTATTTACCTTCTCATGCTTCTCTTGCTTCTTGTATCTGAATGTCAAATTTTCTATTCAATTCTGTTTTTTTCATCAAGAATGCTTGAAAGTAGGGGCAGCTAGGTGGCACAGTGAGTAGAGCACCAGCCCTGGAGTCAGGAGGACCTGAGTTCAAATCCTGCCTCAGACACTTAACACAAAAACTAGTTGTGTGACTTTGGGCAAGTTACTTAACCCCAATTGCCCTCAAAAAAAAAAAAAAAAGAATGTTTGGAAGTCCTCTATTCCACTGAATGACCATATTTTCCCCTGAAACATGATACTCAGTTTTGCTGGGTAGGTTATTCTTGGTTTTAATCCCAGCTCCTTTGAACTCTGGAATATTATATTCCAAGCCCTTCAATCCCTCAGTGTAGAAGCTGCCAGATCCTGTGTTATCCTGACTGGATTTCCAAAACATTCAAATTGTTTCTTCCTGGCTGCCTGTAATATTTTCTCCTTGATCTGGGAATTCCGGAATCTGGCTATAACATTCCTAGGTGTTTTCTTTTTGGGATCCTTTTCAGGAAGTGATCTGTGGATTCTTTCAACTTCTATTTTGCCCTCTGGGTCTAAAACATCATGGAAGATTTCCTTAAGAATTTCTTGAAGGATGATTTCTAGGTTCTTTTTTTGACCATGGCTTTCAGGTAGTCCAATAATTTTTAAATTCTCTCTCCTGGATCTATTTTCCAGGTCAGTGGTTTTCCCAATGAGATATTTCACATTGCCTTCTATTTTTTTCATTTATTTGGATCTGTTTAATAGTATCTTGATTTCTCATAAAGTCACTAGCTCCCATTTGCTCCAGTCTAATTCTGAAGGAACGATTCTCTTCAGTGAGCTTTTGAGATTCTTTTTCCATCTAGCAAATTCAGCTTTTTAAGGCATTCTTCTCCTCATTTCCTTTTTGAGCCTCTTTTGCCATTTGAGTTAGTCTATTTTTTAAGGTGTTATTTTCTTCAGTCAGGTTGTTGACTGTCGTTTTCATAATTTTCTTGCATCTTTCTCATTTCTCTTCCCAATTTTTCCTCCACTTCTCTTACTTAGTTTTCAAAATCCTTCTTAAGGTCCTCTAAGGCCTATAACCAGCTCGTATTTTTCTTGGAAGCTTTTGGTGAGTTCTGACTCCATTGTCTTCCTCCTGTTCTATGCTTTGATCCTTTTTGTCCCCAAAATAACAATGTAAAATTGGGTTGCTCTGTTTGCTTTGCTTCCCTCATTTGTTCATGTTGCCACTCAATTATTTGACTTTTGGGCTTTCTGCCACAGTTGGATTCTACTACCAGACAAGGGGGCTTCTGTCCCAAACACTGGGGTTTTCTCAGCTGTTTAAGGTATTAGTTGGGTGCCTGCTCTGAAGCCTCCAAACACTCTGGCAAGCTGGTCGCACACCCCAGGACCTCCACCCTAGACTGCAATCCAGATCCAAGCAGATTAAAGCAAGAGCGATTACCCCTCAGACTGGTTGTTTAGTCCCCCTACAATCTATAGGCCAGGAACTGAAGCAGCCACGTGGCTTTGGCTGCATGGCCTGAGCCACTTCTGGCCCCTGGGAGCAAAGCCTGACTGTACTCTCAAACTACTGGATCCCAAAGTCCACACTGCACTGACCTGTCACTTTGTCCTTAGCATCTATGTGTTGATAATTTCAGAAACTGCCACAGCTGCTGGTGATCTGAAGTCCCTTCAGCTGGTGGTTGGTCAGGCCCGCCCTGAGGCTAAAACCTCAGGCTCACTTGGGGTTGGACTCAGCTCCCTGAGCACTATGCTGGCTACGTCCTGTTGGCCTGTCCTCAGCAGGAGGTTAGCTTCTCTGTGTCATTTTGTGGGTTCTGTAGCTCCAAGGTTTGTTCAGAGTCCCCTTTTACATGAATTGGGGGAGATGGAACCCTGAGCCCCATGGAAGTCCTTTTTTCTACTGCACCTTCCTGACTCCACCCCCTGTAGTTATTTTGAATAGAATTTCTCTTTCTAGTTCTTGTAATGATAATAATGATTAATGTGGTTTTATTTTACATCTTGAAACTTTGCTGAATTTATAGTTTCAATTAATTTTTGGATGACTCTTTAGAATTTTCTGAACAAATCGTCATGTCATCTAGAAGAAAGTGATAATTTGCTTTCCTTGTACCTATGCTTGTTCTCTTAATTTCTTTTTTGTCTTATTCCTACTGACATAACTTCTAGAAACATGTTAAATGGTATTGGCAATAATATGCATCCTTGCTTTACCCTGATTTTCTTCTTGGACTTAGAGAAATATTATTATTACCATGCATTTTAGTGCTTTTTTTTAAAAAATAGAGATGGATGCTGGATTTTGTCAAAGGCTCTTTAAATGGTTTTTATTATTTATGTTATTAACATGTTTTATTATACTTATTGTCTTCCTTATATTGAACCAACCCTGAATTTCTCGTATAAAATCTAATCAAAGTAAATAATCTAATATATATTGCAGCCTAATTGATAATATTTTATTTATATTTTTTATACCAATGTTCATTAAGAATATTGCTGTCTTTCTCTACTCTGTCTCTTTTTAATTTAGAGATTAGGATGCTACTTTCATTTTTTATTACTCTAAATTATTTATGAAATAAAGCATTAATTGTTCTTAGAAAGTTTGATAGAATTCACTTGGAAATCCAACTGTTTCTAGAATTTTCTACTTTAGTCATTTATGACTTGTTAAATGTCTTTTCCTGATAATGGGTTATTTAAATAGTCTATTTCTTCCTTTGTTAAGGTGGCCATTTTGTATTTTTGAAAATATTAATCCATTTCCTTTAATTTATTGCTTTTGCTAGCATACAGTTGGGCAAAATAATTTGACAATTTCCTTTATAACCTTCCTCTTTAATCACTGAGTTCTTTTTCATTTTTGATACAATGTTTTTGTTTTCTTCTTAAGATTCAGGTTAGCCGCTTATCTATTCTGTTTTTATAAAAATTGTTTGTTTTACTTATCAATTTAATAATCTTTTTTTGCTTATGTTTATTAATTATTTATTTTTCAGAATTTCTACTTTGTTGTTTTGATGGGGACTTTTGATTTGCTGTGTGTAGTTCAAGTTTTTTTAGCTGCACATCTAATTTGTTATTCTTTCTCTCTTTTGTTAATGAAAACATCTAGAGTCACAAATTTTCCTCTAAGAACTACATTAGCTGAATCCCATTTTGGTATATTGTCTCCTCACTGTGATGAGAATTTCTGAGGAAATTTTCCACTGTTTCTATAATTTATTCTTTAACCAAACACTTCTTTAGAATTACAGTACTTAGTCTCAAGTTATTTTTTTAATTCTTTCTTTAATAAACCTTTACTGTATATAACTTTTGTTACATTGTGTGATCAGAAAATGATGTATTTTAGCATTTTTGTTTTTCTCCATTTTTTGAAGCAAGTTCTTTTATATATATTCAATTTTTGTGAAGGTACCATGAGCAATTGAGATTTATATACATTTCTTTCTAGTCTCATGCATTAATTAGCAGATATCTATCATCTCTATTTTTCTAAAGTTATATTTGAGGTCTCTAACTTCTTTCTAGTTTATCTTTTGTTTAGATATGTTTGGTATGAAAAAGTTAAAGTTCCTATTATAGCTTTACTATTTCTTCTTCTAATTCAATTAACTTTTTCTTTAAGCATTTAGATGCTGTGCTATTAAGAGGTGGTGTGTCTGTGTACATCTACATGTACATGTACTCACACAGAGTACTGATACTGATTTGTTATCTGGGAAGTGCATGATACCATTCCTCTGCTTATTTTTTTTATCACGTCTATATTTACTGTAGCCTAGTCTAAAGTCATTATTGCTACTCCTGTTTTTAGTGCTCCACTGAAGCATTTTTCTTGTAAAGAATGGATCAGATTCTGTTTTCTAATCTATTCTGCTATGCTCTTCTGATTTATGGGTGAGTTCTTCCAAGGGCTAGAATTGTTAAGTGCATACCTCTCTCCATCCTATTCTCTTGTGCTTTTTCCCTCTCTTTGTTACCACCCTCCTCTCTTTACAAATAAGAAGGCAGTAAAAGACCAGGAGCTTTTCTAGAAATAAAACAGTTTGTTTCCTCATTCTTACAGTACTTTTCTTCCCTTTCTTCTACCGTTGATCCTAGATTTTTTTTTTAAATTTCCTTTTACTCTCTCCTTCATGTTCCTCTCTTCAGAATTTTGATTTGATTTTGTTTATGACAGTTTCTTTACCTGGTTGAGCACAACTCTACCCTTCCCCTCCCCTAATGGATCCATGTGCGGGAGTTTCAGCCTAAGGTAAAATCCCTGCTCCATTCCCCACCCCCCACCCCCCTACTGGGTGTTGCCCATCTCCACCCATTCTGGGTTCCCAGTCCCTCAGCCTAGGGTAAGCTTTGCACAGGCAGGAAATTCAAATGTACACTGACCAATCACTGATTGTAGTTTTGACTTCCCACTATCTGATTTGGGTAACCATGTAACCCCAGCAGTCCGGTGGTAATAATAAAATCCACTTCCAAATTTTAATCTCGGGGATCTTTTGTCTCACTCAATTATGCTCTTCAACCTATCTTCTTGTCCTGTTAAGCATCCATCTCCCCCTACCTCGATCCCGTTACTTCCCATTTCCCTTCTGAATTTAATGCAAAGAAAAATATGTGTGTACATGTGTATAACGGTGTTCCATCTTTATCTAGTCCAATAAAAATGAGGTTTGTGAGATGCTCATTGCCCCCTTTTCCTTCCTCTATAAGTATACAGTTCTATTATGTGATACTGATCTCCTGCTCCTTCCTCCTATAGTTTCTCCTTCCCTGACCATATTTTGTCTCCTACAAAGATCATCAAAACAGATAAAAATCATTTACACTACCCTAAAGAGATATTAGGGGCTTAGGAAGACATTTGTTTCTCCTCCTTCTACCTCTCCAAACATGTAAAATAATTTATCTCTATATGTTCCCTTCCAATTAAAACGTGTCCATTTCCATGTTTCTCTCTCTCTCTCTCTCTCTCTCTCTCTCTCTCTCTCTCTCTCTCTCTCTTTTTGCCATTTCCATTTCAAAATAGCTCTATTCAGTTCTTGTCTTTTCATCTGGAATGCTTAAAAATCTTCTCTTGGGTGAAAGGTCCATCCCCACCTCCCACTTGAAGGATTATACTTGTATCTTTTGCCTTTTAGAATATAGTATTCCACATTTCCCTCTCCTAAAAAAGTAGCCACTATGTTGTATGATCCTCTAGGGTTCTCCCCAAGCAAGGCATTTCCTCATGATATGCAGAGTTTTCCTTGGTTTCCTTATTTCTGCAGCCTCAACATCTAACTTGAGGGGATGGGGCTATGACTGAATGGCATGGGCAGAGACTGCTGTGTCTTTATTATAGTGGCCAAGACTAAGACCTTTCTTCAAGGGACTTTCAGACTAGTCTAGCATTGGGCTCTATCTGGGAGGCTTTCTCTTGCCAGAGGGTTGCAGATCCTCCCTCTTCATTAGGCTCACTGAGTTCCTTCCCTCCTGCTTATAGGCTCAGGGTCTACTCCTGTACTAAGCTTATGCAAAAGGATTAGGAGATACCTTGGGCTGGGCTTTGTTTAGGGTCTTTTTCCTAATTCTAGATTCACAGGCCTACCATTCAGAACCTGCTAACCTGGAGTTCTGTGCTGGGGCCAAACCTTTTCTAGGACTCCCTTGGTTGCTTTGCACACTAGGTTCCTGTTGCCAAGGACAACTTTAGGGATACCACAGCCAATCTTTGAGACTTTTCTCCTGCTTCCAGGCTTAACTAAAACAGACCCGTGCTGAATTACCCAAGCTTCCCTGTGTACTACCCCAGTTTGTTTTAGAGTCTCTGGAGTCTGGAATTTATTGGGTAGATTCCAGAGCTTGGTGGAGGAATGTAAAGGTGACCTTTCTTATTTCTTTCTAAACCTCATAAGGGTATTTTAGAAGGACCCTTTTTCCTCTATTTCCTAGCATGCTACTACCTTCCCCATTTATCAAACACAAAGTCTTGTAATCTGAGATTCAAGTTTAAGGGCTCTCTATCTGTTGTTCTCAACTGGTAACTTAGCCTATTATGAAGTTTCATTTTGTGAAGAGGTCCACATTTTGGACTACAAAAAATACAGCATCAAATCCCCAAGTTAGTCCAAGACTCCTGTAGGTCATACTAAGTTTTATAGATTTTAACCTTGATGTGAAAAGAACCTTTTATTGTATTAAAATGACATTATTTTACCTTTTTTACTTTACTTTTTATGGGAAAAAGAAATGCCAATGGGAAATGAGGATGTCTTCTTCCTCAACTAAATCCTCAGAGGCCCTATTAGCAGCTATAAAGAGATCTCTTACTCTAGAACCTGTCAGCTTTCTTGACTTAATGGGCTGCCCTTTGGGCACAGTCCCACACCAAAAAATACAGTTCTTGGAAATCCAGTAGTATCCGCACAAAATTCACCCTTATGAGAGTTAAAAAGTCAATTCCAGAGAAGAATCAGGTGAGCTACTATGACACTGCTCTTTCTCAATATTTAGAATGATTCAATGCTTATACAATAAACTGTGTAACTAAAAACAATGATGTTTAATTTATTTACTCTCTTGGCAGTCTTCAAGTTTTCAAAAAAAAAAGCCTGAAGTTTGAGAAGAAAATAAGTAGAAAGCCAGATGCAGGGAGGGCCTCCTATTGTAATCCATCCACAACTCTTGTTTTATTGGGGGTGGAGGAAGGGAAGGCTGACCTAAAGTGCTATAAATAGCTAGTACGTATGTATGTGTATGTGTGTATGTATGTGTATATATACATATGTGTAAATATACATACATATATGTAGATAGATACTGTGCCTTGAGGTTTATGAAACACTATACAAACACTACTTTATCTGAGCTTCACAATAGCCCTGTGAGGTAGGCGTTATTATTATTATTCCCATTTTATAGCTGAAGAAAAAAGTTAAGTGATTTGACCAGAATCACACAGCTAGTAAGTGTCCAAGGCCACATACGAATTCAGGTTTTCCTGACTCTTTCCTGACCAACACTCAATTTATTATGTCATTAGCTACCTCTTTGGTATAAGGCATAATAAGACAGATTGACTTAAATTACTGAGTTTGACTGTAGGTGCAACTTTTATATCAAATTTGTTCTAGACTATAGTTGAAAAAATATCTCTAGTGAAGGCTGGGTTTTAAAAGGATTTAGTTATTCTATAGGAGTCCTCAATTAATATTTCTTACAATAAAAACAAAGAAAATGGCTCGTGTTGGGATTGCTCCTAACAGTCATTAGACTGGAGGATGTTATATCTTTCTTGGATGATACTACTTGCCATATTACAAAGTGTT
This sequence comes from Gymnobelideus leadbeateri, assembly GCA_011680675.1. Classification (NCBI taxonomy): domain Eukaryota; kingdom Metazoa; phylum Chordata; class Mammalia; order Diprotodontia; family Petauridae; genus Gymnobelideus; species Gymnobelideus leadbeateri. The sequence continues at coordinate 154,405 of WOXC01008431.1, read as the reverse complement.
AACAAACATGATGTGAGGAATGCTAAATGACTGACAGAGAACCTTTATGAGTCTCATATGAATAGGAAACTTGGCAACACATCCTGGTCAAGGTAAATTCTACCTTTCTAGCTACAAAAAAAAGTCATGATTTTAGTAAAAAAAAAAAAAAAAAGTAGGTTTTAATTTCTTTGTGCTACTTGGGGAAATACTTCCAAAGAAGTGTTTTGAACACTTTTGCTCATTAGAATCTCATTTTCAGAAGGGAAATCAATTGAGAAAGCTCTTGAGTTCTTCTGTATATTTCTCAGAAAATAAACATTACTTTGGGAAGGCTCAATATACTTTTTTTTTTTTTTTTTTGCTTTTTGGAGGGCAATTGGGGTTAAGTAACTTGCCCAAGGTCACACGGCTAGGTTTTTGTTTGCGTGTCTTAAGTGTCTGAGGCCAGATCTGAACAGGGCCGGCACTCTACTCACTGTGCCACCTAGCTGCCCCCTCAATATACTTTTATAAACAAAATAAAACAAATTAAAAATTTCTGATTATTAGAATTGCCCAAAAACCAGACAGATGGTCTTGTGGAATCTGGATGAGTTCATTATCACTGGATCTGGGTTAATGGAGGCTAGATGACTATCCCTAAGGGATGGATGATAGAGAGAAGATTCATGTATGGGAAGGGGAGATTATATTAAATCACTTCTAATTTTTTCCCCCCAAACTATACATGTATGTTACTTGAGTAGACTAATTTCTTCATAAGATGTTTCTAGACTCATAACTCATTTGTGAAAAAACATACCTTTTTATTGGTACTTTTAAGATATTATATTTATTTCTTAATTCACTAAGCTATTTTTAAATTTCCCCAATAGTTGGAATTCTCCTTCCTAGAGCATCTGTTCAGATCACTGGGTTTATTCTTCTGAATTCAATTTCTCCTACGAAGTTGTGGATTGTTATCTATGGGATTTGCAACTGCCACAGTTGTGGCATGATCATATCTCATGCTTTTTGCAATGAAGAAGACACTTGTGGAGAAATGTCCTACTCTGGTTAAAATGGAACTACAGTACCTGATTTCATCCCCATTAGAATGAAATTATAAATGTGAGCAGTACATATACTACTACTACTACCAATTACTGTGAAAAACATCTACTAGATGAGTAATCTCTCTAAATATAGAATAACCATTAAAGCTATAGCAGATGGTAATTCTCAACAATACCAACAAAAATCTTCAAATTATAGACTAGTGGGAGGTAATTCAAATCTTAAAAAAAAAAACAAAAAACCATTAGGATATATTATTAAAGGAGGGGTTAGTAAATATCTAGAAAAGGAAGAGGTGATCACAAAGAACAAGAATGCCTTCCTTAAGAAATAAAAGCAACAGGTAAAAGTTATACAATAGGCAAATTATGGCTTAGTGTCAGGAAAAATGTCCAAATAATTAGAGCAATTAATAAGTGGAAAGTAGGCAGTGGATTATCTCCTTCATACTCCCTAGTGGAGATCTTTAAGCAAAATTTGCTTAAATACTTGTCATGTATTTTGGAGAAGGGAGTCTTTTTAGGTATGAATTGGACTAGATGGCCCTTTAAAGAAGTCTCTTCCAGCTCTGAGATTCTGAAATTCACTGTGTCTCTGAAGCAAGCTCACATTTTCTCTACAAACTGAGATTCTTATAAAATCATCAAGTCAAAAAGTAACATTGCATAGAGCTGTTTTTCATTTTTATTCAAATTCTATTTTGTTTGCAATTTGTTTTATTTTAGAGTCATATTCTTTGAGTTCACATAAGCTGGTGAAATAACTGCTCTGGACCACTTTTGAGGGCTTCTTATCTACCCTCAAGTTCAGTGGCTAATTGGGGTCACGCCGGTGATCTGAGGAAGAAGGCATTTTAACTGTAAACATGAGATATGTGTTCAAGAACGCATTAAGTTCATATAACTACTTGGAACTGTATTATGTTATATCCCCTTACTGCATAAAGAGTTAAAAAATGTGAAATAAAGTTTCTTCTAAATCAGACAAAGCGAATTTTGAAAAAGATGTTCCTGATTTATCAATCACTATACTTCTAATTTGAACAGCTTGCTAGGACAACAAAAGACATATCTTGACATTTCATAAGAAAAAGTAATCATCTTACCGTATTGACCCAATCATATATGGTTGTGCCAGCTGAACCACAATGGCGCCACTTCCTAGTTGGTGACAAGTGTATCCGGAATCCCAATCATAATTCTTGGTGTCACCATTCAACAAGGCATTGCGACTACGACTGACACCTTCAATCACACTAGCACAATCGGCAATTGTTGCAACATTCTCCATCGGAACTATGAAATGCAATACAAAATTTGATATCAGAATAAAAGTGGCAAAAGAGATTCCAACAATGACCTCTGTACTAAGTTACAGTCTATTTCAGACTAAGGACAAAAAGTACATTAGAAGCTATGTAACTATTATTATGCTATATAAATTTAAGACTTTATTAAAATAATTTTAAATTTTTTTGACAATTATAATATAATTTTTGTTCCAGATACATCACTCTACTTTCTTCTATTCAACATGCCAATAAGTAGTTCAGCAAAACTAATCAACAATTCAACTGAGTTTGACTGTAGGTGCAATGTTTCACACCTATAGTTCTCCACTTCTGGGGGAAAATAGAACAGAGATTCCTTTTCTTATTTTCTTGGACCTCAACCTGGAAATTATAATTAAATAATGTTTAATTACATTTGTGTTGGTCATTGGATATATTGTTTTCCTTTTGCTGTTTACTTCATATTCATCAATTCAAGTAAATCTTCCCATGCTTCTTTGAAATCTTCATCTTGTTACACAATTTGTTTATCCATTCCCCAACGAGAGCATTCACTTTGCTTCCAGTTCTTTGTAACCATGAAAATTGATGCTATGAATATTCTGGTGAATATGAGACCTGTCTTGGGCCTTCTTGGGGAATATGCCTACAGTGGAATTTCTGGATCAAAAGCTATAAACATTTTAGTCACTTCTTCTGCATAATTACAAATAACTTTCCTAAAATGGCTACATCAATTCACAGTTTGTTCAGTAGTAGATGAGTGTATCCATCTTTCTGGAGCCTAATACTACAATTACTATTACTATTCTCTTGTCATACTTGTTAATTTTCTGGGCATCAGGGGAAACTTAACAGATGTTTTGGCTTGTAATTCTCTTTATTATTTAGTGATTTGGAACAATCTACTACCTGGTTGTGAATAATTTACAATTCTTTGATCACTTATTTGGATGTATGCTGGTAAATGTTTAAAAACCATCTCTACATTGCAGGATACACTTTTCTGTTTAATCTGCATTATCAACACTTATGACTTTACATTGCTGAGAGGATCAACACTTATCAACACTTAATTTGCATCACTTTAAGCCTAGACAATCAACAAAACAAGTCTGGCTTTGTAGCGTTTGCTGTTTCTAAGATTCATGTTCGTGCGGAAAATTTAACAATAAGCTCGCATGAGTCTATTTGAGTTGTGTCTAGCATTTATCCATGTACTGTACAGGAGTGAGGAACCTTCATTCTGAATTGGATTTAGTCAAAGGGTCCCACTTTCGAATATTGCCCACACTTGGTCTCGAGGCTGCAGGTTCCCCACACCTGATCTAGTACTTATCCATAGAAAAATGGTTCTTGGTTCCATATATTTCTTTTAATTCACATACTGAATATGAAACCCACAATAGAAATACTTGATGAAAAGATGTTACTTTCCAGTCGACAACTTCTCTTATCTTAGTTGCAGAGATTGTTCTTTTACAAGTTTTCAGTTTCACATAACTGAGATGATCTCTTCTACCTTTTGTGACGACCTCTATTCTACTTATTTAAGAGTTCTTTCCCTAAACATAGTTATTTATGAGAGGTAGCTCATCTCATTTTCTCTTGATTAAAAAAAAAATGGTGTGACCTTTCATTTTCAGGCTACATATCCATTTTCAGTAACTATGGTGTGAAGTACAAGGTATTCAATTCTGTCAAACTAGTTTCCAGTTTTCCTAACACTTTTTGTCAACAAGGGAATATATACACACAGTTTATGTTCTTAGATTTATCAAACACTTTTAGTGAATGTTATTGTTTCTGACTCTTGCTTATCTAATCTGTTCTGATGATCTACTTTAAAATTTTTTAATGAGAATAAATAGCTTTTCTGATTACAGCTTTGTAGTATCAATTGTGATCTGGAAGCACTACTTCTTATTTTGGGATTCTAACCACTTAGTGGTTTGACTGCTATGTCACTAAATCTGTAAATTACTTTGGGTAAGATCATGTGTATTATACTGACTCAAGTCAACCAAGAGCACTCTACTTACATAATTTTTATTTCATCAAAGGAGATTTTAAGCTGTATTTGTAAAAGGAATTGGGGTTAAGTAACTTGCTCAAGGTAACACGGCTAGTCATTATTTATGCGTGGGTGCTCATTTTCTGAGGCTGGATCTGATCTCGGGTCATCCCAACTCCGAGGCCGGCACTCTTACTCACTGCGCCACCTAGCCGCCCCTATGCAAAACCTTTTTAATGTCATGTAAATTGAAATTATCCATTTTACTTCTCATGATCCTATCTTTTGTTTGCTTATAAATTCTTCCCTTAGCAATAGATCTGACAGGTAAAAATTTCCATGCTCCCCTAATCTGGTTATGATATCACCATTTATGTCTGTATCATGTACTTATTTTGACCTTATTTTGGTATACAGTGTGAGATATTACTATATGCTCACTCAGTTTCTGCCAAAGTGTACCCCAATTTTCTCAGCTGTCAAATAATGAATTCTTACCTCTAAAACTTGCATCTTTGGGTTTATCAAACACGAGATTACTACTGTCATTTACAACTATAAATGACGATTGACAAAATGTGTCTCTCTTTAAGCTTCACTTGCACCTAACTTTTGATGGAATTAAACCCTTACTTCTTGGAGATGGATGAGTTGTTCTCCTAGTAAACCTTGTGTGGTTTATGTTTCTCATTTGGCAGCTTCTGAACTTCCCCATCATTTTTGTTAAACCAATCCTGATATTTGCAAGTATTCCGGCCCAAATGAGCAAATATGTTGCTGTATACCAAGTCTCTGAAAGTTCCCAACTCTTTTTCTGTTCCACTATTATTGTGTGCTTACTCAGCTTTCCCTCCAGGTCGGCAACAAACTGTTCATGCATAGAGAAGCACTCTAACATGCTGATGTTGAGTCTCCTGATAGTCATTTTGTCTTGGGGCTGCTGCTTTTGCTGAATATGAATGTTTATCTTGGAGAGGATGAGTCTATGATTGGTCCAGCACTCTGTGCCACACATTGCCTTCATCACTTCTGTCTCTCACCTGTCACTTCTCCTTACAATGACAAAGTCTATTAAATGCCAATGCTTGCTGTGAGGGTACACACACACAATGTTTTGTTGTGTTTAAATAAATGGAAGACAGTGTTAGTGATGAGAAAGTTATGAAACACAAAAGTCTGTAGAAGTATGTGACCACTGCTGTTTCCAATTCCATTCCTCCCAAGGACTTCTTGCCATGTTTGATAGTCTATCCTTACTCTGGCATTAAAGTCACTCAGAATTACAAGTCTGTCTTCTTTTTCAGTTCACTGATAAATCTCTTGGTCTTTATAAATTTTTTTCTTTGACCTTATCAGGGCTAGTCATGGTGGATAAATACACACTGATGATGGTGGCACAGCACTATTCTCTAAGTAATATTTGCACTGTCAAACACCTTTTGTTCTCCTTTTGGGAGACATGTAAGCTGGTTAACTACATCAGATCTCATTGTGAAACCTATTCCATCTACACGGTACTCTTCATCATAGTGGTCACTCCAGAAAAAAGTGTATTGAGCTCTGCATACCAAACTGAAGGATTACAGAGTTGTACTGAATTCACTGTTCTATGCATGTGAAACCTGGAGAGTTTATTAGTGCCAAGTCAGAAAAATGAACCACTTCCACTTGAGTTATCTTAGGAAGATACTGAAGATTACGTCTTAAGATAAGGAACCAGACACTGAGGTCTTCTCTCAAGTTGAACTGCCAAGCATTCAAACTTGGTAAAGAAGAAACAACTCTGATGTACTGGCCAAGTAGCCCAAATGCAAAATGCTTATTATTTGTCCTTTGTTCTCAAAGAAAACCATGATACCAGGGAGGTGATGTCATGACTTGCAAGTGAATTGGATTTAAGTGAGGGAGGGCTGTGCAAAGTCACCAGCTTCATTTGGATCCAGTGACAAGATCAGGATGATTTGAGATGGCCCTGGATGAAGTGGGAGAGCTGGCATTTTAAAGCTAAGGTCTTTCCCAAGTCTCAGTACGTCTGAGGCAATGCTCATTCAATGATTTAGGTTAGGTAAAAAATGAGGCAAAGAATGGTTTCTTTTACCTAGTAAAAAAATAAAAATCAACCTATGAGGGCAAGATCCTCAGGGTTTCTGGTCAAAACAGAGACAACTGCCATTTATATTCACTCTGAGCCATAGGAACCGAAACAATAACTAAGGTAGTCTTGGGCTGGGATTTACTCTTGGCCAATTAGTGAGGGTCAGAGTGACTTAGGTTTAAGGTATGGTCCTTAAAAAAATATATATATATAGCTCATAAACCCCAAGATAACTTGCTAGGTTTCAGCAAGCAAAAGACTATTTTACAGAGAATTTGTACAAAGCAAACACAAGGCAGTTAGAAGAAGTAGTACAAGGGCATTCTCAAGTTCTCTCTGAGGAACTGTAGTATTGATTGTGAGATAAGGGAGAGGCTAGCACAGGACCACCCAACATGGTATGCCTACATCAAAGAAGGCACTCCATGAGCAAAGCAGAATCACAGAAGCACAAAGGAAACATAAAGATGTGCAAACTGAGAGAAATTTCCATCCCAAATAGTCTAACAGACTGTAGCTACCTGTGGTATAGTCTTCTGAACTTGTTTGGACTGATCAGTGACAGCTGAACACACTCTACCCTCATCCCAACATCATGATGTCAATGATCTTCTATAAAAACAAAGGAAAAACAACAACACTGTGTTTTGTGTACCTAATCTATTCCACTGATCTATGGCTTTATTCCACTGATCTATGGCTTTATTTTGTAGCCAGTACAAGACTGTTTTGATGATTATCACTTTGCAGTATAGTTTGAAATCTGGCACTGCTACTTCCTTGACATTTTAAAAACTGATTCACTTGATATTCTTGATCTTTGGTTCTTCCAGATGAATTTTGTTATTATTTTTTCTATCTTTATAAAATAACTCTTTTACAGTTTGACAGGTACAGCAATGAATAAGTATATTAATTTAGGTAGAATTGTCATTTTTATTATATTGTCTTGGCCTATCTGTGAGCAATTAATTTCTTCAATTGTTTATTTAGATATGTCTTTGTTTGAAAAGTGTTTTGTAATTGTGTTCATATAAGTCCTGGGTTTGTCTTGGCAGACAGACTCCCAAGTATTTTATAATGTCTGTAGTTACTTTAAACAACTCCTAGTAATTATTTCAATTTAATCTTCAATGGTGTTGCATTTGCCCTTTTTATTTTTGATATTAGTAATATGGTTTTCTTAAGAAGTACTATGTGTTCAGGTGAGAACAGATAATGGACAATTAGTCAACAATTGTCAAACATTTGTTGGGCATTTTAGTTTGTGCCAGGTCCTGTGCTATGCATTAGGGATACAAGAAAAAAAAGGGCAAAAATATGGCATGTAATCTCAAGAAGATTACACAGGAAACTACATGCAAATAATTATATATACAAGACCCTGGAATGAGGATGGAAAGGGAAGAGGAGGCCAGGAAAGACCTCCTATGGGTTTTAAGCTGAGTTTAAAAGGAGATTCAGAGGTAGATATGAAAAGAGCCGTGGGGGACAGCCAGGAGATGTGCCCACAGAGGTACAACAAGGACATTAATGTAGCTGAATTGTAATGTGAATAGAGGGAGGTAAAATGTAAGAGATGGCAAAGGTAGAAAGCCTTGAAATGACAAAAAAAAAAAAAAGATTTTTTATTGGATTATGGAGATAATAGGGAACCACTGGTAGTTATGGGGAAGGAAGGAAGCTAAAAAATAAGGAAAAGGAAAAAGGCACCGCAGAAGGCAGTTGTACTAAAATTGAAGGAACATATACATAGATAGCCCATAAATCAAAGTAGAGGATTTCAGAAAGCCTCAGATATGGACAAAAATAAGCAGGTAAAATCAATGAAGAATTCTTGGAAAAGAATGTCACAAAAACAATGCCACTTAAAAGTCTGTGGGAGGCATTAGAGGAGGAAGAGCTTCAAAATTCAGTTATGTAGGTAGGGAAAAGAAACGAGTCAAAAAAAGGAGGGAAATACATAATTTAAGTGAAATCAGAGAACTTGGGACAGATTAGGTAAAGCTGGGGGGGAGAATCTGTGGGAACAAAGTCTAGTAAGCAAAACTAAGTGGAGAGACAAACTGCTGACTTAAACAGGGGAAGGGGACAAAATCAGTACAAAAGAAACAAATGGAGGAAAAAGTGTACCTAGCAACTACACCATTAAATATAAATGGATAAACAGACACCAAACAGAAAAGAAAGGCAGAAAGGGTAAGAACACAAATGTAAAAATACACTGTATGGGGCAGCTAGGTGGCGCAGTGAATAGAGTACTGGCCCTGGAGTCAGGAGGACCTGGGTTCAAGTCCAACCTCAGACACTTAACACAAAAACTAGTCATGTGACCTTGGGCAAGTCACTTGGCCTCCAAAAAGGGGTGGGGGGAATTCACCCTATAAGAAATACATCTTAAAGATGTATTTTTTTTTTTTGGTAAACAAAACTGAAATGGAAAGCTAAACAAAATTTACTAAGGGTCAAGTGATTCCAAAGTAAAGCAAAGAAAATCAAAATAAAACCAGGACTTGTGAGTATGATATCAAATAAAAGAAAAAAAATTTTTTTAATTTTTTGTCAAGAAATGAACAGTGGTGGTTAGTGACTTCCTGCTGAGGGAGAGTGAGGCAGCTTTTTGTTGTCCTGATAACAATAAAAGAAAGGTCTTTTGTCTTTTGGGAGCAAAACCGTATGACTAGGAGCTATTTCTGACAAGTGACATGGACACAAATAATTTCATCGGAAGGAAATTTGGAAAGTACTGCTAATGATTATAAAGTCAAGATCTTTCATAGAACTGGATAAAATAACAAAATTCATTTGGAAGGTCAAGAATATCAATGAATATAATGAAAAAAGTAGGAAGGGAATTTGGTGCTACTAAATTCAAACTATACAATTAAGAAGCACTTATAAAAACTACCTGATGTCAAATAAAATGAAATAATGGAAAAGACTAGATAACTAAGACCTAGAAACAAATGTGCATAGCAGTCCAATAAAAAACCAAGAACATAAATTGCTGAGGAAGGGATTTTTTATTCAATAAGAACTTCTGGGAAAACCAGAAAGCACTTTGGTAAGTAACAGGTTCAGATACATATCTTATACTTTATATCCTCATAAATTCCAAATGGACCAGGAGCCTAAATCAGAGGGTTATAAACTTGTGGTCAGTAAATTTATTCTTTAAATATTCTGACAACAGTACTTCAATAATACTGGATTTCTTTGTAATCCTTAAACTTCATACATTTAGAAGCATTAGTCGGAGAAGGGTTTCCATAAGATTCACCAGACTGCCAAAATTCTAGAACTCCTGGTGTCAAAATAATAAAAGTGATACCATAAAAAGGAATTTTAGGAGAATGGAAGACTCTATTTTATATAATCATGGACAGGGGAAAAATTCTAGAAGGGATTTAAAAAGATAAAACATAATCTTGACTATAAAATTATTAGAAAGCTGTTATACAAATAATATTCTGGGTGTTGGAGTCATATCAGTCAAATTGGTTTTCATCAGCTCACAGTGAATAACCTCATTTTTTGAGAAATGTACCCTGTAAGGGGTAAGTAGTGGTTTATTGGGAGACATACATTGAGTTGAAATGATATGCATGCAGGTGTGCACATACAGAGAGAAAGAGAGAGAGAGAGAGAGAGAGAGAGAGAGAGAGAAGGAGAGAGAAAGAAAGTGAATTTTGGGTAAGAAACTAAAGAACTTAGTGACATAGGTGATGTTTTCATCAAGGATGAAGGACTGTGGAAAGACAAGCCAATCTGGAAAGTGGACAGCTAAGTAAAAAAGAGATTTGAACTGGGAGGAAAAAGTAGATGCCCACTGACTAGGACACTGCTAAATAAGTTATGGTACATCAATGTAATGGAATATAATTGTGCTGTAAGAAATGATGAGAGGAATGGTTTCAGAAAAGCCTGAGAAGATAACTGAACTGATGCAAAGTAAAGTATGCAAAACCAGGAGAACCAATGCTATACAATAATAACAATATTATAAATGACTTATGAAAGACTTAGGAATTCTAATCAACAAAATGACAAACCACAATTCCAAAGGACTCAAAAGTTCCAAAAGACATGGGAGAGAGACTCGATAAACTCAGAGTGAGGACTGAAGCATTTTCTTTTCTTTCTTTTTTATTTGAATATGGCTAATTGAGAAATTTGTTTTGCTTGACTATACAAATTTGTAAAGGGTTTTGTTTTTCTAGCCTTCTTGATGGATGAGGAGTATAAAGTGGAAGGGAGAAAATTCAGAACTGAAAATAAAAACTAATTGAAAAAAAAAACCTTTAAAAATACTTAGAATGACTAGTCTAGAGAACTAATGCAGTTTGTTAGCATAAACAGAAAGATAATATGTACAATAACTATGACAAATGAAATGGAAATAACAACATAACAATGACCAAGCTTGGCTCCAAAGCAAAAACAGAGGGAAGACAGGGGATTCTTAAAGCATCTCTTCCAGTTTTCAACAGAAGTGGGAAGATTATGGGGGTAGATACTGTATATGTCAGATTTATTTTGATCTGCAAGAGTCATAAAAGCAGGGTTAAACTGTCAAGTGTAGGTGCTATAAAACCAAAAGATATTAATGCAAATTTATTTATATATATTTTTATATTAACAAATGCTTTATTAACTTCTGGTTTACATCATTCATTTCAGCCAGATTTTGAGTTACAATTTTTCTCCATTTTTCCCTTACCCACCACCCCATAATAGCAGTCCCACAAGATGTCCCCTCATCCAATCTGCTCTCTCCCATATCTTCTCCCATACCCCCCTTCTACTTTGCCATTAGGGCAAGGTGAATCTCTGCGCCCCAATGCCTGCACATCTTATCTCCCAATTACATGCAAATAATATTAATAATAGTAAAATTTATTTATATTTTTTAAAAAACTAAGGAAAGAAGTTGCTTGAGGATGGGAAATATCTGGACCACAGTTTAAAATATTAAGAATTACATTCTCCACTTCTAAAATATACAGAAAATTGAGTCAAATCTATAAGAATACAAGTCATTCCCCAACTGATAAATGGACAAAGGATATGAACAGGCAGTTTTCAGAGAAAGAAATTAAAGATATCTATAAGCATATGAAGAAATGCTCTAAATCACTACTGATTAGAGAAATGTAAATCAAAACAACTCTGAGGTACCACATCTCACCAGTCAGATTGGCTAAGATGACAAAACAAGAACATGACAAATGCTGGAGAGGATGTGGGCAAATTGGAACACTAATGCATTGCTGGTGGAGTTGTGAATTGATCCAACCTTTCTGGAGAGCAATCTGGAATTATGCCCAAAGGGCCATAAGTAATTTCATACCCTTTGACCCAGCAATACCACTTCTAGGGTTGTATCCCAAAGAGATCATAGAAGTGGGAGGAAGACCCATATGTACAAAAACATTTATAGCAACTCTTTTTGTGGTGGGAAAGAATTGGAAATTAAGGGGGTGCCCATCAATTGGGGAATGGCTAAACAAGTTGTGGTATATGCATGTAATGGAATATGATTGTGCTGTAAGAAACAAGGAGCAGATGGACTTCATATTTACCTGGAGAAGCTTATATTAACTGATGCTGAGTGAGAAGAGTAGAACCAGGAGAAATTTGTACATAATCACAGACACAACATATGTGTGATGACCAACTATGATAGACTAGACTCTTCTCAGCAATGCAGTGATATAAGTCAATTCCAAAAGACTCATGATGTAGAGAGATGTCTACATCCAGAAAAAGAACTAGAATGAACTGAGTTTGAATCCAGATTGAAGCAAACTACTTGATCTTTTTCTTGTTTGGTTTTATTTCCTCTTTACCATTTTTCATTCCATCTGGTACAATCCACCTTTTTTAAAAAAAATTAAATAAAGCAATTGGGGTTAAGCAACTTGCTCAAGTTTACACGGCTAGTTATTTATATGTGGGTGCTAAGTACTGGGGCTGGAACTGATCCTGGGTCATCCTGACTCCGGGCCAGCACTCTTACTCACTGCGCCACCTAGCCAACCCTACAATCTGCCTCTGTAACCTGACTAATGTCTAATGTGAAAGTGTTGCAGATTCTATACTTGATTGTATGCCATCATGGGGGGCTGGTGAGGGAGGGAAAGAAAATTTGAAACTCAAGGAATTGTGGAATTGAATCTTGTAAACTAAAAGTAAACAAATTAATAAAGACCAAAAAAAAATTAAAAAAATAAATAAAGTTAACATATACACATCAAAAAAAAAAAAAGAATTACATTCTCTTGGCTAGGGATAAATAACACTTCTAAGAAAACCTGTAACAAAGCTTTAGTCTAGCATCTTGTGATCCGATCAAAAGGATTTTAAAATGAAAAAGGGTAGAGGGAGAAAATTATCTGTTTCTACTAAGTTAGATACACAAAAGAGTAGATACCAAAGCTATGTAGGCAGAACAGTAATAGACAAACTCCAAATTCACAGGAGATAAAATAAAACAAAGGATTCAGGAATAAAACCCTTAAATTCAGACATCTATGTACACATGCACAAAATACAGGTGACAGGCATAATAAAACTAATGCAAAGAGCTTGACAATTGATATTTGGCAAAGAGATATATGCGTGTCAAGAAAGACAAAGTATTATACCGGCCATGTTCAAAAAATATGTGTCTTGTTCTGTATATTAGTTCAGGTAGCATCCTTCATTATTGATCCTCTGTTATTATGGTTGATCACTGCACTGATGAGAATTCTCAATTCTTTCAAAATTATTCATTTTTACAATAAACAACATAGTTAAGCCATATAAAAAAGCCAGAGGGGAAAAGAATAATGGGGTACATTTGGATAATGTACCCTACCCAAGGGAGGCAGAAACAGAAGCAATACTGTCATCAGAAAATATCACAGAATACAAGCCTGGCACAAAGGTATGATATTGTAATGACAGGAACTTCAATTACCCAGACATTTGCTGGAGAGGTCTCTACCCAAAACAGAGCAATTAATAATTTCTTGAATTGCTTTAATGATAATTTCATCCTTCAAAAGGTGGAGGGATCAATGAAAGGACTTTCTATTTTGGATCTGCCTTTCATCAACAAGCAGAAACTGGTTGTTCAAGTAGAAATTACAGAAACTTTGGAGAGAGAAAAATTTGTGATAAAGGACATGAACCCTAGATGTGGGGAGAGTAGTTTTCAAAGGATTTTGAAGAGGGATAGCTAAGATTCCAAGAACTAAAATATAGGCATAGTCAGTCCAGAAAGTATAGGAAGCTCTCAAGGATAAGATTTTGAAGACAGAAACAAGTAAGTCTTAAGAGGAGGAGTTATATTTTCAAAATGTTTAGAGACTATATTAGTTGACTAATGTAGATGCACAGGAAATCTATCAACCAATTTAGGTTAAAAAATTTCTATAGTGTAATTCTTAAATTTTACTGAAACCTTTGCTTTTTACACCAGGCATTTCATTATATAACCTTCCTCTTCTGAACCTACCCTTTTATCATAGAAAAACAGTTAAGCAAAAAGTACAGGGATCCTGATTGTTTATGTGGTATTCCATACTCTGTACCTGAAACAAGATATGTAAGAATTTGCAAGTCAAGGAATTCAGCTAAGATACAAGGGCTACTGGGTTTGCAAGAGGAGGTTCGATAATATAATTTTATTCTAAAAAGTGAGATACATCTTTACATAAGCCCTTATCTTAAGGATCTTTCCCAGCTACTTCTCTCTGTAGACTGGACACGACAGAGCTAAGGAGAAAGCAAGGTATCTGTAGAATAAGCTTGACAGGGTTGCTTCTGACTCATTCTTCAAACTTTCTCCACCATGCTCCCTCCCTTCAAGGGTACTGTTACCTGCCCCCCAAATCTCCCTCATATTTCAGCTTCCTTTTATGGATTGTCTTTTCCCATTATCTTCCTTTTTATTTGTATTTATACTCCCAGTATTAGGAACAAAGGAAATCCTGAATAAATGTTTGTCAACTTGGACTACCAGTTTGGTGGTTAGTAGATGTTTGCTGTATTTAATTAAAACGTATCAGGACAATAATGGTTAACCAAACTCTGAAATAACCAAACAATTAGTAAATAATTTAGAGTCAGTTAAGTATAGTGAAGTACAGCTAGGTGGCATAGTGGATAGTGTGCTGGGCCTAGAGTCAGAAGGACCTAAGTTTAAATCCAGCCTCAGACACTTGCTGTGTGACCTTGTGTGACACTTAACACTGACTCAGCTACTCATCTGTAAAATGAGCTGGAGAAGGAAATAACAAACCACTCCAGTATCTTTGCCAAGAAACCCCAAATGGGGTCACAAAGAGTTGGACATGCTGAAACAATGCAATAACAAAAAAGAAAGAGCATTGTTTCTGGAATCAGATTTTACTCTTCACTTTAACATTGCCCAACTATGTGATTATCGACCTCACAGGATTGTTGTGAGGAACATATTTTGTAAACTTTAAAGTGAAATACAGAAATGAATTATTTTATAAAAAAAATAAGTTTTTGTTGATGTCCTTTTTCACATCACTATAGTTATTAGCTCCAGTATCTCTCATTCCCATTCCCTTAAAGTCATTCCATATAACATACAATATTTTTAAAAGACAAAAACATAAAAGAGGGGGAAAATCAGTATCTCTAATCAATTCATCAAAAAAAAAAAGTCTGAAAAATGTGCAATTTGCAACATTTGTGAACCCATGGTTTAGGAGGGAGGGAGGGAGTGTCTTCTTACATCTCTTCTTTTGGGCCATCCTTGTTCTTTATAATTTTGCAACATAAAAGTGAATTATTATTAAGAAGTGGTTTTGATTCACCAGTAATCATGTTGGGGCTGGCCAAGTTGAAAAACAGAAGATAAAAAGACACTTCCTATGTAAAGAAAAGGAAAGCATAACATATTGTCTTAGTCTCTTCTCCAAAATTCTGATAAAAAAAAAATCACCTAAATGCTACTGTTAGTTGTTCCATCCCTCTCACTCATTCCCTCTCATGAGAAAAATCTATGGTGGCACTAATGCAATACTTGGTCTTTTTCCTGAATAATATGAAGTCTGTCAAGATGGACAATCTAATAGTTACTCAAGAGTCTTATTGGTTGTAAATAATGAAATTCTGTGGCCTTCTTCACAGGGGAAAATTATAGAGGATTCTAAATTGCAACACACAGAAGGTGCCATGCTGTTTTTCCTCCTTAGGGATGTTGCCACTCCCTACTTTGAATGTTCATTATTGTCTTTCATATGCATCTGATAAATTTTATTAAAAACACCATCTGGATGGGATTTGGATCTGTTCTATATTTTCAGCATTCTAGTTCTCTTTCTTTTTCCCATTTGAATTTCAACCTCAGTTTTTTACTTTGTTTACAAAAATGTACTGCTAAAACCCAGTCTTGTTTCTGTCTCTTTATAATTTTCCTTTGCCATCCTTTAGCACCATGAGCTATTGCAATAGCTTGTGTTGCAAGCAAAAAGCAAATGAAAATGTTACCTTAGAAATTACTTCTTCCCTTTCCATGCACAGAGTAATTTTGCTCAGACAAATTTAATTTGCTGTTTCTCAATGCAAAAAAAAAAATGCATGTTAACAAAATGTATACATTCTGCAAGTGTTCTTATCCTAGGATAAATAGGCAGCAGGGAAAAAAGTGATCTGAAAACAATTTTACTGTTTCCTATTCTTTACACAGCATTGGAGGTAGCCAACAGCTTACCAGTAAATTTAATTCGTGTACAATAAATTTTTAAAAGACAATATTACTTTACTAAGACATGATATGGGGGCCACCTGTACCAGCTATTTTTAAAGATAAGACTGACATGTCATTTGACTATCTTCAGAGAAAACTCTGAAAGAGAATGGGGAAAAAAAAAACCTGTATGAAGCAGAATTTTGTTTTATTTTACTTTTTAAATATTACCAAAATTAACTCTCATTTTGGACTTTAAATAATGTCTTCTTGGTTGTTGTAATTCAGAATTTGTTTCGAAATAGTATAGTAGTTTCTTTAAAGTTCCTAAGTTTCACTAAACTTTCAGAACAGACTTTCCTTGTTACCCAAACGTCTACTTCCTCTAAAATGAGAGCTGCTCTCTACCTGGATATCCTGATAATGACTTTAAGTCAACATATTCAAAATTGAACCCATGAACCCATCCACAGAATAATGCCCCTCTTATTTAAATGGTACCCAGTAAAGCTTTAGTGATTCTGTAATTTTCCTCACATTCATTTATCTCATTTCCTTTCTATGGCCACCACCCACTTGTGGACCCTCATTACCTCTTGCCTGTAAACTAGTGTTCTGTCTTAGCCACACTTAATAATGTTGCTAAAGCAATTTTCCTAATGGAAAAGTTTGTTCAAGTCAGGACCCCCCCAAACCCCCAAACATTCAATGGTTCCCCATTACCTGCCAAAACAAAAGAGAAAAATCCTCCACCTCCTTCTCCTTGCCCGACCTTTAAATCCTCTTTGGTCTGGCTGCTAGAAGACAGAGTAGTAATAGATGCAGTGTGGGGTTTGGCATCATGAAGACCTCAGTTACGGCAGAATAAAAGGGTACTGCGGTGTCTGGTTGAAATCTTGGGATGGGAAGGTTGAAGTGGATGGGAACAAGGAATCAGATGGTGGGGTGGGGAACAGGGTTTCAATAATGACCTCACAATCACTGATTTATGAAAAGTATGACGAGGTGTAAGAATATTCATCATTGAATGGAGGGTGCCATTCCTCTTCCCAAAGAGGGTTAGAGATTGGGCTGCAGACAAGCTCAGTATGAGACTGTAGGCACACAGTAAGATAGGTTTCCTCTTTTCTCCCAAGGGTGGAGGTTAGGCAGGAAAGGGAGCAGCAGGAGATGAAAGCCAAACCTGTACAGTAGGAGAAAGAAGTCCCATTCCCCACCAATTATGCTCTTCCTCTTCCCTCAAAGGACAGGCACAATAGGAGACAGAAGGCTTGAGGTGAAAGGAAAGGTAGTTTTTCTTTGCACTAGATGTTCTCTACATCCTGGTGGGAAGACTGAAAGAAGTGGACGTTGCCTCGTGCTGGTACAGACAGAAATCATTGTTTTAAGACACAGAGAAGACACTTGGCTGGGATCCTTGCTGCCTTCCCTCAGAGGACATGCTGATGCTAATAGAAAGTATTTCTAGTTCAACATGTCCCAAACAGAAATCTTCCTCAAAACTCTCTCCTCTTAAAATTTCTCTATTGCTGTTCCACTTTTAAGTTTTCTTTCTGCTTTCATCACTTAGTAACCTCTCCTCCTTTGAGGTCCATGCAGTTCTGATCCACCATCCAAACAAAATCCTGGTGGCTGTGGTCTACAGACTCTCAGGGCACTCCCCTTTCCTCCTTAGTGAGGCTGATACCTGGCTCAATTTTTTTCTTCTCTCTCCAACTCCTATTCTCATGCTAGAGGACTGCATTATACTGATTCTTTCTTAAATAACCTAACTACTCATTTCCTCAATCTACTCACCCCACTTTACTCCTTCACCTACCTCAGCCACACACAAAGACGATCACACCCTTGGTCTTGTCATGACCCACAAATATACCATCTCTATGTTCAAGAATTCTAAAATTTTATCTGACCATAGCTTAATGGCTTTTCACCTTTACCTATAAAACTCTGTTCTTTCCCCACATCATAACCTACAATCCCTCAACCCTACAGCTCTCTCCCAGGCCATAACCCTTATACTAACCACTCTCTCCTTTTCCCCCCATCTTGACCCCATTGTGAATTGGTTTAACTCTTTTCTTGAGTGTTTGTTCCCCTTATCATATTATTAATTATGCCCTCCCAAGTCTCACCCTTAGATCATTTCCACCGTTCACTGCCTTCATTCCTATTTCAGTCACTGCTGCTAGGAAATCCTTTTACACTTCCCTTATCAACTCACTACCCACTCTCTGAAGAGGCTTTTCCAAACCTTTTCATACCTCCTCAATTCTCTCATAACACACCCTCCCTTCTCAGCAGAGAATCTTTCCTCATTTAAATAATATATATATATATAGTTTATAATTTTGTTTTAAAGTATTTTTTACCCTCCCTCTAGAAAGTCCCCCACCCACTGAGAAGGCAAATAATGTGAAATCATGCAAAACACATTTCCAT
Organism: Gymnobelideus leadbeateri; assembly: GCA_011680675.1. NCBI lineage: Eukaryota > Metazoa > Chordata > Mammalia > Diprotodontia > Petauridae > Gymnobelideus > Gymnobelideus leadbeateri. The sequence continues at coordinate 135,813 of WOXC01008431.1, read as the reverse complement.
ATTAGCTATGCCACAAAAAAGCAAGAAAAATAAAGTGAGAAAATTATACTTCAATTTGCACTCAGAGTTAATCAGTTCTCTCTCTGATGGTGTACAGCATTTTTCATCATGAGTCCTTTGGAATTGTCTTGGTTCACTGTATTGATCAGAGTAGCTAAGTTTTTCACAGTTGAACATCATTACAATATTGCTTTTACTGTATACACTGATCTAATTCTAGTTATTTTGTTTTGTGTAAGTTCATATTTTCAGTTCATATTTATATCAGTTCCGTATTTTTCTGAAACCATCCCCCTTGCATTTCTTTTAACACAAAAGTACTCCATCACAACCATATACCACAACTTGTTCAGCCATTCCCTAACTGAAGGGGATACCCTCAATTTCCAATTCTTTGCCACCACAAGAAGAGCTGCTATAAATATTTTTGTGTACATAGGTCCTTTCCCTTTTTCTTTGATCTCTTTGGGATATAGACCTAATATAGCAGTATTGTGGGTTAAAGGTTATGCATAGTTTTGTAGCCCATTGGGCATAGTTACAAATCTTGCCTCACATTTGCTGTGAGCTTCTTCTTCTCCCCTCTTTCTCATCTACCCCTCAGGTGCCTTCTGCCACTCTTCCTTCAACCCTGTCTTACACAAAGAAGTGGCCTTACTCCTTACACCAAGGCTAATCACTCTACATATGTAATTGATCACATTTCATCCTCTCTCCTCCAATAGACTGCCTCCTCTGTCATACCAACTCTCATATATTTTCAATCTTTTCCTGTCTACTGGCTCCTTCCCTACTGCCTACTAACACACCCATGTCTCCCCCATTCTCAAAAAAATCCCTTGATCCTCCCATCTCAGCTGTCATCTTATATCTATTCTCTCTTTGGCTAAACTCCTTGAGAAGACCATCTACAATAGGTCAGTCAGTCAATAAACATTTATGCTAAGCATTGGTTATACAAAAAGTGGCAAAAGACAATCTCTGCTCACAATCTAATGTGCTTTCCTCTCACTTGCTTACTCTTTACAACAAATCTGTACAACTTGGCAGTAGGTAAGGGCCAAAATTAAAATAGACTAAACATATTTGGGCAGCAGATAGGTTATATTAAGAGACAGGCGGATATGTTTGGCTGCCGTGGGTCACTTGACAAAGAAGAAAGAGTGTGTAGTCACAACCCTACTTTTTTCTCAGACTACCCAAAATCTTTCGAAGAGCTGGATGTTGTGCAGACCTATTTTTTGAGGACTTGACTTCATTATTCCATCCAAAACTGCTCTCCCCAAAGTTACCAATGACCTCTTGATAAATCCAATGGGCTTTTCTCAATGCTCATTCTCCTGCACCTCTGAGCAGCCTACGACACTACTTTAAAGTACACTAACACCATCCCAGTTCCAAAGGCTCACAACCTAGAAGTCATACTGGACTACACACCCTCTCTCTATATCCAGTCTGTTGTCAAGGCCTATTCATTTCACCTCTGCAACATCTTTCAAATGTGCCCCTGTCTTTCCTCTGATCCTGCCACCACCCTGGTGCAGGTCCTCACTACCTCCTAGATTACTGTAATAGTCTGCTGATTGGTCTGTCTGTCTCAAGTCTCTCCTCAGTCAAGTCCACCCTCCATTTGGCCACCAAAGTGATTTTCATGCCTTGGGAAGCTCCCCCTTTTCATTTCCCCAACTGGCTTTCCTGGTTTCCTTTAAGTTCCAACTAATAAGCTATCTTCTATAGAAAGCCTTTCCCAGCCCCTCTTAATTTTGAGGTCTTTTCTCTTTTAATTATTTTCTCTTTATCCTGTATATTGCTTGCATGTACATGTTTGTTCTTTATTGTCTCCTCTCACTAGACTGTAAACACCTTGTGGGAAGAAATTACCTTTTGCTTCTTCCTGCATCCCTTATGCTTAGCACAGTGCCTGGCACACAGCAGGTGCTTAATAAATACTGACTACTGAGGGGACCACCATCTTCCCAGGCCCCCAGGCTCCCCTTGGCATCCTTCTTGACTCCTCACTCATATTCCATCACATATCTGAGATGTTGTTAAATCTCATCATTTTTTCCTTCACAAGATCTGTCACATCTCCCTCTCTCCACTCAAATAGCCACTACCCTAGTATCATCCTTATCACCTCCTGCACTATTCCAATAGTCTTTTCACCAGTCTCTTTCCACTCTAATTCATCAATGATTAATGACAGGTTGATTAGTTAATGACATTTAACCTTATTGCCTGTGATGACTGACTTTCTTTCTTAGTCACTATAACTCAAGGATTCAAATCTACAAATGTGAAAAACTAAAGCCTTTGCATTCTAAGAGAGTAGAGAATACTGGAAATCTTCAAAACTGTCTCGTATCCTACCTGGGATAGGGATGTTAGATTTTTTTTTTTAATTTATTGACTCATTTTGTTTTGACACATACACAAGCACACACATATCCCTATGACATATATTATTACTCCATGAGTAAGTTTATTTTTGGCACATTAGAATTCTAAAGGCAAGGTTCTTTACATAGAGTGATTATAAAGACTGAAATTTAGATAATGAGATGGGTTAACATTCTTTTCTATACTACTCCTCTTTCTAAATTACTGCATAACTGGATTTTTTAATTTAAGGAAATTGTCTCTTCCCTGCTGAGAGTTCTGTTGAACTGTAACTGGAAAGGCAGAAAAAGACTACAGAGAATGCTGGATGACATTCTTAATCCTAAGAGTAAATGTGACTAATCCTCAAGATATTCCATTGATGATAATTTTGTTGGGTATAGAGAAGACTATATGGAATAACAGATATACTCTATCCTATCTCAGGCACTTTAAATAGGGAGAATAATCACATCAACGTATCTCTAGCCAAATATCCTCTCTCAGTGACGTCAGTAGATTCCATGTGCTCAATAATCATCTTTTTTTTTTTTTTTTTGCTTTTTGGAGGGCAATTGGGGTTAAGTAACTTGCCCAAGGTCACATGGCTAGGTTTTTTTTTCTGTTTGTGTGTGCATTAAGTGTCTTGAGGCCGGATCTGAGCTCAGGTCCTTCTGACTCCAGGGCCAGCACTCTACCCACTGCACCACCTAGCCACCCCTCAATAATCATCTTTAAAGATGACTTTCAAATCTCTATATCCAGCCTTAATGTTTTTCCTAAGCTTCAGTCCTATACTGACAACGTCTACCAGATACCTGCATCTCAACACTATTATCTCAAATGCAACGTATCAAAAACAGAACTCATCTTTCCTCCTATGCCTATCCATTCTACAAACTTCTTTTCTGCTGTTGCTTACAAAAGCAGAATTCTTTTTTCCAGGCAGCCCTTGAAGGCAGCAACAGAGAAATTCTAGAATTTTCACTCCCCACCCCAAACAAACAATAAAACCTATCAATTCTTATGGCTGAGTTGATATATTTACCTCTGAATATACTTTGCCAAAAAAAAAAAAAGATTCTAAATTTGCCCCATGAAGTTGTTAAAAAGAATCATATAACTTAAATATGGAACTCAGGATTAAATTCAATCATTAAGAGAAATGGTTTTGCCAAGTTTGGTATATGACTTAAAAAAACCTAAATGTGGGTAACATAATTAGAATTATTTTCTTTTTTTTAATGGTGAGGGATTTACACAGGAATTGTTTTCATTGTGTTGTGAACAATACTGAAATAACTATGTTCCATGCTGTTAGGTTACAGGGCCTGTTATGCCAAAACAGTTCTATACTCCTATTATCAAAAACATCAGTAAAGCCTGGGAATATTGTTTCTTAACTAGAAATATATAAAGAACGAAGGACCACGATATTACAAGCATTATTTTAAAAGTACAGATTTTACTTACTCCTGCTTTTTTTAAATGTGTATTTTTCTTAATATTCTAGTATATAAGTTGGGGACTTAAAAAAATTAGTTGACTTCAGTTTAGGGTCCATACTTCTCTAACAATTTTAAGTGTGGACTGATTTGGGGATTATAGGCAATAACTCTTTAATCTCAAGGCCTTCAACAACAATTCCTTAATGCATCAGTAGTGGGGTGGAGCCAAGATGGCAGAGTGAAAGCAGGAACTCACCTGAGCTCTCCTACAAACTCCTTCAAATACCGCTAAAAAGTGAATCTGAACAAACTATTGATATACCTGAGAACCATGATGAAAAAAAGAGCCTGGACAGCATCAAGAATCATCACGGAAAACTGCTCTGAGGTTCTAAAACCTGAGGGTAAAATAATCATCAAAAGAATCCACTGATAACCTGCCGAAAGAGATCCAAAATTGAAAATACCAAGGAATATTGTAGCCAAATTCCAGAATTATTAGATCAAGGAGAAAATACTGTAAGCATCCAGAAACAATTCAAATAGCACAGTCAGGATTATGCAGGATCTTGCAGTTTCTACATTAAAAGAAAGGGCTTGAAATATGATATTTAAGGCCTTCATAACCTAGCTCACCCTACTTTTCTTTTCTTTTTTTATAGTCATATATTGAATAATATTTCTGAATGTAAATGTTTTGCTCTCAAGATACCAGGCTGGCTTCCATAAATATGCTTTTTACCATCATAATTATATCACTAATAAAAGTTTTCCCAATGACCATTTTGAATATGCTGCCTTTTTATCTCATAAGCAAATCAAACATTTAAAATTTTAAAAGCTAATTTTTGACAACATAAATCACAAGCATTCTAAGCTAACAAGTTTAAATTGAGAGTTCTGAAAGTATTTTAATGATCTTTTAAAAGTATTTTTCTTAAGTTTTCTCTAAATTACTAAGTAGCCATTAGAAATAGAAGGTGCAATAGCTACCCTTTCTCTTCTTCGTGACCTTGCAGATAACGTTCTCTGCAAGGTGTTTCCTGAAGGCTGATCATCACCAAGAGAAGAAACTACAGTCAAGCCACTGTCGTTTACTTTTTCTTCCGTAATTTCTTCGGATTTGTTGCTCCTTGAAGTAGCAAAAACTAGCATGTGGCATCCACCACAAACAACCAGATGGACTACAAATTTCAAAAAATTAGAGTACAACGTAGGTACAAGTCGATTAGTAAAATTTTCCTGTCCAAGTCCTAATTTTCCATGTTGACCATCTCCAAAAGTATACATATGGCCTGTATCTGATATTAAAGCTGTATGGTTTTCCCCACATGTAATACAATGTATTTTCTGATTTTGAAGATGTTTAATATTGGTTTTGAAGTTTCAAATATAAAAGTGCCAAGACCTAATTGACCAAACTGTTCAAGGCCAAATGTATATACTTCTTCCTCTGTTAAAGCTACTGTTTGCCCTCTACCACAAGCCACTTGATTAACCTTCCCAGGAATTCCAAGAACCAACTGGGGAATTCTATGATTTTTCAGTTGCTTAGGTGACAGACCTAACTTTCCATTCTCTGGTTCTCCAAATTTTTAGAGTTCACCCTCTGTAGTTACAAAGGCTGAATGGTAATATCCACAAGAGATGTAGGAGATAGGTTTTCCAATGACCACTTGACAAGGACACACACACATTAGTTTCAACTGCTAGACCAATTTGCCTTTCAGAATTGCCACACACATAAAAAGGTCCCCATCCTCAGTTAGTGCAGCTGAAGTGTTGGATCCAGCAGAGAGTTGTTTAATCTTGTACTGGGATGTAAAAAAACTAAGTGAAAAGTAGTTCTTTCTTCAATGTCACCAAGTCCCAACTGCCCTTCACTATTACCTCTAGCTGCATATACATTCCCTTCTTCTGTGTATACCAAAGTATGGTTCCTTCCACATGCGGCAAATTTTACTTTTTTGGGTTTTAAAGCTTTTACACAAGTTGGCTTGTTGATTTGATCCTAATCCTAACTGGCCCCAGTTGTTGCTGCCAAACATATAAAGTTTATTATTTCCTGTTATAAGAGCAGTATATGTTCATCTCCACATGAGAGATATGCAGGTGTGTCATTTTTTAACCAGAATTTGCCAGGTATATTTTCTGCAAACTTGCTTTTTCCAAAAGTGAAAACAGCACTTGAATTGGGTACCAACTCCTCAGGCTCCCCCATGTCGGGGGCGGCTCTGCACAGTCTAAGGCTGCACCCTGTCTTCCTTGCTGGCGGTTCCCACGGTCCCCATGGTGTGCTCTGGGGATCAGTGGGGGAGATCGCCTTAGCTCCCGGAAGTCAACAAAGATCCACCAGGGGCCCACCCTACTTTTCCATTTTACTTACACCTTACTCCCCACTACATAGTCTTTGATCCAGTGACACTGGCCTCCTAGCTGCTCTACAAACAAGATTACTCTATCTCTTAGTTTCGGGCATTCTTCCTTATGCCTGGAATGCTTTTCCCTCTTCATTGCTGTCTCCTGGCTTCCTTCAAAGCCCAACTAAAATCCTATCTTCTATAGGATGCCTTTTTTAAACCCTCTTAGTTCTAGTGCCTTCCTTCTGTTATTATTTTCTACTAATCTTGGATAGCTTGTTTATACCCCTTTTAATGTTGGTTCCCCAACCCTGGTCACCTAGTCTCACTACCTTAAATGTCAAATGCATGTGGCCACTATCTCCTCCTGAACTTGAATCCCTATTTTAATCAGCTGTACTCTTGATTCATTTCTTTATTGTTTTTCCCATTAGACTGCAAGCTCCTTGGTGGATAAAGGCTGTCTGGCACAAGTGACAAACTGAATTTCAGGAGACTGTCTAAAGTTTGTGTGAAAGTTGTGTCTATAAAACAAGAGATCAGTTTTGCCTTCTAATGGAGGGAGCACTCTATAAGTTACCTGACAGGAAAGGTTCTTTCTGCAAACTCACATTTTACCACTAGTTATATGTAAGATGAGCAACCCCTTGTTCTATGATGGGAAGAAATACCTCCTTAGGGAAGGGTTCAGTGGTATCTGGAGAAACTAAGCCACAAAGCTTCAAAGACAATAGCCATAAGTTTCTGTGGAGTGACTTGGAATAATGTAAATCATATTTTATAAATAGTTTCATTATATGAATAAAAATTCAGTAAAACACTATTCATGCACCAATCTGAAAGCCAATGTTAATCTTCCAGGCTGGGATACCAGAAAACATACAATTTTAAAAAACAAATTTATAGTAAGTTTGTTAAAACATCTCTAATACACAATAAAAGTTAAGAAAATCCTCTGACACATAAATTATCGAGTCATTTTTTTAACAGTCTATATTTATTGCTATGGAAAATAGATAAGTACTTCTTAAATGACACTTTACTATAAATATCTGCCCTTTAGAAAATGCCTATTGTTCTTGAATTCTAGCTCCCTTTCCACTGAATAGAAAGAACTTCTGCAATGTATTTTCTTTTCCTTTCTTTTTTTTCCAGGGTGTAAATAATACTTGGCAAGGCACTGGACTGGGAATTTGGTGATTTAGATCCTAGTCTTAGCTGGATTTGGTATGAGTTCTTTGGCAAGCTGCTGACTATACTGTCTACTTCATAGGGGATTTCAGGCATTCTATTTATCATTGCTGTGCCTCAGTCTCTTTATCTATAAAACGAGAATATTCCTACCTTCTAGGGACCTTGAGAAAATAAATGAGATGATGTCTCTTAAAAACACTTGGAGATCTTCTGGGAAAAGGTGTTTCATAAAAGACAGCTTTCTGCCCCTCATAGAGGCAAAGTATGTGGTAGTATCAGCATTTCAGAGATCTGGGTACTATCCAGAGATAGGAGACTTTTCTTCCAACACAGCTACTTATAATTGTAAAGGAAAGAGAGCAACATTTCAACTGACCTACAAAAACTATTAACACCTGCTACTGTCATATGCAGCTGGCTAATTCAGAATAAAAGAGAAGGCAATTCCTTCTGGTCGATATTTGCTGGGGACAGCAAATTCTAACCCACCAAATCAGATCAAGATTATTTGAGTCTTTAGACTAAGGAAGACTGTGCTAACAGTACAGTGGTTATGGAGCTCCTTTATTAAACAAAAAGATCCACCCACTGCTTGCCTTCTGGAATAACTGCATTATTTTGGGAATAGGATATCTTATGCTGCTGCACTGGAACAAGCAAGTTATTTCCGTTCTACCACTACCCTCTTCGCCAAGTCACAATTTCAAATAAGCCTTCAATTATGAAGTAAAATGGGCAGGACTGAAGAGCACTGACCATGTAGTTGTTCCATTCTTCATAGGTATGTGAGATTAGGGGGAGAAGAGGGAAAAGAAAAGTCCCAACAGAATTTAGACAATCTTGAAATGTTCATAATTTCCTTAGGGTGTACTCACCGCTAAGCTGACAGATGTTGCTGGGAAAACCTGTACTGCTTTCTAAAAAGAAAGGCTAACCTTTCAAAAGGTGGAAGAGAGAAAAGGGGGGCAACCAATCCATTCAGTGAAGGAATGACATTAAACTGGACAGCATACCACCCTTGTAGTGCTGGACTTTTAAAAAGCTCTGTATATTAAAAGTGCCAAAAATAATGGCTCAGGGGAAATTCTTCATTTCACTGAGTTTCCTTTTACTATCATACGAATTAAAAAAAAATAAGTACTAGAGTGTCAGAAAAAGTAAAGGGTTATTAATTCTCTCTTCTCTCCTCTCTCTCTCTCTCTCTCTCTCTCTCTCTCTCTCTCTCTCTCTCTCTCTCTCTCTCTCTCTCTCTCCCCCCTTCCTCATCCCATCACCCCCATAGGCTCCAGGTGATAAATTATACACAACACTTCCCTGACAAGAATCATGGACATACAATTTTTTATATCCTCTTCTTATCTTTGTCCATTTTAGTCTTTTTTTTCCTTTGGTACATTATGTAGAAGTGGAAAGTACAGCACAGAGCAGATGGAGATAAACACATCACAGAAAACAGGTTCTTCAAATCAGACGGCCATGATTTCATCCTAGGCTTCTCAGCAGGCTACAGACTTACTCAGCCCCCTTTGCTTGCAGAGTCCTTGACATTTTCTAAAGAGAGACTTTCAATAGTGTCAGGTTATATGGAGGATTTCAGAATACTGACTATCAGCTCCAGGTTATATGGAGGATTTTAGAATACTGACTATCAGCTCCAGGAACAAAATGGAAGTTCAATAAACTCCAGGCTCCCATCAACAGGAAAAGAAGCACATCAGATTCCCGAACCAAAAAAGTCTCTTTTTGCGAAGAGGTCTGATAGGCAGCGTGAAAAGGGTCCTGGATTTGAAGTCAAAGGACCTAGTTTTGAAGCTTAGATTTGCAAACCATTATGATTCTAGTAAAGTCATTTAACCTTTAAGAGCTTCAAGTCTCCTCATTTTTTTTAAATGAGGGGCCTATACCAGATGATTTCAAAGGTCCCTTCTATCTCTAATTCCTCTAATCTCACTTCTATTTTAGGAATGTAGAGTTAACTTATTGGGTTTTCTATGTGTAGCTATATGTAGTTTTCTATGTGAGAACTGCGGGATGGGAAATGGTGTTGGAAGATTTCTGATTACAGCAACACACGACACATAGCCTTCTTGCTAACTCAGGTCTCTATTTGCAAAGATATTTTTCTTGCATTTCTAAATATAAACCTCCTGTTTAAAGCTACTCAAAAATCCACATGTTAGGGGGCGGCTAGATGGCGCAGTGAATACAGCACTGGCCCTGGAGTCAGGAGGACCTGAGTTCAAATCTGGCATCAGACACTTAACACAAAAACTAGCCTTGTGCCTTGGGCAAGTCACTTAACCCCAACTGTCCTCCAAAAAGCAAAAAAAAAAAAAAAAAAAAAGGCATCCATATGTTCTTATTCATTAAAATGGTCGTTAGTCATTTCCTTCTGTGTCCTGTGTTTGTATCAGTTCTGACAAGAGGTGACTCACCTAATGTCTTTCTTGCAGAGGAGAGATTATCAAACCTGCCCATTCAGAGATTAACAGTAATGTTCCATAAGGAAAATTACGCCTTCAGCACAAAAATCCGCAACTGGGGAACAATTCTATATGATCACATTCTAGAGGCCGACAGCCATTTAACACTGCTTTTTTTGAGTGATGTTTACAGTGTCTGCTTTATAACTCTCCTCACATTAACTTTCAAATGTCAAAAGCAGGCAGTTAATTGTTTATTATGCAAAACATCAATATGTAAAACACCATGACATAAAATTGTTATAATCAATCTACAGCCAGAAATCATGCCTTATAGCTTTTATTGCTTATTTTTCAGGCTCCTAATCTTAATTTGACTGACATGTAGACTGTACGTGCCAGGTAGTTATGGGGCTGACAAATGATATGCCCTGCATGTACTGCTTCATAAGACAAGTGAAAAATGATCTGATGAAGAATTAAAAAACAAAACAAAGCAAAACAAAAGCACACATAGTTTGGAGTCAGAGAGGTCTAAAGGACAGAGCCAAGGGACATGAATTTTCTCTTCTTGAAGTTGAGGCTCTATCCTGGGTCTCCTAGTGAGCATCTTCTTTCTATTAAAGGAGTCTGAGACACCAGGGTTTTTCATCACCAGCATATCAATGTTTGCTTTATTTTTTTTTTTAACAACTGCTGGAGCAAGGCCACTTCCTATTTTCCTTCCTTCTACCTCCTCTCTCCTGGCTACATTCACATTTTCTGCCTTTACTCTAATTACCGGGTTCAGAGAACTATATGGAGTAACTAAGATTAAGAATTGTATCCCAATCATTTCCCTGCCAGTCCTGAGAAAGCCTACTAGAACGTGAGCTCCTTGAGGGTAAGGACTCTGTAGTTTTTTATTTTAGTATTCCTAACACCTTACACAGTGCCTTTGCACATAATGTTTGCTGAACTGAACTATACTGAAAACCACAGAGGAGAGAGAAAGAAGCAACAGGAAAGGAAAGATAAAATAAAGAACAATAACAATGGACTTCATTGTAGAAGAAGGAAATCAAGGAAAGAAAAGGAATTATTGGCATTATTTTAGACTTTTCACTGTAGGACTTAAACATTTATAGTTGCCAGGTCATTGCTTATGGTGATAAACACAGCTTGGCAACTGGTCTGATGCAAACAGTTATCTAGTGAATCTGAAGATGACTGTCTGACAGTAGGCCATCATTCTAGTCTTAGGAAGAGGAAGGAAATGCCTTGGGACCCATTCTGCTTCTTTTTTTTTTTTATTTTTGGAGGGCAATTGGGGTTAAGTAACTTGCCCAAGGTCACATGGCTAGGTTTTTTTTGTTTGTTTGTTTGTTTGTGTGTGTTAAGTGTCTGAGGCCGGATCCGAACTCAGGTCCTTCTGACTCCAGGGCCAGCACTCTACTCACTGTACCACCTAGCTGCCCTCATTCTGCTTCTGAAGCAATTATACATATATATTTAGAGGTCTGACCTCTAAACATGCACTAATTTTGCCAGATTAGTCTATGCAACGTACATGGTGTTTATAACTCACTCATAGTTTTGGTAAGTCACAGAGTAAAAACATTTGAGTTGGAAAGAAACTTAAAGCACAACGAGTACAACACCATTATCGATAAGGGAATGCAGGCATTAGGAGGTTAGGCAAATCACCCACTCGACATTATACAAAATAAACAGCAGAGTAGAACCAGGGCTTGTTTGTTTGTTGTTGTTTTTATTTTAATATTTTTTCCCAATTACATGCAAAAACAATTTTTAACCTTTTTTTTAAAAAAATTCTGAGTTCCAAATTCTCTACTATCCTATCCTCCCTCATTTCTCTCCTCCTTGGGAAGGGAAGCAATCTGATAAAAGTTTTATACATGTGCAAATACAAAATATATTTCCATATTAGTCATGTTGTGAAAGAAAAGATAGGGAAAAAAACAAGAAAAGTAAAGTTAAAGTAAAAAAAAAAACATGCTTCAATCTGTACCAGATTCTAGCAGTTCTTCTCTAGGGGTGAACGGCAGTTTTCATCATTGGTTCCTCAGAATTGTCTTATGTCTTTATATTGATGAGGACAGTTAACTCATTCACTGTTGACCACTCTATGATACTGGCTGTTACTATATATAACAGAAACAGTATTTTCTGACTACTCAGGCTTTCCTGCAACACTGCGGTATTCTTTCAAATACATAATTAATATTAAAATTATTCTGATAAAACCAAAGACTCTCCGATCATATACCTTTTAGTGTGCTCCCACAGCTCACTAAGAAGGCTTTATTGCACCATGCTTGCAATTTTTACAACAGACATCAACTGTACATTAATTTACCAAAGGACCACTTGAAAAAAAAAAAAGATCACTCTCAATGGGTAGTTTGGCTTCCTGGGTTGATTAAGTAAGAAAAGGGAAACTGCAGAGGTCAGGACCCTTTACTGCTCTGCTGCTGCCCCCCAGGATGGGTGCCAACACCTTTCAGTTTCCCTTGAACAGGAAAAAATGTGAACCACTGCTTCACAGACTACTCTTGGTAGAGAGGGTCCTCCTCCTCCTCTTCTTGTCTCCCACTAGGTCACAGGACCTATCTGCACTGGTGATTGCTTTGTATTTAGAACTCAGTAAATTCACATTCTGGAAGCATCTAGCTTAGGCACTCTAGTATTTCACACGATCATTGCTAAAAGCCTCTGCTTTGAACATTCTGCCACCTTCTGCACTTTTATATCTCGCTAGAGTCACTTACACTTTACACTTCACTTTATTAGAAACTTTAGTTGGTTCCATCATGGCCTCCTGGAAAACAGCCTCACAGGGTGCCATTTCCTGTCATTAGAAGGGCAGCATTCAAGTGATTCCCTCTAAGAGCACCAGGCAGTTTTTATGATAATTTTACCACAGGTAATGTTGTGATTTTCAAATATACTTTCTCAACGCACTGTACCTATTCCTGCTTTTAACTATCTAATGCTGCTATAAAAGAAACATACAAGTCTTTCCAATGTTAACAGGCCAGTAAACCTCAAAGGATTACTGCCTCCCAGAATGATATACTTGTCAGAGACAAGCTGAAATATGGTCACTAAATTTTACTCACATCAATAAGTAACATATCCTAGTTGCATTACATTGGGCTGTGTGGCTGGGAAAGGACATATTTCGATTACATGTCCCCAAAGCCTCTAAAACCAAAGGTTACACTTAGTTAATGAACACTTATTAAGCACCTAGTATGTTCCAGACACTGCACTAAACCGTGGGAGTACAAAGAAAGGTACAAGATAGTCCCTGCTCTGAGGAAGCTCCCAATCTAATAACGGGGGAGACAACATGCAAATAATGGATAAAGTGAGAATTTACACTCTACTACCTGAAAACAACACTATATGTGATCAAAGGAAAGTCAAATTAATCTCTGAATAACTGAGTAATACAACAGTGATGTCCAAACAGCTGATCTGAAACATTCTATCAACAGATAATATATATGATTCCATTCCAAATATCAACTTTTGATGAATCTTTAAGATTAAGATGACCTCTCAAGTAATTCTGGATAATTCAACAGTCACAAGTCACCAAGAGAATGACTACATTTCTTTTATTTCATGAGCCGTGTTGAGGAACAAGGCAGAGAGATATCTCAGGATGTCCTGATGACATCAAGGATTGCATTATCTAGTCTGCTTCTCCCTGTAAGTCATCACTACCAGTTGCTGGGTAACATTTTAAACAAATGGCAAGCCAATAAATTCAGATTTTATTCAACAGATAGCTATTTGCTTGCAGTACCTAGTGCAATATGAGCTTGCCAGTAGACCACTTGATTGTCATAAGGACATAAAATTTTTCAGCCTGGATCAAATCTGTGCTTCATGTAATCATGTAATCCCTGACAGTGGTATCAAGGAAGGTTTTGAAGGAGAGCAAACTCAAAGGTTAGTTATACTTCAAGTCATTCTATTTTCCCTTAATATGGCTAATTGGGGCGGCTAGGTGGCACAGTGAACAAAGCACTGGCCCTGGAGTCAGTAGGACTTCAGTTCAAATCCTACCTCAGATACTTAACACTTACTGGCCTGTGACCCTGGGCAAGTCACTTAACCCTAAACTGCCCAGCCCTCACCCCTCCAAAGGAAAAAAACAGAAAAGAATATGGCTAATCTCTACTAATTCATTCAAAACTTTTTGCAATCTATTTATGGTTTCAGTTTTTCTTACCTTAGGGAGTAAAAATTTCCACAAGTTTATTATAGCCATATAAAATAAATACGTTCTCACTGTTACCTAGTAGGATCTGAATCCTAAAATACTTTTTTTTTTGAGGAGGCAAGAGATGCCAACCTTAACTAGTGAATTGTTCCACACATGTACATATTATTGGCATACATACATTTCAGAGCTTTAACTATGTACTTATGTGTCCTCAAAATATGACTATATTTCTTGAATACAGCGACCATATTTTCATTCAGATTTTCTGTTCTCTACCTTCCTAATATCTGAGAACCCAGTACTATATTATTGAACTGGTAGGTGCTCAATAAGTATTAGCTTGATTTACAAGACAGTTCTTAAATACCCTGCTTATTCTGGTAGACATACCCCAGTTATTAGCAAAGAGCCAGAATTAAAAAAAATAGTCATTAATACAATGGAGTTCTTATGGAAGAATAAGTGGCTAGTGTAACAATCGTGATGAACCAAAGTCAATAATGGAATACTTCTCTGATTTTCTAGGACAGTCACTGAACACTATGCTTTGAGTACGGAGTCAAACTTTGCTCAGTGTCTTTTCTAAAGCTGACATTGTGATGAATCTAGTCATGGGACTGAGCTGGAAGACAGTATGTGCTTCAGCATGATCTGAGGGATCAAATGAAATATCTGTAAAGAGGTCAGCACCATGCACAGCACATAGTAGAAACTTCATAAATCCTTATTCCCTTCCTCTGCCCCCATATCCCCCACTCAGGTAGTTTACACTCTCTTTCTAATAATTCCCCTCATCTTGCATGTAGCTTGTCTCCGTACAATTATTTGTGTGTTGTCTCCCCTCCTAAGACTATGACCTCTTTCAGTGCAGGCACTGTCTTTTGCCTTTCTTTTCAGCCCCAGGGCTTAGCACAGTGCTTGGCACATACAAGGCATTCAATAAATGTTTGTTAACTGATTGATAATAAGAGAGAAGGGTTTTTTTCCCCTAGGTAAGGCATCCATAGAGTTGTTTTAATATTGGTTAAAGTATTTTAATGTTTATGCTAAATAAACATAAATCTCAACTGGCTCACATTTCCTTCCCTAAAGATGTATTCTGAAGTATTTTATGGAAGTTAACAGAAGAAAGTATTGCTAAACTGCATCTTGGTTGTGAGTTTATAAAGCAAAACTCAGAGGAGAGTCAAATTTTAGAGCTGAAAGGGACAATCTCTTCCCTACTAGCGGCCCTTCCTTTCCAGATGAGAAAACTGAAGCAGAGAGGTGTAATGACCCTCCTGAGGTCATGCAACCAGTCACTGGCAAAAGACTCAGGGGTTAGTAAGGAAAAAGCTGGCAGAATTAAGCACATCCTGATTTTTCATCTACATTTCCTAAAAACTTACCAGAACTAAAACAAAATTAAGTGGCATTCTTTTTTTTTTTTTTATAATTTTCCCCCCATTTTCCCCCTACCCACCACCCCAGAATAGCAGTCCCACAAGATATCCCCTCATCCAATCTGCTCTCTCCCATACCTTCTCCCATACCCCCTTCGACTTTGCCATTAGGGCAAGGTGAATCTCTGTGCCCCAATGCCTGTACATCTTATCTCCCAATTACATGCAAAATAGTATTAATAATAATATTTATATACATTTGAAACATTTAATTTCAAGACCTCAAATTTCAGATCCATTCCCTTCCCTCCCTTGTTACCTACTCCCTCTGGGAAGATAAGCAATTCAGTATGTGTTGTACATGTATAACTATGCAAAACATTACCATAGTAGATATATTGTAAAAGGCTGCTTATAATTCCCTCCCACCCATCCCACCCCCAATCTGGTCCATTTCCTACTTTGATCCTGTCCCCCTTCTATAGTGGGTACTTCCAACCTCCCCTCCCCCTAGAGTACCCTCCCCTCCATCAGCCCCCCTCTTGTCCCCCTTCTCCCTACTCTGTGGCAGGGTGAGATATCCCATTTAGTATGTATGTCATTCTCTCCCTGAGCCAAATTCAATGAGAATATAGTTTTGCCTTTTTGCCTCCCTGTTCTTCCCCTCCCCTGCAACTACTTCCCCTTGCTTCTTCTACATGAGATAGTTTACCCTACCCTGTCTCTCCCCATCTCCTCTTGCCACTTTCCTCTCTCACCTCTTAACTTCACCCCTTAAGTATCATCCCTTCCCAACAAATTCAACCTGTGCCCTCTATCCATGTATACCTGTAGACATATATACACACGTTCAGATATGTATTCATATGCCCATATACCCTTCTTCAATTATTTTCATAATGAGAAAGGTTTCATCAGTCAGAGTTATTGTTTTTCCATATAGGAATGTAAATAGTTCAACTTTGATAAGTTCCTTTTAATTTCTTTTCCCTGATTACCTTCTCAGGCATCTCTTGCTTCTTGTGTCTGAATGTCAAATTTTCTATTCAACTCTGGTTTTTTCCTCAAGAATGCTTGAAAGTCCTCTATTCCACTGAATGACCATATTTCCCCCTGAAACAAGATACTCAGTTTTGCTGGGTAGGTGATTCTTTGTTTTAATCCCAGCTCTTTTGACCTCTGGAATATCATATTCAATGCCCTTCGACCCCTCAGTGTAGAAGCTGCCAGGTCCTGTGCTATTCTGATTGTGTTTCCACAATATTGAAATTGTTTCTTCCTGGCTGCTTGTAGTATTTTCTCCTTGATCTGGGGATTCTGGAACCTGGCTATAATATTCCTGGGAATTTTCTTTTTGGGATCTTTTTCAGGAGGTGATCTGTGGATTCTTTCAACCTCTATTTTGCCCTCTGGGTCTAAAACATCAGGGCAATTTTCCTTGAGAATTTCTTGAAGGATGATTTCTAGGTTCTTTCTTTGATTATGGCTTTCAGGTAGTCCAATAATTTTAAAATTATTTCTCCTAGATCTATTTTCCAGGTCAGTGGTTTTTCCCATGAGATATTTCACATTGTCTTCTATTCTTTCATTTGTTTGGATCTGTTTAACAGCATCTTGATTTCTCATAAAATCACTAGCTTCCATTTGCTCCAGTCTAACTTTGAAGGAATGAATTTCCTCAGTGAACTTTTGAGATTCTTTTTCCATCTGGCAAATTTGGCTTTTTAAGGCATTCTTCTCCTCGTTGCTCTTTTGAGCCTCCTTTGCCATTTCAGTTAGTCTATTTTTTAAGGTGTTATTTTCCTCAGGGAGGCTGTTGACTCTCCTTTCATATTTTTCCTGCATCCTTCTCATTTATCTTCCCAATTTTCCTCCACTTCTCTTATTTGGTTTTAAAAATCCTTCTTAAGGTCCTCTATAGCCTGTAACCCACTCATAATTTCATTTGGGGCTTTTGGTGCAGGAGTTCTGACCTCACAGATCTCCTCCTGTTCCATGCTTCGATCCTCTTTGCCCCCAAAATAGGAGTCTAATGTTGCATTTTTTGTTTGTTTCCTTTGCCTAGGCATGTTGTCACTCAATTACTTGACTTTTGGGCTTGTTGCCACAGTAGGACTCTGCCACCAGCCAGGGGAGCTTCCGTCCCAAATGTGGAGTCTTCCCAACTTCCGGAGGTATTAGTTGGGTGGCCTCTGTAAAGCCTCCATTCTCTCTGGCAAGTTGGATACCCATCCCAGACCTCCCCTACAGACCACAATTCAGATCCAAGCAGGTTAAAGCAAGAGTGATTAACCCCCAGACTGATTGCTGGATCTCCCTACAGTTCATAGACCAGGAGCTGAAGCTGCCACTGAAGCTGCAAAATGGCTTCTGTGCTGTGGCTCCTCAGCTGCTTCTTGCCCCCAGGGGAAGAAGCCCACCTGGTCCCCAAATACTGGTCCCAAAGTCCATAGGGCGCTAACCTCTCACTTTGTCCTAGGCATATCTGTGTTGATAACTCTGGAATGGCCACAGCTGCTGGTGTTCTGGAGTCTGTCCCCCTGGGGCTAAAACTGCGGCTCATGTGGGCCTGGGCTCAGCTCCCAGAGCATTGAGCTGTGCTGTGCTGGCCCCTCCCTGCAGGGCTGCTGGGCTGTCCTCAGCGGGAGGTTAGCGTGTCGTTCTGTGGGTGCTGGAGCTCCGGAAGTTGTTCAGAGTCCACCTTTTACATTGTTTGGAAGTGATGTGGGGGAGAACACCTTGGAAGTGCTGTTTCTACTCCGCCATCTTGGCTCAGCCCTCCATTAAATGGCATTCTTGTATGGCTGAAACAACTGCTGAATTAAAATCAATCTGTATTTTTAGACCAACTAATAAAACAAAGGCAGTCAAACAAAAGGATCTTTAAGCACTTACTATGTGCTGATGTAAGGGTAATGGGAATTTGCAGATCTTCCATACCCACTATTGCTGGCAAGCAATCAGATACTTAGCACCTTGTTTCAAGTTCATGATTGTGTCAAGTATTAAGATCCAGAACTGAATGCCACAATGGGAGGAAGTTGCTGATAATAAGAAGGGGCAGAACAGGGAGGAGCTAATACCATATATAAGGAAAAGCCCAAGTTAGAGAGCCAGAAGTGCTGGGAGACAAAATTGCTGGGAGCTAGCAGTGTGGAGCCTGAGCTGCTATTGCTAGAGAGAGAGAACTTCTCAGAGCCAGCCAGAACTGCGGGGAACGAGAATTGCTGAGAGAGAGAACTGCTACGATCCTGAGAACTTCTGAAAACTGAGAAGAGAGAACTGGGAGGAAGCATGGCTGTGGTGCTGGTACTCTCTCTGTCTGTTTTGATGCTATTTGGTCAGATTCACCTGCTGATAAGAGTATGGTTCTGTTGTTAAAGAAGCCCTGGGACCTCACTACTAGTTCAGAAGCCCCCAAAAAGGATTTTCTTGTTGTACGTTTACAGAAATCCTGGGGGAAGGTCTTGCTGATGTTTTCAGAGATCCTGGGACTATACTGATGATTTGTGTGGATTTCTCAGACCTTGTTGTTGGGTCTATGTTGATTTCAGAGGCAGAAAGTGAACTGACGAGGATGCTGGCAATGTGCCAAAACGTTATTGTGGCTTTGTTAAGCTTGTCTTCCCAGGAACAGAAACTGTGAAGGATTTGAGGTGGACCAGAAATTCGAGCAAGAGCTGGGACCATGGAAGGGGAGTGATGGAAGCTGAGAGCCTGCCTCAAGTCAAGATGACAAGACCTCTCCTTTGGTATTTAATGTGAACTGAGAAGATCATGATTTACTGTGGCCTAGGGGTAGAGAACTTTGACCTTTACATTTAGATAATTAGTTAAATTAAGGATGATTGGAAACTAATCTCCATTTAAGAAGAAAGAAGACTTTTTGATTGAAGAGATTATGATGATGTGACCTAGGAGTGAAGAACTTTTGACCTTTGTACTTTGTGACTGAATTAAGAACTTACTAAATGATTGAGTTACTAACTGAATGATATCTTTTGTTTAAAACTATGTGGTCACTTTGGCCATTTTAATGATAAGCTATTATACCATAACATGGTGAATGCTGTACTTTGATTTCTCTGAATGTTTTGTCTTAGTTTGTTCCTGAAGAGAGAGTTCACTCTACTATGTAATCAGAACCTTGAAAGCTGTTCACAGCAGCAGTCCTCTGGAAAGCTGTTCTTGCTTGGCTTTGTAGCTGAGCATGGTACTGAGAACTAGGGAACCACTTTCTGAAAAGAAGTTGCAAGGAAGCAGAGTGAAGATGGCAGAGCAGGAAGAACAAGTTCAGTAAATTACTTCCTACCTCCTCCTCCTAATCAGATCTAGAAAACTCATCAGACTAAATCCTAATCAGGAAATCTAAGAAGTCACAGAGTACCATCTGTCCAATCTAGGTTAGCAGAGAGTGGCATATGGGGTTCTACAGACAAAGTCCAGGGTCTGGACAGGAGGGTGGCCAGAGGAGAGGCATTCCAGTCTAGGACTTACAAAAGTATAGAGGCTGTACCGAGAAGAGTTCCCTGTACCAGGGCTCTACAATATTGTGCATGGATAGGAATAGATACCAACTGGCAGTTTTGCCCCTCATTACCTAGTTTCAGGTCATATCCAGGATGGATTAAGGAGGGGACCTATATCCAGGGGTGGTATTCAAAGATAAGGAGTGTTCGCAGGCCTTAGGCTGTGTACTGAATGAGGATTAAGTTCAGAAGCAAATAGCAGCTATACAACTCAGACCTTAGAAACAGAATGGGACCTCACTTCCAATTTCTGGCCCAACCGGCACCCTGCAGAGGAATAATCAGGGCAGGAATCCCAGACCAAGGGGAAGCTTATAGTTCTGTCACTCTAAACCAGCAGAGCTATCCAGCTGGCACAAAGGGTTTAATAGAAACTCAAAGGAAATAAGCCCAGCTCTACATCCAAGTCAAGAACTTACAGAAATCAGATCAGAGGGTTAGCAATAAGACTTGCCATGGATTGGACAACTTTGGAACAGAGCTGCACACAACAGAGTCTTTAAGTCCCTGAGATCTTGGAATGATTCAAGACCCCCAAGAAAGCAGCAGCAAGAACAGCCCAGACATAATGTAAATTTCCAGGAACATTATAGACAAAATCCAGAACTTCCAAATCAAAGGAAAAATATTGCAAGCAGAAAAAAAAAATCAAGTACCCAGGAGTCACAAGTGTGAATCACACATAACTTAGCAGCCATCAATGCAAAGGAGCAGAGAACCTGGAATAGGATGCAGGGGTGGGGAACCTGTGGCCTCAATGCCACATGTGGCCCTCTAGGTCCTCAAGGGCAGCCCTCTTATTGAATCCTAACTTCACAGAACAAATCCCCTTAATAAAAAGATTTGTTCTATAAAACTTGGACTTAGTCAAAAGATTGATATCTCACCCAGGGACCTAAAAGGCCACATATGGCCTCCAGGCTATAGGCTCCCCACCCTGCTATAGGCTTACAATCAAGACTATCTTACCCAGCAAAAACGAGTATAATCTTACAGAAGAAAAAATGGACTTAAAAGCAGAACTGATGAAAGAATCAAAGTTACATAGGAACTTTGAAGTTCAAACAAAGGAATTAAGAGAAACATGAGAAGGTAAACAAGAATGAACAATTATAAGGTTCTAAACAAAGATAAACTACTTACATTCTAAAAACATGGAGAGGCAGAATGGAAGGGAATGTGCATTTATTAAACGCCTGCTACATGCCAGGCACTGTGCTAAGCTCTTTTTACAGTTTATCACAACATTTTATCTTAATAACCCCATAAATTAGGTACTCTTATTATCACCATTTTACAGCTGAGAAAACTGAGGCAGACAGACACATACCTAGTAAATGTCTAAGGCTGAATTTGAACTCAGGTCTTCCTAACTCAAAGTCCAGAGTTTCTCTGGATCAGTCTATCCACTGTACAACCCTATTATAATCAGAAATGACAGAAAGAATTTAATTAGAAGGCCAAGAATAGGTTGTCTTATATCTGATGATCTTACAAGAAGACTAGAAAGGGAAGACTGTACTAAAGGGGAAAGGGAGAGGAAGATTAGGGAAAATTATCTCATAGAATCAGGGTATGCAAGTAGAGGTATATTCAAACAAGGAGGAAGGAGTGGGGAAAGTGGCTGACATTTGAACTTTATTCTTATCTGCATACACACAAAACACACACACACAAATACACTTTTGTAATCAACAGGGAAAAAAGAAGGGAAAGAGGAAAAGGGAGACAGAGGAATTAGAGGGAGGGAAATTAAGAGAGGATTGTCTATCAAAACAAACTCTAAAAAAGAATGTACAAAAATATCTATAGCTCTTTTTGAGGTGACAAAGACTGGAAACTGAAGGGGTACTCATCAATTGGAAATAATTGACAAGTTATAGCTTATAAATGTGATGGAATCCTATTGTGCATTCCAGGGTTTCTGTTTTTCTCAATGGCAGTGAGGTGGGATGGGAGAGAGAAAAGAAAGATTTTTGCTGATTGACAAAAAAAAATTTTAATTAAAAAAAGATAAAGTAGAGGGTAGAATAAAAAATGTTACTATATCTTTTGAGAGGTTGATAAGCAGATTATAGTACCCATATGACATTAAATTTCATATCCAACTCGAGACTTTTGGCCATATTTATCTTCCTTTATGATCAGGTGGGCTATCATAAAACATCATAGACCTAGTGCATTATTTTTAGTATCTCTGCAGAATAAGAACCTCAAAAAGGGTCTCAATCACAGGTTACTGTTTAGGGAAGGTTATGTGATGACTAAAAGAAGTGAGGGTGGAAGAATTTACACACACACACACACACACACGCACACACACCCCTAAGTTCATTCACAGAATACCTCAGACTAAGCAAATATATCACTAAAGAGTAGCAATGTCAGTTGAAGGACAATGAAATCTCTGTACTCTCAGCACAACACCGCCACAGCACCTTTCCCCATTTGCCCAGTGCAGGGGCAGTTTTTATCTGAGAAAATATTAAAAAGCAAGGGCCAGATGTGATTTCAATGCAGGCCATCTGCCAGTGGGTGAATATACATCTCTGCTTACCTGCACCACTGTTCCCATTTAGGTGAGGGATGATGACAAGCAGATGATTACAGAGCTAACTTCAGTCAATCCTTTCAGCTTCACACACACACACACACACACACACACACACACACACACACACACACACACACACACACACACACAAGGTCTGAGAAAATAGTGTTTCACAAGCCACCCAAAGAACTTCTTGGATTGCTGAGACCCTTTTTCCCAACCTCCTATAGGCCAAAGTCTATTAGTCATCCAGTAATGCGGACGAGTTCAGTGTCGTCAGAATATGCAAGCCCCTGGTAGTGTTCCTCCCCGTGACTGGTTGCCCTTTTATTCTTCACTGCAGTATTCTTCCGCCACAGAAGCTCTCTGTTTACTCTCCTTCTCTGATAGTCATGATTTCTACCAACATCTGCATCAACATTCCAAGGAATTTATGGCATAACTTCATGTCAATGGGTAAATGGCCCCCTTTATCCACTATGCCTGAGAATACTACATACAAAGGAAAAGCAAATGACTGTCATTTCTTTATATTTTTAAAATATGGAAAGAAGTTTGATTCCTGATGACCTGACTTCCTTCTAATGACTATTTCTAAAACTGATGCCTTGGACTTCCTTATTTTCGTCAAGAGTACTACTCACTGCCGTTCATCCTGTCACCTATGCTTGAAATCTCAATGTTATCTTTGCTTTATCCCTCTTCTTCTTAAAAGAAATCAATGACCAGATCCTGTTTACTTTCCTCTTTGATTTCTCTCAAAGTCTTCCCTTCCTTCTATTCCTACTACTACCCTATTACATGTCCTCATCACCACTAGACTGAACCACTTCCACAACTTGCTAACTGGTCTCCCCACCACTAATCCCTAGCCAACCCTAAGACTTCTTTCATTTAGCTGGCTAATTGCCAGAAGAATTTTCCTCAGGCTCAGATCTCAAGTCAGCTTGCTTAAAGCCTTTTAATGGCTATCTACTGGCTAAGAAAGAATTATAAACACTTTCAGGAGGTTAACTGACTCCTTCTCACCCTTTTGACTTACTTCACATTGTCTATACTGTGCTCTTTCAATCTAGCATAGGACTGTGTAACCTATCTTAAAATCTTTGTATAATCGATGGTTACTGAACCTTTTCCAGTCTAGACTTGCAACTTGTTGACTTAAGGAATTATTATCGAGAGGAAACTGCCTCTACAAATGCAATCAGCAACTGTTAGACAATTTAATGAAAGCCAGAACCTGAACCTAAGGCTTCCTGATTTTGAGGCTGGTTTTACATTCATCTCACTATGCTGCCTCTCACTTGTATTCAATCTAAATTTAGGTTTAGTCTCCCTCTCCTAACTTGAAAGTTTTAAGAGGGCAAGGTTCATGTCTTAATTTTATTTGTACCTTTCCCAGAAGCTAGCAAAGTATTTGGCACATAGTAGGCACTTAGTTGTTTAGTCCTCTAAACACAAAATTATACTATGAGGTTTAGAGTTGGGGGAAAGACCTGGACCAGAAGAGAGCAACTAATTTTCCTTAAGCCAAACTCCTTCCTGCTCAAATCTAATAGTTTTGTAAAATTAAGAACAAAAACCAACCATCTAAACAGAGAACAAGTTTTTCAATATAAGGAGAAGTAGCAGCCTCATTACTATGGATTATTTAAACCCAAAGCACCTAAATTCCACAGAAATAAATGTTATGTTTTTTAAAAAAACCCAGTGTTCTAAGGTTCTACTTATTTTAGACTGCTAAAAAAAACAAAAAAAAACCAACAGAAAACCACCTTTTTTACAAGGGTTTAATTGGGGTGTTATATACTTCTTGCCCTCCATTTTATTCATCCTTTGGAATATATTCAAGTGAGCAGTTACTGTTAGGGAAGTATAGTACAAGATCACAAAATAACTAGCAAATAGTTTCAAATCACCCATTTCCATTTTCTAGCTTTTAAAATATTACCTCGTAACAAGAATCAATGGCCCCAACCTAGGAACTGACAAATATTTGGGAAATAAAGGCAAATAATCCTATTCTTGGCTTGGACTATCTGAAGCACCTAACTGTAAGGCACTGCACACCCTACAGAAAATAATGGAAAGGGATGGGTTATTTTCAAAGCAGCCAACCTAAAAGCAGCACATTTGGAGTCTTAATTGTAATCCGGTGTTAAGATGATGAATGAATGGCAGGGAGAGTTAGAGACCGACCAGTCTGGATGGGAAAAGACACCTCTGGAATGACAAAGATCAATATGGACTGCGTAGAACTCCCCAAACTCAGGTTACCATGGAAAAAGAGGCAATGTATCAAAGAATGAGGCAGGCAGCAGCCTACTCAATCTTTAAAATCTATCTATCTGGCCAAATTGCATCATGTCCTGAGTAGTTTGAAAAGAGGTGAATAATTTGATTAATTTTATGAAAAAAAATTTCTTCTTAGCTTTACTTATAATGAAATAGAGAAAAATCTATCATAAAGGGCTTTACTAACGTATTAAAGGTTAGCCCACTTACAGCAAATTCAGATAAATGATAAATCGATAAATTAAACCCTAGTATAATATAGGAATCTTTGTTGTAAAAGTTTATCAGTAATAATTGTAACAATTATTATTATGTTGATTACTTATACTACTAAACTTCCAAGTCACTCAATCACATAACTAGAGAAATTTCCTTTCTGAGTGTCTGGGTACTACTTCAAAGCTACTAAAAAAAAAAAGGTGGGTTAGAAAGAGCTGAATCAATAATTTTATATATTTGAAACAAAAAAATTAAATAAGAAAAATGTAGATGCACCACTTACCTATCAGACCCTTCTCAAGAGTAAAGGTTTTGTTTGTAAACATACATTCAAAAGCCACAAGGTGAAAAACTTTGTTCACTGTGTTGTGTGTCCCAACTATTCGAACATACCTGAAGGAAAGCGAGAAAAAGAAATGTGTTTACCACAGTGAATTATCATCACCAATCTAAGGATGACTAAATAAGATATACTTGGTAAATATATCATAGCAAACAACTACCTACAAGGGAAAAAAAAGTAAATGAGACCATGCACTTGATTTCAGACCTCATACTTGCTTTCAAAGGGCTTGACTCCAAGTGAACCAAAAAGAATTACAACAAATTAAAGAAATGCCATTTTCCTGATAATTATATAAAACTTGAATCTTATATACTGAGAAAACCAAAAGTTCTTGTATAATTCAACCTTGGAATGTCAAATAAAATTACATAGCTAGAAGATATTTGCAGCTGAAAACTATAAATAAGTTCTTAACTCCACTTGTAGCAAGAATGCTTCTAATTCTCCAACACAGACATAAACATACACTCCTCCTTCCCCCCAAAATCAAGTAAGTCATGTATTTTCAAACATAATGAAATATTCCACTAACTAAAGATAAAAAATAAATCAATATTTTTTCTTTAAAAGAAAAGCAAAAAGAAACCTAAAAGCCTCAAACTAACCATATCTTTCCTTGTCTTTTATTTTATTTTTAAATCTTTATTGGTAAATTAACTCCTTATACTCACATCAGACACCAACTTCATTCCTGCTGAAACCCTTTCCTGACTATAAGATATGGTTATCAAAGCTAGTCTAGCCGTGGCAACCTCCATTCTTTTCTTTGGACTTCCCACTCTGCTGCACAGAACTGGCATCTGCACAGTCTCATTGAGCAGCTCTTGAATATAGTGGCCTCTTCACCCTTTGTATTACCTTGGAGGCTTCACCTTTGACAAACAAGCATTAATCTTGGATCAGCCTGTTCCCTTTACTTTCCAAAGGGACAAGATAGTTCACAGGTTAATGAACAGACAAATTCACTCTTATGAGTGCTATGAAATCCCACAAGCACCACAACACACAAGTCTCACTGGAATTTTTTAAAAATTGAGGTAAAACAGCTTGATTTAACTGATAATTCTCTCCCAAATTATCTAGAATCCACAATGAAGGAAGGTGCATATTAAAGGAACAAATTTCAATGAAGAGATGGAAGAATGGATAAATTTTTTGTAAAATCCATTTAGCTGATAAAAAAACTATACTTCCAAGTTAATACTGTTGTTCATTAATTCAGTGATTTTCTCATTTTTCATTATTCCAAGTTAACTTTATAAATGCTGTTTTTTTAAAGCTCTAAGTAGACTTATTCTGGCTTTTATACTATAGGCTATTTCATTCCTTCTTTCCTCCACCCCACCTCCAACTTCCAGCCTGAATCTTGAGGCATTCCCTGTATACCTCATTTAGCCATCTGTTCCTCAACATGATTTGATCACTCATCATGAAAACCAATATAAATGCTCTTTCTCTGACATGCAGCTTTGAGCGCTAATGCATACAGGAGAGAGATACCACTCTTTCCATAGAGAGTCAAAGGCAACTGCTGGATCTGGCTGCCTGAGCAGAGCCCTTCAGCTAAGGAGGAGGTCAGCTTTAATAGGTATTGTTGCCTTCTAGGAGGAGATAAAGCAGTAATGCTGATTTAACTGGGTCTGGGGGTTTTATTTTGCTGAGTTTTGTCAGGTCTAAACCATGCAGGACTCCAACCATTATTGGCTGTGTCAACCCTGTTGGCAGCTTTCTGGAAGGGAAGGGGTGTTAAACTTGGCACCTGGTTCAGAATCTAATTTTGTAAATTTCCCTCAACCTACAGCAACTTAACCATCATCAAATTTTCAACTGCATGTAGCAGTGACAAAGTGTGGAAGTGCCGCTCTCAGCAACCCATACATAGTCAAGGGAGGGGTTTGGTGGAATTAGATCAGAGCATTTTCCCGGCAATGCTGGATGAACCAAGCAGAGACTCTTCATATAAAGTTATTTGGGGGTTGGTATCCCACATGGAAATTTTCTGGTTTTCAGGTCTCTCCGACAGGAGAAAGACCACTATGTCTAAGGTCTACACAACTTTACAGGGCCTAGGAGTTCCCTCTAAGTTTTTCATTAAACTATTCCTGTGCTAACATCCCTCTCCCCAAGTGCTCACTCTGCCTTTTTTCACACAATGCTGAACCAGACTTTCCATGTTGAAAAGATGGGTCAATTTTTTTCCTTGAAGATAACCAGCTAACCTGGGAATGGAGAACATCAGTTAAAAAAGAAAATGTTTACTAAAATGACTTACTTTACAACCCTGAAGCTGATTATGGTAAACACAATAACAGATATATAGTTGGTAAAGCCTCTGGGGTATCATAAGATTTTTAGAAATGCTAAATAAATGTAGAATATGTTATCTCCAGTACATAACCCTGAGGTCAAATTAGCAATCTACTACTGTAGATCACACTTCTTGATTAGCCTGTTAAATATAACACCCTTAACAAGTTTAATTACTCCAATTCTGTAATAATCTCTATGTCTCCATAAGCTTGCTGTATAGTTTACAAAATATCATGGAAAGATTGACTTAGGCAGTACCCTTCCTCTGCCTTCCTCCCAGACTAGTGGGGTCCTTTTCTCTACTTAAATTCAAACTTCAATACTTCCTGATAGACAAACCAGTGATGATTCTCTTGTATGGAATACTCCAAATATATAATGTGGTGGCTCAGAGATGTAAGTTATTAAAGGTTCTGAGGCATTTATTTCTTTCTCTTGCCTTGAAAATAATCATTTTAGGTCTGGATCTGACCAAAATAATGAACGTAGATGATATACATTTCCTTCTATACAAGTATTTCTGAATAAAAGCTAACACTTAAGATTTTATTTTCGACATTAGTTCTTAAATGTATAGCTAGCCTCAGATTTAAACTTATAATAAGAGCATTGCTGGAAGTTGGCTTTATCAAGACTATAGAGGAACACTGCTGGAAAAATATAACAGACATTCTTTGTTCTCTCTAAGGCCCTCTACACCAGCTCAGCCAGTTGGAAGATAATTAAAACTTAAACAGTGCTGAGAAAGGCAGATATGCAACAGATTGGCCATTTCTGATGAGGATGGATGCCGCAGGCAAGGAAGCCCTTGTGCACCAGTCTGTTTTCAACTCTGCCTTTGCTTTTCCTTTTGACAACTCTAGGCCATCTTCTGTTCTCCAGCGAAGGCTGAATTTCAAATGCAGTCTGGGAAGGGGGTGTCTAATTATGGAAGTTCCTAAGAACCTTCCCTTTATGAGAGGTTGGAACTCTTGCCAACACACAAGGAGGGAGCTAGTTTTACTGAGACTGTGAAAGATGTCTTCAATCTAAGGAAACAGAAAACACTGCCCTCAATTTATTTTTTTCTTTTGCTTGTTACATGAGAATGATAACAGTCAGTCAGTAAGCATTTATTAAAGGGTTACTAGGTGCCAAGAACTATACTAAGTGCTAGAGATAAAAATACAAGAAGGTAGTCCCTGCCCTCAAGAAGCTTACATTCTAAGCAGTGCTATCATTTCATCCAGATGCATGTTATTCAGTGTTACTTGGTTTGCCCTTGGAAGGTAGGGGTTCCTAACCTATGTGTCTCAATCTCCTCCTGCTTTTAGGATGCTTTCATCCTCAAGTCATAATATGACATCCATTTAATGTAAAGAATACTGGGGTGGGAGGAAGAGAAGAGAAATGGTTGAAAAAAGGTAGTAAAAAACATTCAGAACTTAATGTCTCAGTAGCCTCCATTTTCTAGACTTCAGTCAACAAATATATATGTAATTAAATTCTTTGTCCTAAGTCAAATGATTACCTATCAGAATTTCTTCAGTAAAAATATTAATACAAAACAAAATTCTAACTCAGTGAGGTGGATTTTAAATGAACTTTAAATAAGAACAACCAAAGTCAAATGCCAAAGTGTTATAATCTAAGTGATAGTAAGAAATTCTGGAAATACCAGAGGTAGTTTAATATTGGCCTCCAGGGTAAGATTTTATCCAGTCACTATATCCAGAGAACAAGCCTAGAGAAGCTAGAAGGGAGACTAGGTCTTAGCTACAGTCAAAATGAGATATTTAAGATACATCAGATATAAAATATTCTCAGAAAAATGAATGAAATGCTGTATACCTGGGGTATAGATCTGTAAATGCCAATAATTGTTACCTGCCTACTGCCCACAAACAGTTAAGAATGTACATTAATCCTCAATGGCAAATATGTCTCTTTACCAAGAGTCCTCAATTCAGGTCTTTTCCTATGGTCCAGAGTTTGTTATTAGTGATGTTATTATCAAACCAAAAGTATGCAAATAGGAATGATTATTGATCCAGTTGTTAGGGCAGCAAGTAGAAAATTATTGAAAGAATAACAAAAGAATTGTAAGCTATAGGAACGGCATAATGAAACAGAAAATTGTTTTTTATAAGGAAATAATCTCCAGAGATGACTTCTCTAGTAATAGCTACAAAGTGTGTCAGAATGATTTGGGTTTTTTTCCCCCCTAAAAGGAACTGAGGGATTCAAAATATTGTTCCAGAGTCAGCCCAATGTGGTTCCTGGCCTAAATGATGGTCTAAGCTAAATGAACATTAGCTTTGAGAAGTATTTTATCATGTTCAAGTATACATTTACTACCAAATTGAAAGGCAATTGAAATGACAAAGATTTTTATTTTTCAGAAGCAAATAGTTGAGTTTCTTGTGTGAAGAGGCTAAGATGGCTAACTTAAATCATTACATGACTCAACTCTATGATAACACAAGATCTGAGTGCTTTTTGCTATAAAAATAATTTGTATTTTTAATTATAAATTATGTTATTTCGTGCTTGTCAGAAGTTCAATGCCTTCTTTCTTCTAAAAAAAGAATAATTAAAAGACATGAGGCAAATGAATCCTATTTACAATTTTTGGTTTCTTTCATTTCTCAAATCTAAACATATTTCTATATCATACTTTTCACCACCTTTCACTAGGAACAGAGACATCACCAAATCTTGGATGAGTTCATTTGGAATATAACTGTCAAGGTCTTTGGAGGATTTCTCCAAATCTTCATTCTGTGCAATAGAACATTTTCAATGCATATGAAATTATTTCACAGTGGTTTTTTTTCCTATTCTCATCATAAGTACTACAAGATGACAAAGTAGAGAGGTTATGGTCTTGAACAAGAAAAGGGCAAAGCTATTTTTTGATATGAGAATGTTACATTTGGAGGCAGAGGGGCTCATCCTCAGCTCTGTCACTTATAACATGTATAACTTCAGGCAAGTCACCAGAACTTGCTGGGCCTCAGTTTCTTGCTAAATGATCTCCAAATCCCTTAAGTTCTAAAATTTATGATCCAATGATCTTAAAGTATCTTATGGAATGCTGTTTCCTGATGCCTTTGGACACAATGAAATTTGTCAAGCACATTCCCATCCCCACCCTTTTGACTAAGGAGAATTTATATGCAATCCATACATTTAGTTTCACCTTTCTTTTGTCTTCTGATTTTATTTATCAGTCAACAGGCATTTTTTAAGCCTTGATTACTGTGTGCTAGACAGAGTTAAGCAAATGAGGATTTTTTTTTTTTAGCTTTTTGGAGAGGGGAGGGCAGGGCAATTGGGGTGACCTTACCCAAGATCACATGGCTAGTAAGTGTTAAGTATCTGAGGCCAGATTTGAACTCAGGTCCCCCTGACTAGGGGGTTGGGAGTAGGGAAGGATGTTCTATTAACTGAGCAACCTAGCTGCCCCCAAGATACTTTTTTTTTGCTTTTTTTTTTTTTTTTTGGAGGGCTATCGGGGTTAAGTAACTTGCCCAAGGTCACACGGCTAGGTTTTTGTTTGTGTGTGCGTTAAGTGTCTGAGGCCGGATCCGAACTCAGGTCCTTCTGACTCCAGGGCCGACGCTCTACTCACTGCGACACCTAGCCGCCCCAAGATACTTTTTTTTAAAGGACACAAAACTAACTAAAGAGGCTCCTTGTCCTCAAGGAGCCTACATTCTAATGAGGGAAACAACATGTGAATAACTAGGTAGAAAGACCTCTATAACTCTATCATGAAATTATCTATAAAGTTTCCTAAATAATTTAGAGCTATCCCAAATGAAACTGGTTACACCTTCAAAAGGTAGTAGTTTACCCCTTACTGGAGATCTTCATATAGAAGGTGAAGATCTACTTATTGGATATGTTATCATGGGGATTCATTTTCAGGTAAGGGTTGGGTTAGATAACCAATAAGGTCTCTTTCAACTCTAAAATCCTGTAATTCTATGATTTTGAGTACAAATATACTTAATTCTAAGAGTAAGTCAATTTGTTGGTTATTGACAAAGATATCATATTTACAGTAATTAGAAACATCAACTGCCAATCAAATGATAAATAGGTAGTTAATCCAGAGTCTTGGGAATAGTTATACTACTCAGAACACTAGCCTTGCTTCAAAAACCCAGTCCCTGAAGCCATCATCTAGGAGAGCAGACTACAGAGAAAAGGCCTGGCACACTATGACTGCCAACTGTTAACCAACTATCATCAACAGAGTAGACAAAGCAAGTCAGCCTACATGAAGTAGCCACACATCCTGGTGGAGAGACAGGAAGTAGTATGAAGTGAGTCAAAATACCACCACTATCTTGACCACTGACTTTCCTCAGACCCAGAATAGAGATAATCAAGACCCCTGGAAAGTAGCAATGCCTTCCAGAACAGCAGTCCTGACTCCTCAGGGAGCCATTATCCAGGAAATCAACACTTGTGGAGATGTGACTTTGCAACTGCTTCTGCAGGTGCTGTAGTCCTAACTTCCTTAGCAGTCACATATCCCAAAGACCAAGAAAAGTAAATTCTTGACACAAAAGTCTTAGGCATCATCAGAAATGGATATAGTTTGATCGATGGAAACGACATTAAAGTGGATGCATTACCATCTGCTTTGCTGCTGTATTCTAAGAACCCCAGGGTCTTTTCATCTACTTGGAGCTGAAACCTCCTGAGAGTTGAATATAGCAGAATATGTGCTCCTTTAGAGTACAGATTGTTTTACTTTTTTATTTGCATCCAGTGTCAATTTCACCTTTGCCACATCTCTCAAATACATCCCCCTTCTCTCTTCTGACACTGCCATCACTCTGGTGTAGGCTCTCTTCACCTCATACCAGGATTATTTTAATAGTCTTCTGGAGGGTCTGCCTGCTTCAAGTCTCTCCCCACTCCAAATCATCTTCTATTCAGCCACTAAAGTGATTTTTCTAAAGCATAAGTCTGACACACTCCACACACACCCTACACCTCCCCTGTTCAGTAAACTCCAGTGGCTCTCTGTGTCCTCCAGGATCAAATACAAAATGCTCTGTTTAGCATTCAAAGTCCTTCGTAACCTAGCCTTCTCCTACCTTTCCAATCTTTTTACTACACCTTACTCCCCAAGACATATTCTGATCTACTGACACTGGCCTCCTGAGTGTCCCAGGAACAAGACACTGCATCTCTGGGTCCCAAAAACTCTCTGGCTGTTCCCTATGCCTGGAATGCTCTCCCTCCTCCACTCAGACTACTGATCTCCCTGGCTTCCTTTAAGTCCCAGCTAAAATCCACCTTCTACATGAAGCCTTCCCCACACCCTCTTAATTACAGTGCCTTCCCTCCGTCAATTATTTCCTATCTCTACTCTACATAGCTTCTTTTGTACATATTTGTTTGCATGTTGTCTCTCTTGTTAAATTTTAAACTTCCTGAAGGCAGACTGTTCTTTATTTCTTTTTGTATCCCCCGCACTTAGCATAGTGCCTGTTATACAGTAATAGGTACTTAGTAAATAGTAATATTCAAAGCTTTTCCAGTATGGTAAAATGTGCCAGAGCTTAGCACAACCTTTGAGAACCATGCATACCTACACAACAATAAAGCTTGGAAGTAAGACTTTATACAGCTTTTTCTTCAACAGGGAATCTCTTCATGTACATATTAAGATAGACAATATTTCTTTTCTTTTCTTTTTTTTGTCTTTTTGGAGGGGGGAAGGGAGGGCAATTGGGGTTAAGTGACTTGCCCAAGGTCACCCAGCTAGTGAGTGTTAAGTGCCTGAGGCCAAATTTGAACTCAGGTTCTCCTGACTCCAGGGCCAGTGCTCTATTCACTGCACCACCTAGCTGTCCCAATAATACAATTCACTTTTTGTTTTTTTCGTTTTTGAAGGGAAGAAGGCAGGGCAATTGGAGGTAAGTGACTTGCCCAAGATCACAGGGCTAGTTAAGTGTCTGAGGCCGCATTCAAATTCAGGTCCTCCTGACTCCAGGGCCAATGCTCTATTCACTGAAATAACTAGCCACCTAACAAGATTTCTTAATAAATACAACCATACATGCAACTACGTTCAACAATGCTCTGATTATTAACCTCATAAGTTGGGGCAAGAAACAAGGAAATGTACGGTCACCGATGGTGTTCACTGCTGTCATGGAGAATGACCTGCACAGAGTCCAAGTAGAAGAGAGATTCCCCATAGACTGTACGGTTCTCCAGATGCTTTCATTTCTGGATGAAGCTATGCTGACTGCTTCAAGTCCCAGGGCATTACAGGGACACCTAAATGAGCTTTATCATGACTCAAAAAATACTGATTTAATAGCCTAGACAGTAATAAGAAAATAGATGAAAAATGACTATAATTCAGACTATAACACATAGTATTAGATAGCTAGCCCACTGAGTTGGTGAGTCAGTACATACATACATACATACATATCTGTGACAGGTAACACAGAGGAATGAATTGGGATGAGAAATGAATAGGAAGAAGGTAGGTTGGAATGAATTTGAGAAATTACACAAAGCTTTTGGTAAACAAGTTGCTTCCTGGCACAAAATCCCATTTTTGGAAAACACAGATGTCCTCCTGGTAATACTTTCTTGTGAATCTTCAATTACTTTGTATATTGCATATTTTTGTATTTATTTATCAGAGTATACAATGCTCCCCCCAGCAGAATTCAAGTTCTGTCTTTCGTCTTTGTATCCCCAGCCCTTAAAACAGTGTCTGTCACATAGCAGGCACTCAATAAATGCTTTTTGAATTAATATGAAAAACATAATTTCCAAAGAATTAGAATTGAGGTGAACCAAAGGACCACCTGGAGATGCATGTTAGGCATAAGAAAGCTATATGATATTACATATATATATATATATATATATATATATATATATATAGAGAGAGAGAGAGAGAGAGAGAGAGAGAGAGAGAGAGAGAGAGAGAGAGATGGGTAGCTTAAAGGCTCCAACTGGAATCTTCAAAATTCAAAAAAAAACCTAATTGAGAGTTTTTAGTTACGTAGGATAGATCCTTTGTGAAGAATATATGGAAGAAGATGGATAAACCTTGACCAAGGATGAAGAAGTCTTAAGAGGCTGCGATTACATCACTGTAAAAATGATCTTCTAACTTGATATAAGACGAAGAAGATATGGTAGTTGATTTGACTGGCTAAGTATTACATTAGCAAACAACTAACAGGTTTGAAGGACCTGGGGATCTTCAGTAGCACAATCTACAATTACAGATATGCTCAGAAGTATCACATGAAAAAAGTTTTATGAATTCTTAGATCATGGCTTTGTTGTACACGATTCTGAGTGGGAGGCAAACTATACTGCTTATAGGTATAGAATACAAGCGAAGCTCCTAATAAGCTGGTTATGAAAGTCAGAGAAAAAGAACTAGTTTGGAAACTGCTCTTACTATTCGGTAAATTTTCCTATTACTGGGTATTTTTTTGAGAGAGAGTATTATAATTTGCAGTGCCTTATAGAAAAAGAAATGGAAGACTGAGGATTTAAAATGAAAAAATACTGATATTTCTCTTATCATGAGAAAAGGGAGGTTTAAAAAACAAGAGTAGAATAATTCCTGCTACTGTTTTATGCTAATGTTA
The DNA here is from genome assembly GCA_011680675.1 of Gymnobelideus leadbeateri. Classification (NCBI taxonomy): domain Eukaryota; kingdom Metazoa; phylum Chordata; class Mammalia; order Diprotodontia; family Petauridae; genus Gymnobelideus; species Gymnobelideus leadbeateri. The sequence goes on along the minus strand of WOXC01008431.1, from coordinate 100,500 downwards.
ACAAATTCTTACATAGGACTAAGATTAACTTTATTATGCAATAAAACATTTGAAACTAACAGAAAAGGTATCCGAAGGAATAAAACCAAATTACTAAAATGTCAATATTTACATGTTTTTACTAATTGCCCCCAACCCAAAATTCTGAGAATTAAAAAAAGTTTTCCCTTTAAAATGAATAGGCTATTTTCCCCAGGTAATACAACAGATTATGTATTTCTATGGAAATATACAAATACCTAGCCACATCAGATCTCAGGCCATATTACAAAGGAGTAATCACCAAAACAATCTGGTACTAAGAAATAGAGTGGTGGATCAATGGAACAGATCAGGTACACAATACATAGTAGTAAATGACCACAGTAATCAAAAGTTTGAGAAACTCAAAGACCTAAGCTTTGGGGACAATTTTTTATAACACTTGAAAATTTTGAAATATTTGAGAAAATTTCTAGAAAGATCAGAAAACAGTGTGGCAGATCTCTAAGTTCAGAGATCAACATCTTCCACCATATAACAAGATAAGATCAAAATGGACACATGATTTAGACACAAAAGTGATACCATAGGCAAATTAGGAAAGCGTGGAATAGTTTACCTGTTAGACCTATGGACAAGGGAAGACTTTATGACCAACAAAGAGATAGGGAGCATTACAAGATATAAAAAGAATAATTTTAATTATATTACATTTAAAAGGTTTTGCACAAACAAAACCAATGCAGCTAAGATCAGAAAGAAAGCAGAAAGCTAGAAAAAAAATATTTACAAGTATCACTGATAAAGGCCTCACATCTCTAATATATATAGAACTGAGTCAAATTTATAAGAATACAAGTCATTCCCCAATTGATAAGTGGGCAAAAGATATGAACAGGCAGTTTTCAGAAGAAATAAAAATTATCTATAGTCATATGAAAGAAATGTTCTAAATCACTACTGAGTAGAGAAATGCAAATTAAAATTACTTTGAGGTACCATCTCACACCTATCAGACTGGCTAATATGATAGGAAAGGAAAATAATAAATATTGGAGAGGATGTGGGAAAATTGGATAAACATCCAACCATTCTGGAGAATTATCTGGAATGATGTCCAAAGGCCTATAAAATTGTGCATACCCTTTGATCCAGCAATACCACAAACAGGTCTTTATCCCAAAGTGATTTTTTTTTAAAGCAGAGTGGGGAGAAAGGACCTATATGTACAAAAGTATTTATAACAGCTCTTTTTCTGGTGGCAAAGAATTGGAAATTGAAGGTATGTCCATCAACTGGAAAATGGCTAAACAAGCTATAGTATATGATTGTGATGAAATATTATTATGCTATAAGAAATGACAAGCTGGAGGACTTCAGAAAAACCTGGAAAGAATTACATGAGCTGATGCAAAGTAAATTTAACAAAAGCAGGTGAACATTATATATAGTAGCAACAATATTGTAAGATGAAGAACTGTGAATTATTTAGCTATTCTCAGCAATGATGCAAGACAATTCCAAAGGATTCGTGATGAAAAATGCTATCCACATCAAGAGAAAGGACTGATGCAATCAAAGCATATTACTTTTTACTTTCTTCTTTTTTTTCATGTCTCCTTTCCCCCTCCCCCCACCTGGGGGCAGGGATTCCTATGTGCCCCCACACACAACATGACTGATATTGAAATATTTTGCATGATTGTACATGTATAACATATCAAACTGCTTACCAACTCAGAGAACAGAGAAGGGAGGGAGGGAGGGAGAGAAAGAATTTGGAAATCAACATTTTTAAATTGTTAAAAAGTTTTTATGTGCGTGTGGCAAAAAATAAAATATTATTTAAAAAGAAAATAGACAAATGAATCCAAAACAATTTTGTAGTAGAAGGAAGGTGGGGAAAATTAAATGAGTGAGTTTCTCTAAGAATTTTAAGAACTTTTTTTTTTTTAAAAACTAAATATGGCCTGTAGCCATACATCTCACTACTTAAGGAACGTTTCTCTCTTCATTTTAGGTAAAATTTTAATGGACATGCTTGTTATTTTTGATCCAATGAACCGGTATCATGTTTTTGTTTTTGTTTTTTTTTTTGCAGAGTGGTAAAGGGAGGAAGAATGTGTGAGTCTAGCTTTTCCTATAGACAATTAAAATTTTTTTTCTGTCCTGTTAATAATTGGCATCAGAAATTTAACCTGTTGAAAAGGACTGACCTAAGTTAACTGAGAATAGAACTGAGGATTGCAGGGAAAAGCAAAATAGAGGCGTTGTGGAAGAGTGGAAAAAGCACCAGATTTAGAGTTGGAGTATACCGGATAAAATCCTATCTCTGATACTTAATACCAGTGTGAACTTGAACAAATCCTTTAACATCTCTGGGCCTCAGTTTCCTCATTTGTAAGATGAGGTTGTATTCTATGATTTCTAAGGTCCCTTACCTATATAAATCTGTTAGGCTAGTGGGGACTGCAAAAAGAACATAAAAAATAAGGAAATAATGAGCCTTAATTTTAGACTTCTGAGTAACTAGAAATTAATTTCAACAAGCATTTATTATGCACCTACTATGCATGACACACTGTGCTAGGTACTGAGGAAACAAAGACAAGATACAAAAGAATGGAAGGAAATCTTAAGCCAAATGAGTTTCCTGTTGACAAAATATGAGCTGATTTTCAGAATGAAAATAGTGATACTTCATAGTACATAAAGCTCTTTAAACCCCCATATCTCTAAGTACTGGAACTCTGGAGGAATGTTGAAGTTCTTCAGACAATTAAATATAATGTATTTTGGGAAAACAGACCCAAACGCAGAAGTTTACACTTATAAACGTCATCTCCTGCTTCAGAGCTTACAGAATTTTCCTTCAGAAAATCCGTATTGTTACCATGGTTAAATTTTGTGACCTAAAGGATTCATGAACTTGCTACATGTATTTCATTTCAAGCAAAGATACACTGATCTGGATATAAGGCTGTTAACCAGAAATGAAAGATAACAAATAAATGAGGATTCCAAACAGAAAACGTGAGAAGGATCCTCCCTTACCAGTGAAAGAAATGGAAACAACAGGAAAAGACCGAGAGAAAACATGAGTTTCTGCTCTATATGTCAAAATTGGCATGAAGGATGTGATGTGCAATGTTGTATCTCAGGAGCTGCTAAAGCTGGAAACATATGATTAATATTGTCTAGAAGCCTGTATTCCAGTTTTCAAATGGCACGAAGGATTATTAATCTTCAACTCTATTGGTGTGAGATATTTTGCTGCTAAAATTTGTCATTCTGCTAGAATCAAAAGAAAGGAAAAAAAGAAGAAAAGCAAGATGTTATTTTGAATGGCAACCCACATGGTCATGGAGTTAAGGCTTAAGTGGGCAGTAGAAGGGAACAGAAAGGATGGGGGCTTGAATGCAACATGATTTTTTTGGATACCTTGACCTTGTACTTAGCATTATGATCTATAATGTAAGTACTATACTCCTTGGTGTTACTTAGAGTGGTCCTAAAGATCAGCCCAGTTCTATTCTCCAAATTATCCCTACTCCATATTTCTGGTGAATTAATGAGTAGCCTGGAAGGTAGAGTAGACTAAGTATTTTTTCCCCTTAAAAAGCCTTTAGAGTTCAGCCATTTATAACCCGGACTTTACTAGCTAGACATTACTGCTAAGCCAGTGATCAGAGAGAAAATGTCAATTCCTAGGCTTGTTATATGAACTATCCAAAAGGAAAATGTTTGTGTGGGATACCCACAAAATACGTATTCTGCAAGATAGGATATTCCTTTTTTAAACAAACAAGACAAGACCTTTACCTTACAAATAGTCACTGCTAACATAATGCTGTGATATGTAGTCATTAAATGACTGTAGTGTGTATATGTATTCATTCAACCAAATTAATACATTTATTAACAAATTAATTTATTTATTAATTAACAAATTAATTACCCACTTAACTATTTCTTCATAGGAACTATACCTCTATGGTTGGTCTGTGTGGATGGATGCTTGCCCAGCTTCTAATTTTGCTGGCACCATTGGCAGCTTGACACTAAGTATATCTTCTGAGGGGAGATTCTGGATAACTGGGCTCAGTCTCACAATATAAATAACATCCAGTATCCAACGTAAATATTACAGAGGATAAAAACCATTCTCAATTTATTTCCTTTACCTATCTTTCAGGTATGAAAGCTGCTTTGATGCAAATAGGTCTATGACTTTCCTCCATCAGTTAGTGAATCAGTCAATAAAGAGGAGGTGGTATGATGCAGTGAAGGGCAGTGGTTTTGGAGTCAAAGGCCCTGGATTCAAATTACTTAATTTCTTTGGGTTTCATGTTCCTAATTGTACTTCTGTGGCCCCTTCAAGCTTAAAATCTTTTTATTTTCAATAAATTTCACTCATAAGGAAAAATTTAAATATATATATATATATATATATATATATATATATATATATATTTAGCTCTCTTTCGTTCTAACCCTTTCTCCTAGGTTTTCTACAGTATTCCTATGCAAATATTGGCCCCCTCAGGTCCCGTTATATTCCAGACTGGATTGTTTAATAAAAAATACAAGTATGGACAATTCAGTAAGCAATCATCAGACAGCTGAAATGATTCAAATCACATGAATGACTTTTGTTCACTAAAATATCAAAATAATAAGTCAGTAATTAATTCCCACTGAGCAAAAAGAAAATAACTCAGAGCTTTGCTCTCACACTTCCCTAGCCCCTTCATCTACATGAACCAGAACAGTTTTACGGACTTTACGGAGTGTTTGATTCATCTTGATAACTGTGGGAAAACACCATTCCCTTCTTTTGCCTCTCTCACTAGAACAAGCCTCACACTCCACGTGTAGATAGAATGACTGAGACCCTCTGGAACAGGTGCACATTCCTCTGTTACTTCTCCTGCACACTTGCATTAAACTTTCTTTGCTGCTGCCAGGGATTCCAGAGATTCAGTTGTGGATCCTGGGGAGGCCTCCTAATGCCTTAGCTCTGCTGGCTGCATCTGAACTGAGCCACAGGAAGTATGTACCAAAATGGGACAAGGTGCATATGGCAGATCCCCTTAAATCCTTGGAGTTACACTGGTAGCTGCAAAAAAGGGAGGCAGACAACATACACAGGGTGAATGTAACCCTAAGTTCTAAACCAAGAAAGTAACATTAAAGTCACGAGCGAAGAAGGGCAATGTCATATCAACAGTTCATTTTTATTTTATTTTTTGCTGCCAATTCTAGGAAGATATTTTGTTTTATTTTGTTTTTACAACAAAGTCAGTATATAATAGGTAGAAGCCAGCTAGATCTGAAGATCTAAAATGAAGTTTCAGGCTGGCTGTGAGCTCTTTTCATAGCCAAGAAATATAGCCTGAAATGAAAGCCCATGACTGCTTCTGGTGGGCAGAGAAGACTCCTGAAGATGGAACAGCATTCACATTCTCATCATTCCTTTTCTTGTCTTTCAGAGCTGTCCCTCACCCATTCTGCTCTTCAGTTTATAAGACTGTACAGTCTAACAGACAAGGGCATCAAAAGGCCATTCTGTGCTTGACTCTCAGTGGAAAAGGAAACGATGTCATTCAGAGCTTTCCAGGCTTCCCTCCTGGCAGGCCCTGTCAGGAGCACAATCTTTCTAGCCTACACAGCTGAGTCAAAAATGCTCACAGCAGAAATTCTGCCTACAAAAATCAGTGAATCTCTCCAAAGGGAAGCTTGGCAAAGGGGAAAAGGCCCAAGAAATTTAAATCTCCTGGGGGTCAATGATTCAGTATGTGGATTATTCAGACTATTTACACTTCCCCCTCTTCCTCCAACTGCTGCCAGCGGGGCCATTTTACAGCTTGAAAGCAAAGAACAGAAGAAGACAAAAGGCAGAGGGAGTGAGGAAGAGGATGAGAATTAGCCAATTGTGGGTAGATTTGATAGGGAGGAGCTTCAAACTCTTTCTAGCATTTTCTGGAGAATAATAATAACTATTTCAAAAAATATCCTCTTAATAAGGGGATTTAGGGAATTATCTTTTGATTTTAATTATGCAGGCTCTGCTGATTTCTTAATAGGATGAACTCCAGCTTTCTTTCCACTAGAAGCAAAGTTTACTTTCAATTATGGACCAAAAACAAAAACAAAACAAAATGCAAAACTGAAAACAAATTAAAAAACAAAAAACCCTCCCAACAAAACCATCTAGTTACTCCCCACTCTAAAAGCTAGTCCTTTAACACATACCAGAAATAATTAGAGATAGTGCCAACTTCTAGAAGGTATTTACACCAAAATAAGTTATATAAGGTTTTAATAAAATGATGCATTATGTAGGATTATTAAAAATCTTTTGAGTTTTCAGAAGGATAATTATATCGAGTAAGTGATATAGTCCGTTCTTTATACTATTCACTATGTTTTATTTACTTTTACTTCTTCTTATAGTATCCAATACCAACTAATTAACTCCTATAACCCAGCAAAAGTGTGAAATACAAATAAATAGATTTAGAATTGCGTTTTAGGTTAGTTTTTAGTATTGATTTAGGATTTAGATCTTAAACTCCAAAGAACGTGGAATATGGGTGAGGTGGTAGGAATCCTGAGAACACCTATTTGTGTCTCCAATCTGAAGCAAGTTGAACAAAGAAGAGATAAGCAAGTTTTGGGAGGACTTAGGTGGCCCAGTGGATTGAGTGCTGGACCCAGAGTAAGGAAGATTTCTCTGAGATCAAATCTGGCCTCAAATATTTAATAGCTGTGTGACCCTGGGCAAGTCACTTAACACTGTCTGCCTCAGTTTTCTCATCTTTAAAATGAACTGGAGAAGGAAATGGCAAACCATTCCAGTATCTCTGCCAAGAAAACCCCAAATGGGGTCACAATGTGTCAGACAGAACTGAAAACAACTTAATGCTACAGGAGTGGATGCTTACAAGAACTCACTGGCATTTGCTATTTTTTAGCATGGAATGGGATATAGGAAAGTGTTCTGAGTAATGATCAGGATGGGTAATTCTTTTCTATAATCTTACAGATTCTAGAATCTTACAGTGTGGCTTTACTGTATACCAAAATTCCTGTGGCAAAGCCTCAGAATCAAAATAAAATGAATGAAGAACAAAAAAGAGAAAGTATCTGTGGACCAAAACACAAAACTGTCCTGATTATTGGTGTGAGAATGGTATAAACTGCTAATTGTGTAGTGGTAATATCATCAATTAGATTCTTAGTTGATGTCAATCATTTACAGAAAGAGTTCAAAAACCTCTGAAAAATAGAAATACAATCTACTTGATTTTTACTGGCACCACTGTGCTTGTTATGAATATCTTAGGCAAATAAGTCTTGAAAAAGAATGGAAAGTGAGGAAATAAAGTAGTATAGATAATTGGATATAAAGAGTGGAAAAGATGTAAAACTGAATAATGCAAAAAGAAATTAAGAAAATGGTAAATTTAGGTTGTATATATCAGGCAATATTTTCTCAGCATGAGTTCTACTTCAGTGTGGAAGCATCTTCTGAAGAATAATAATATGTATTTCAAAAAATATCCTCTTAATAAAATGCTTGTGCTGCTATTACATATTATACCGCAATTAAAACTGCCAGTTATATTGCCCATCTCTCAGGTTAGCAGCAGTATGCTTATCCAAACAGAAGCAGAGGTTTGATTTCTGTGATTGCCCCTGTAGGTCCAAAGTAGTCAGGTGTTACATTGTCTAGGAAGAGATAAAAGTCTTGTCATTCCAATTATCTAACACTAAATATAATATTAGAGAAAAATTAGATTCCCTCTCAAAAAGCATTATGGACAAATATCAAAATCCCCACGGGGAATAGCTTCAATTTCAACCCCCCAAAGGATTTTCTTTTTCTTTCACCAAACATCAGTGATGAAGACATAATGACACACAGGCTGTTTGCTACTTTTGTTATTTCTTTTTTTCTTTACAAATGCTTTATTAACTTCTGTTTTACATCATTCATTTCCACCAGATTTTGAGTTACAATCATTTTCCCCCCATTATTCCCCTCCCCAACCTCCCAGAATAGCAGTCCCACAAGATATCGCGTCCTCCAATCTGCTCTCTCCCATACCTTCCCCCATACCCCCTTCAACTTTGCCATTAGAGCAAGGTGAATCTCTGTGTCCCAATGCCTGCACATCTTATCTCCCAATTACAAGCAAAACAGTATTAATAATAGTATTTTTATATGTTTGAAACATTTAATGTTAAGACCTCGAATTTCAGATCCATTTCCTTCCTCCCTTGTCACCCATTCCCTCTGGGAAGAAAAGTAATTCAGTATATGTTGTTCATGTCTAGCTATGCAAAACATTATCATAGTAGATATATTGTACAAGGCTGCTTATAATTCTCTCCCACTCATCCCACCCCCCACCTGGTCCATTCCCTACTTGATCCTGTCCCTCTTCTATAGTGGGTACTTCCAACCTCCCCTCCCCCCAAGGATGCCCTCCCATGCATCATCCCTCCTCTCATCCCCCTTCCCTCTATTCTGCTGCAGGTTGGGATATCCCATTTAGTATATATGTCATTCTCTCCCTGAACCAAATTCAATGAGAATGTGGTTTTGCCTTTTTGCCTTCCTATTCTCCCCCTCCCTTGCAACCACTTCCCCTTGTTTCTTCTACATGAGATAGTTTACCCTACCCTGTCTCTCCCCATCTCCTCTTGCCACTTTCCTCTCTCACCTCCTAATTTCACCCCTTGAGTATACTCCCTTCCCAACAAATTCAACCTATGCCCTCTATCCATATATAACTGTAACCATATACACACCCATTCACATATGTATTCATACGACCACACACCCTTCTTCCATTATTTTCATACTGAGAAAGATTTCATGAGTCACAGTTATTGTTTTTCCATATAGGAAATAGTAAATAAGTAAATAGTTCAACTTTGATAAGTTCCTTTTGATTTCTTTTCCCTGATTACCTTCTCAGGCATCTCTTGCTTCTTGTGTCTGGATGTCAGATTTTCTATTCAACTCTGGTTTTTTCCTCAAGAATGCTTGAAAGTCCTCTATTCCACAGAATGACCATATTTTCCCCTGAAACAAAATACTCAGTTTTGCTGGGTAGGTGACCCTTGGGTTGAGTCCCAGCTCTTTTGCCCTCTGGAATATCATATTCCATGCCCTTCAATCCCTCAGTGTAGAAGCTGCCAGGTCCTGGGCTATTCTGATTGTGTTTCCACAATACTGAAATTGTTTCTTCCTGGCTGCTTGTAGTATTTTCTCCTTGATCTGGGAATTCTGGAACCTGGCTATAATATTCCTGGGAGCTTTCTTTTTGGGATCTTTTTCAGGAGGTGATTGGTGGATTCTTTCAACCTCTATTTTGCCCTCTGGATCTAAACATCAGGGCAGTTTTCCTTGAGAATTTCTTGAAGGGTGATTTCTAGGTTCTTTCTTTGATCATGGCTTTCGGGTAGTCCAATAATTTTTAAGTTGTCTCTCCTGGATCTATTTTCCACGTCAGTGGTATTCCCCATGAGATATTTCACATTGCCTTCTATTCTTTCATTTATTTGGATCTGCTTAACAGTATCTTGATTTCTCATAAAGTCATTAGCTTCCATTTGCTCCAGTCTAACTCTGAAGGAATGAATCTCCTCAGTCAACTTTTGAGATTCTTTTTCCATCTGGCAAATTCGACTTTTTAAGGCATTCTTCTCCTCATTGCCCTTTTGGGCCTCCTTTGCCATTTGAGTTAGTCTATTTTAAGGTGTTGTTTTCCTCAGTCAGGCTGTTGACCCTCATTTCATACTTTTCCTGCATCCTTCTCATTTCTCTTCCCAATTTTCCTCCACTTCTCTTATTTGATTTTTAAAGTCCTTCTTAAGGTCCTCTATGGCCTGCAACCCGCTCATGTTTTCCCCTGGGGCTTTTGGAGCAGGACTTCTGACCTCACAGTCCCCCTCTCGCTCTATGCTTTGATCCTTTTTGCCCCCAAAGTAGGAGTCTAAGGTTGCATTTTTCTGTTTAATTTGTTTCCTTTGCCTTGGCATGTTGCCACTTAATTACTTGACTTTTAGGCTTGTTGCCACACTATGGCTTTAAGGCCAGATAGAGGAATTTTCGTCCTGAATGTGTGGGGGGCAACTTCTGTTTCTGGCAAGCTGTAAACCCACCCACGACTTCCACCCTAGATCACAATCCAGATCCAGGGAGGTTAAAGCAAGAGCGATTACCCCCCAAGACTGATGGCTGGATCTCCCTACAGTTCGCAGGCCAGGAGCTGGAGCTGCCTCTGAAAACTACAAAATGGCATGTCTCCTCAGTGGCTTCTAGCCCCCAGGGGAGGAAGCCGACACATTCCCCAAATACTGGTCCCAAAGTCCATAGGGCACTAACCTCTCACTTTGTCCTAGGCATGTTTATGTTGATAATTCTGGAATTGCCACAGCTGCTGGTGTTCTGGGGTCCCTGCAGCTGGCTGCTGGCCCTGCCACCCTGGGGCTAAAACCACAACTCAGGCTCCCCATGCACTGTGCGCTGCGGGCTCCCAGAGTGTTGCGCTGGTCCTTCCTGCAGGGCTGCTGGGCTGTCCTCAGCGGCCGGTTAGCTTCTCTGTGTCGTTCTGTGGGTGCTGGGACTCCAGAAGTTGTTCAGAGTCCCCTTTTACATAGTTTGGAGGTAATCTGGGGGCAGAGTGGCTTGGATGCACTGTTTCTATTCTGCCATCTTGGCTCCGCCCCACCTGTTACTTTTGTTATTACATGGATATAAGTGGCTAGAAAGTTTATTAGTGTGATGTATATGATTCCATGGAAGTGATTTAGACTAACAAGAATTAATGTTTTATTCCTAAGGAGAAACAACTAAATTATCTGCTTTAAACATTTATGATAGACTTAAAAGTATCTGCTCTGTTTCAGGCACTGTGCTATGGCATACAAAATTTTGTAGCTGGGGATACAGAAAAGGCAAAAGACAGTCCCTACTCTCAAGGGCTCCCAGTCTAATGGGGGAAACAACATGAAAAACAACTATGTAGAGACAAGATATATAGACCAGGTAAATCAGAGATAATCAACAGAGGGCAGACACTAGCATTAAGGAGGATCTGGAAAGGCTTCCTGGAGAATACATGTCTTTTCCTCAGGCTTGAAGTAAGCCAGGGAAGTTAGAAGGTGAAGATGCAAAGGGACAGAGTTTCAAGCATATGGGATAGTCAGAAAATGCTTGGAGTCATAAGATGGAAGGTCTTATATGAGGAACAGTAGGGAGATCAGTGTCTCTGGATTTCAGAATGGGTGGGAAGAGGTTGGAATATATAAAAGACTAGAAAAGTAGGAAGGGCCCAGATTATGAAGGGCCTTAAAGGTCAAATAGAGGATTATATATTTGATCTTGGAGGCAATAAAATGCCATTGAGGGGGCGGCTAGGTGGCACAGTGAATAGAGCACCGGCCCTGGAATCAGAAGGACCTGAGTTCAGAGCCGGCCTCAGACACTTAATCCACACAAACAAAAAAACCTAGCCGTGTAACCTTGGGCAAGTTACTTAACCCCAATTGCCCTAAAGGGGCGGCTAGGTGGTGCAGTGAGTAAGAGCGCCGGCCTCGGAGTTAGGATGACCCGAGATCAGATCCGGCCTCAGAAAATGAGCACCCACACATAAATAATGACTAGCCGTGTAACCTTGAGCAAGTTACTTAACCCCAACTGCTTTTTAAAAAAATGCCTTTGAGTAATTCTGTCTGTGACACATGGTTAAGCTTGTATTTTAGAAAGATGAATTTGACAGCAAAGTGAAGGATAAACTGCAGTGTGAGAGCCATGAGCAGGCACTAACCATCAGGCTTATCCCAGACATGAGATGACAGGGGTTTGCACTAGAGTAATGGCAATGTCAGATGAGACAAGGCACAGCTAGAAAAGATGTTACGAAGGTAAAAATGGTAAGACTTGGCAACATACTGGATGGGTGGGAGAAGGCAGTGGTGAAGGAGTGAGGAGGTGAGGATGACACCTAGGCTGCAGACCTGAGTGTCTGGGAAGATGGTGGGATCCTTGACAGTAAAAGGAAATTCAATTAGATGGGAGGGTTTGAAGGTGAAAGTCAGTTCAGTTTTGAACATGCTCAGTTTAAGATGTCTTTAAGACACCCAGGGTTGTTCAACAGGCAGTTGGAAATGTGGGTCTGAAGGTCAGAAGAGAGCCTGAGGCTGAACAAATACATCTGAAAATCATCTGCATAGAGATGATAGTTGAATCCATGGGAGTTAAAGAGATCACCAAGAAAAAAATATAGAGGGAGAAGAAGGTCCAGGACAGAGCCTTCAGGGATATCTACTGTATCCCCAAAGCATGTCAAATAGTGAACTGGATGAAGATTCAGCAGAAGAGACTGAGGAATAGTCTGATAGGCAGGAGGAGAACCTGGAGAGAAAGCAATGTCACAAAAACCTAGAGAGGAGATTACTGAAGAGCATGGCTTATGATTGCTACAGAGGGGTCAAGAGGGAAGGAACTGAGAAAAGACCATTAAATTTGTCAATTAAGAGATCACTGGTAACTCTCAAGACAGCAGTTTCAGTTGAATGATGATGTAGGAAGCCAAACTATAGACTTAAGAAAGGAGTAAGATAATAGTTTTTAGTATTAACATTTAAGCTGTTTGTTCTAGACCAGAGATGCATTGGAGTGGTCCTTTCAAGTTAATTTTAGAAAGCAATTATGATAAAGGCATATTCACTGAATTAATCATGAACAAGTTACACCATGCTGAATATAAAAATCAGAAGTCAGAATGGGAAATTTTGCTTTCAGCCATGCTGTCATGTCATGATATAAGTCATGATATAACTGAATAAATCAATCACTTAACTTCTCTTTCTCTTACTCTATCAGGAAAAAAATTACTGATTAAAAATTGATATATATCATGGAGCAGAAAAAAGAAGCCAAAAAAGCCAGGTGAGTTGATAAATAAAGTTCTAGTCACTCTTAGGAGATGGGAACTCTTCATTAGAAAACTGTATTAGCTTAAATGGAACAAAAGGTTACTCCAAGGCTAGTGACATTTGATTGTTATGAAAATAAGAGTACTAGTCAGTGTATGGTGTGTTTAGTGAAGAGTGGGAGCACCTCAGCTGTCTACAGCTTTGCTGTGTTGGCTTGTGGGCATTTTTAAGAGTCAGCCAGTACTTTCTCATCTAGGTTCGCACACTTAAATCATCATTGGCAATGATGAAGTTAATGAAAAAGAATGAAAGTGGACAGAATGGAACAGTGCCAGTGGGAGAGAGTGATGTAGAGAGAGCTAGTTGGCATAAAGGACAGGGCGCTGGACTTGGCAGTTTGGAAGACAGGGTTTAAAGCCTGCCTCAGGCACTTGCTAACAATGTGTCACTTAACTTCTCTCATTCTCAATTTCTTGTAAAATGAGAAAAAAATCTACAAAATGGGGGTAAAAAAGTGGCATTTATCTCACACGGCTGTTTTAAGGATCAAATGAGATAATACGTGCAAAGTGCTTTGCAACCCCTAGAGTGCTGTGAATATGTTAGCAGCAGCAGCTACCACCACCACCACCACTACCACTACTACTACTACAACAAAAACAATGCCTACTACTACTATTGTTACTGCTTTTCTGTAGGTCCTGGGACTAGGGAACCAGGATAATCTATATGGCTGTAAGACTGAAATTGCTAGAAACACACACACACACACACACACACACACACACACACACACACACACATACATACACACACACAAAATTATAGAAATTAACACTTGCTGTTACACTAGGGATAAGACTTACATGAAGCTATGGAAGATAAATATAAAAGCCACGCTACCCAGCAAATAAAATTACTAGTTTTTATCCATGATGTATAATTTGAATGTTAGACGTATGGGATCGAGAAAAGATTTTTAAATAGACAAATGGAAAAGTTGGTTCAAAATTACATCAGAAGATGTAATTTTTTTTTTTTTTTTAAGCAATTGGGGTTAAGTAACTTGCTCAAGGTTACACGGCTAGTCATTATTTATGCGTGGGTGCTCATTTTCTGAGGCCGGATATGATCTCGGGTCATCCCAACTCCGAGGCCGGTGCTCTTCCTCACTGCGCCACCTAGCTGCCCCTTTAGGGCAATTGGGGTTAAGTAACTTGCCCAAGGTTACACGGCTAGGTTTTTGTTTGTATGGATTAAGTGTCGGAGGCCGGCTCTGAACTCAGGTCCTTCTGATTCCAGGGCCGGCGCTCTATTCACTGCACCACCTAGCCGCCCCAGAAGATGTAATTTTAAGAGATTTTTTAAAAATGAATTTTAGAAGGAATAAAGAGAACAATGTCTTGATTTCTTATTTACTGGGAAATTACATATCTTAATACAAAGTGCAAAGTTTAACATTCCTACCAAAAGATGAAGATAGTACCTTGAATCTGGCTACTGTATTTACCTATGCTGTTACCTTAGTTCTCCAGTACCTCCCATTACTCCTCAATAGTGAAAAATGACAATGCAAGTATTTCAGAAATAAGAGATTAGGTCCATTTTTATACACAGATATACTCAAATTCCAAAGATGTAAATAAGTATGTCACCAGAAGACTGTCCACTAGGGTAAAGAATGCTTTCACCATGGCAATCCAAAAAACAAAACAAAACAAAACAATCTAAAAATGACAACAAAACAATAAAAAATATCCAGTTTTGAGGTTAAGAAAAAAAATCAGATTTTAGATGTGTAAATTAGGCTTACTGGGGAGTGGTGGAGGTTTATGGTACAACTGCTCTTTTAAAACTGTGTGCAGGTAATACTCAGCAGGTTTTTCTATTTTCATTCACTTAAAATCTCTTCCTATTTACTGATGAATTCTGACAGCAATACAGAGTCACCAAGGAGCCACTTCATTTGCCAGCACTACAGATGCCAGTTTACTGACATGAGAAGAAGGTTCTTAAGAGAAGTTGTATCCCCAAAGCATGTCAAATAAATAATACTGTATACTTCATTCTGGAGCAAAAATAAAATAGTGCACTTACTGGGAACCTATACTTCCCTTAAAAAGAGAGGAGCAATGCCAGAATTTAGGAGATGAGGTCTGAAATATGGGGAAGTCCTACCTGTCCTATCTAACTCATGGGATTATCTTGAACAAGATGCTTTGTATGTGCTATGTAAATGTGGATCATTGAGAGGCAGCAAACTGCATAAAGAGAACTGGATTTGAATTCAGAAGACACTTGGGTTTGAATCCTGCCTCTGATACTTAATGACTTTGTGACTACAGACAAGACACAACCTTTCTGAGCCTCAGCATCCTTAATTGTAAGATAAAAATAATGCCCACTGTAGGCAATAGTGTCTAATCTAAATCCATCCAGGTGGATTAATTCCACCATCAATGCTTCTGCTCTTATTCATATACTGCTGGGCAGTACTGTAGGAAGTCATATAATACACTGAAAATAAAATCACAAAAAGTCAGATTTTTAAAACTCTCCACTGCAGCAAAGTAGCTCTTTGCTCCCTAACTGCTCTTTCCCTGTGCTTCTTACAGCTGTAACCTCAAGCCTTCTATACCGACCTGACTTCTCACAACTTCTTAGTGGAGGGACCCATCTCATATTTTACTAAGAAAATAGAGGCCATTTGCCATGTGCTCCCTAGACCTCAAAGACTCTTAACATCATCCTTCATTCCCCTTACCTGCTGTCCTAGTCTCTGAAGAAGAGGTGCTGCTTCTTTTTGGTAAGGCCAACTCCTTGATCTGGGTAGTTTTAACCCCGTCTCTTCCAGCAGACTCCCCCCTCCCAGTCAACCTTTTTCTAATCTTCAATATCTGCCTATCACTCCTTCTTTCTCTACTGCCTAAAAACACACCCAGGTATCTCCTGCTGTTAAAAAAAAAAAAACCTCTTCGATGGACATATCACAACCTGGCTTTATCCTACCTTTCATTATATATTCTTCTTCTTCAGACATTCTACAGTTCAGTCAAATTGGTCGTGACATGTTGTCTTCTATCTCCACATCTTTCCATTGGCTACTACAATGCCTGGTGTGTAACATCTCCACCTCAGAATTCCCAGTTGCCTTCAAAGTTCAGTTTGGGTAGCACCTTCTATGTGAAACATTTCCTGGACCCTCCCCGCCAAGGTGTCTGTACTTCCCCCCAACCCATACTGCATTTATTTTAAACAGGCTGTGACAAAAGTCTTAGTGCAGTTTAAAGCCTTAACAGCTGAAAATTACACCAAGACTTTTGGGACACCTTTTATATTTGTTCATGTTATCATTTCTTTTCTTTCTTTTTTTTTTGCTTTTTGGAGGGCAGTTGGGGTTAACTGACTTGTCCAAGGTCACGTAGCTAGTTTTTGTGTTAAGTGTCTGAGGCCAGATTTGAATTCAGGTCCTCCTGACTCCTCCTGACACCACCACCAGGGCTGGTGCTCTATTTACTGTGTCACCTAGCTGCCCCACATGTTATCTTTTCTAACTGAATATAAGCTTCTTAAGGGTAGGGGGCTATTTAATTTTTTGTTGTATTCCCAGTGCCTAGCACACTGCCTGGAACATATAAGGAACCTACAATTAAATAAATTCTTGTGGAATGTTTGATAGGCTTTAGGGTCATAGTACAATATCTGGAGTCTGTCTTCAGCTATAAAGTAAACTGGCAAATTAAAATTCTTGATGCTACAGATTCTAGATACTTAAAATGGCTGCATTCCTAGTGAGGGGGCTTCAAGATAAATATAGGTTCATAGTACTGAGTCGTTTTTTCCCATGAACTACATAACCTTAAATCTATGAAAAAGCTCACACCAACGTGGGCAAAATTATAGCAGCAAAAGCTCTGGAAAACAGTTGATGCACACAAACAATTTCAGACTTAATGAAGCACAGTGGCCAGAAACCTGCTGATCTTGCTCCCCCCTCCAAAATTTGCTGTTCTCAGCTTTGGCCCCAGCAGTAGCCAATAATTTACATCAGAAGAAAATATCAGAAAGGTTAGCAAAATTAAGTAAAACTTCTTGTATTTTTTTTTATGAAATCAGAAAATAATAAAGGAGAAACCTGTGTCTATATATGTAGAGCTATACCTAACTTTAATTACCTGTTAGACTGGTAGGACAGAATGGTAGAACCAAAGTTGAAGACCAAGTATCCTGGGCAGTTTCCAACAATTTTACTCAATGAGAATTGCTCTCTCTATATATCTGGTCTACTCGGTGTGGACAGGGCAAGATGATTGACAACATGGTTGTCAGCAATAACGACTCCAGCCTTTTGACAATGAGAGTAAATCAGGTGAAATTACTTACACAAATGTCATGTGATACATGATGATGTGATACCATCAGTAATGACACCAGGTAAAAAACAGAAGTCACCTGACTTTTCATCTCCAGTTTAGTTTTATTCACCTATATTGACTCTCTTAATGTCTCATATTATATTTCATAGAAGGGCAGACATATTGGAAGCCATAAATATACCTCATTTAAATAAACTGAAAATACTCTAGCCTTTGGAAAAAAAAATACCATAAAATTTAGAAATGAAAACACAAATGAGTTGTGGCTTTGAACTTTAATGCCTTATGAATTAAATCAGCTATTAATCAGACTGGGAAAACACTGGCTTCTATCTCATGATCATTACTGTAGGAATATTCTAAGGAATCAATAGGACTTCGCAAACCTACATGAATTTCTAGTACTTTCAATCTTAAGCTCACTCCAGAGCTTATTGCTAATTATTATAGGTCTAAAAGAAACCACACACAAGTGACAAAAGGCATAAATTATTTACAGGGTTATTCATTGGTAATGGATATCATATCAGATTCAACCTTGTAAGTGTCACACTGCCAGTTATTTTTAAATCAAATTATATTTTATAGGAAATAATAAAGATGCTACAGCAGCACAATAAGTTCCCATTAACAGGAGGTCTGTGTTTCACTGCAACAAAAACGTTCCATATCCTAAGTAAGCATAGACCTTTGGCCTTAATATACTATGTGATGAAAACATACAGTAAAAGATCTAACCACAAAGTCCTGTGGACTTTTCAGGATACAATTTTGGTGTTTGGGAGCATAAATTCTTTTGGTCAGTCACCATTCTAGGAATGGAACCCTCTCAAATATGAAAGGACCAGCTCTATTCTAAAAGGATCTTGCTCCTCGTATTTATTTCTCTCATCCAAAATATTTTTTCTTCTATGCCATAATCCATTTTGTCTTTAGAACAGAACTGTGTTTATCATCCAGGACTCATCACATTGCTCTTGCTGACTGACTGACTGGTCAGCAAAAAACAAGCTGATGAGTCTGGGATGTGAATACTTGGCAGGCTCTTTTAACTTTAATGGATGGGAGCTGGATTAGTTTACCGAAAGGCTACCCGTCAGCCTGAGACAATTTACCATTCTGTTCACTGTACATAGATGAGACCTTTTCTTCTGCTAAAGTTTAACTTAAGATCTCTACCTAGGAAGGAAACACAAACTTTGAAAGTATTCAAGAATCAGGGCACAATGTAAAAATTAAACTAGAGGCAGACTACATATTTTTCAATGAATAAAAATTGGTTCATCTCTCCATCTCATGCCTTTCTTCCCTTAATTAAAAAAGAAAAAAAAATCCTTGTAGCAAATATACAGTCATGAAAGCTAATTCTCTTATTGCTTATGTTCAAAAAAGAAAGCAGACTACACATCTAAAATTGTAAAAATATCTGGTGATCATTGGTCAAGATTACAGATGGAAGTCGCACAATTTCTTTTCCTACACGTTAGAAAGATAGCAGACTACTTGAATAGGTCAATCTCAGTCCTATCTGGAGGCAGGAGAATGGATGATGTGGATGCTCTCTCAAGGTTCCTTCCATCTCCATGATTAACAAATGTCAGATAGGATGCTTTGAGCTGTGTTTTTCTAAAGCAATATACTTCACTGTCTGCCTTCAATACACAATAAATCTCAACCACTTCCTTACCTTTCTGTAATCTGTACATAAGTACAATGAAAATAACAAGACTAAGATTATCTAATGGAATATTAGTAATAATAAAATAGCTAACATTTATATAGTGCTTTAAGATTTGTGAAGTCCTTTACAAATATCTCATCTTCACAAACCCTTATTACTCCCATTTTACTGATGAAGACACTGAGGCAGCGAGATGTTCAAGTGACTTGCTCAGGGTCATACAGCTAGTAAACAGCATTTGAACTCAGTTCTCCTTGACTACAGGTCCAGAGCTCTACTGCACTATCTAGCTACCCAGTTGCTACTTCATTGATACATCATTATCTATCAATTAAATTTGATGCAATAATGGCTTAAAAAGCATCCTACAAAAGTGCTGCTTTTTGACTACAACTGTGAAACCAGTTTATATGTATGTCTTTTGTAACTTTAGCCACTATTTCCAATTTCTAAATTGATCTTGCAAACATCTGAAAGAAGAATCAGAACTGACTACTGGATGACAACCTAATGATCAAAAAGTCACAGATCTAGAGCCAGATGTGACACCTCAGAGTTGATCTTGTCCTAAATCACAGAGATTAAGTGATTTGCCCAAAGTTATATAGATATTAAGGGGCAGAGTGAAGATTTGAAACAGTAGCACTTGGGACTGGGAGTAAGATGATCTGTGTTCAAATCTCTTTCTTCTACTAGTAACTTGTGTCGCTTTGGGTAAGTCACTTCCCCTCTCTGGGTTTTGGCTGCCATGGGCAGTGTTGGACTAAAAGACCTCAAACGTCCCCTCTGGTTCCAGAGTCTATGTTCTCATAATTTTAAAATAAAATATCCCTCAATTAGGAAGAGGTAAATTTTACTTAACATAACCTTTGAAAATAAACCCCAGGTATATCAGTTAAGGTACATAATTCATTATCTTTGAGGCCATCAATCACAAAACATCACCAGTGACTCTTGAACACCTGAATTTCTAGCTACTTCTGGTACTTGTTTCCAAGTCAAAATCTCAAGTGTTTAAAGTTCAAATGCCAAAATTCTGTTGAAATCGCTTAACCCCAATTGCCTTCCAAAAAGAAAAAAAATTTAAAAAAAAGAAAAAAAGCAAAGTACTTGCCAAAGACTTAGGCACAAAATACTATAAATGCTTATTACCTTCATTTAGATCTCTAATAGCTCTGAAACCAGGCTAAAACATTTTCTCTCCCGCCATAAATAATGTGAAGATAAGATTTTTTTTGGTTCCATTAATGGAATTTGGGGATATCAAATGAAATCCAGCATTATTTTCTGTTTAACATTCAAATTTTAAAAGTCAGTACTAAGTATAAATGTAAATGAGATGTAAAGAGAGTAAACATCAAGTCAAATAATGCTTACTCTTGATTCAGTGTCTAATACATTTTAGAACATTCTGAAATGACTTTTCAATCAAAAGTATTGTATAAGAAATTGAACTCAGGTCTTCCTTACTCCAAGCCCAGCACTGTAGCCATTGAGTCATCTGACACTTGATCACATACCTGGCCCTTATTTTCATCAGGGCTGTACTTGGAAAGCATTTTTTTACCTTTAAGTCCAGACCTGAGAAGGCATGTTTCTCACCTTAGTTACATAATTATTCAAGGGAAAAGATTGGCAAAACGCCTCTAGTTCAGAAGACCCAACCCACATACATATTAATATGTGTATAAGTACATATACATAATTCGCTTAGTATTTTAAAATTTACAAGGTTCTTTCCATAGGATGACTCTGTAAGTTATGTAGTTCAGGTCTTATTATTATCATTCTAAATTTGAAAAAAACTGAGGTTCAAGGAGATAAAAATGGCAAAAGAGTCCCAAAGTTCGTAAATGTCATAGCTTAGATTTTTAACCTAGGTCTCTCACTGCTACATACTGAGTAGATTGGGATTTGAATAGAAATCAATATAAAATGAGTACCTTTTATGTAGTACTATTGTCTTAGGCAGCTAAGTGTCCTAGTGGATAGAATACCAAGTCTGGAGTCAGGAAGATCCGAGTTAAAATCCTGCCTCAGACACATACTAGCTATGTAACCCTGCACAGGTCACTTAACCCTGAGAAGGAAAATGGCAAATCACTCCAGTGTCTTTGTTAAGAAAACACCAAATAAGGTTATGGAGAGTTGAACAACACTGAAAAGACTAAACAATGATGTCTTGGGAAAATGTCATTGACTTCTTTCTGATTGCTGAGGCATAAAGAAAGGGTTTTAGCAACTACAACAGCATAGTCACCACTGGAACACAATACCAACATGGGAGACTCCAGGATCCAGGCAAAGTGGGGGTGTGACCTTACTTTTCCTATATATAAAAAAAAGCAAAACCTAGCTGTGTCACCTTGGGCAAGTTACTTAACCCCAATTGCCCTAAAAGGGGCGGTTAGGTGGCGCAGTGAGTAAGAGCGCCGGCCTCGGAGTTGGGATGACCCGAGATCAAATCCGGCCTTAGAAAATGAGCACCCACACATAAAATAATGACTAGCCGTGTAACCTTGAGCAAGTTACTTAACCCCAATTGCTAAAAAAAAAAAAAAAAAAAAAAAAGCAATTACTTCTCATGAATGGTTATAGACTGAATGGCCTCTCAGTTTGAGGCTCTCTTTATTCATGGTACTCTGTGTCCTTTTGAAAAAATTAATATTGAAGCTGAAAATAAGAAGAATGAATGCACCAGGATCAGATGGAATCCAGAAAGGTACAAGATGAGATAAAGCCGAGCTGTTTACCTGTGATTATTCTTCACTGTAGACTATGGTGACCAGAACAACACTAAGTCATACATCTGGTCACAGTAATCCCCAACAGTGAACACAGGCAGGCAGTTGAGATAACTTACATGCATTGGCACTGGCTGCATCAAACTTGTAAGTGACCCTGTGCCAGGGGGATGTACAGATTGTGAGTTCACTACCTTCAAGGAGTTTCCCTGGGTAGCCCTTGGGTACATAATGAATGTAAATCATTGTCACACAAATGTTGTCCACTAGATAGGAGGCATTCCTGATACAGGAGGAATACTGTATATGTGAAGTTGATGGTGTCAGATGCTTGCTGGAGAAGTGACACTAACAAAAACCATTTTTCAGATTGCTGTATTACTCTGTTACTGACCTGTTCGTAACATTAAACGCCACCAGAAAATATGGACTTTGTGAATATCTATAGTGGTTTTGCTGCTAAAGAGTTCACACACAATCATGCCTCTTTTAAAGTGGGTGTTTATGATACCAGTTTCTTATTCAAAGATAAATAAATGGGCTTAATCCAAACTTTCCCAAAGCAATTAACCTTTGAACTAAGGACATAATAAAAAATAAACTCTTCAATCAAGTAAAGAAGGATTCACAAAACAAAGCAAAAACTCAAGACTGTTCCCCCTAATTACAGTGGAAGCTATCCAAGGGATAGGCTTTCACTATGAGTATTCTTTACAAAAAGAAAGGTGTCTTATAAACAAAAGGAAAGGAGTAATGCAAATGATGGAAGGCCTGGAGGGAATGATTTAAGCAGAAAGATTAAAAGATTTAAGTATGTACAGTTTGGCTGAGGGACTACTAAGCACAGACCTGTTCTTTATAAATAATATCTGAAGGGTGTTCCAAGGAGGAAGAGGAATTGTTTAGCATGGCAGGAGACTTGGAGTGAAGGGAAAACGGGAATGAAATCATGAGAAGAAAAATTTATGCTAAATACCAGAACAACCTTCTCTACATTGGGAACTTATTAAATTGTAGAATGGTCCCACAAGCAGTGGTAGAAGTACTATGTACGGATATAAATGAATAAAACAGAAATACTTTAAAATCACGTAGGCATGCACTTGAATAGACATTTAAGTTTAACAGAATGAAAGTCATAATCCAATTATTCTAAATCAAGAGACAGGGGTAGTATTAACTCTCTGATGAAAGGTATGTAGCCAAATCATTAACCACTAAAAAATGTCCCAACCCTCTGCAATACATATCAAATTTAGTGCAATTGTGTTCAAAGAAAATTGGAGATGAGCTGATGTATTCTGATATCGTTCATTTTACCTAACATATCAACTCTGGATACACAATAGCTCTGTATGGTTATTACCTTATATTTGTCTGTCCTTGGAGTGGTTACAATCATAAAAGGCTATCCTGTATTCCCAACAGAAGATAATTAGAATTACAATGACTGTGATCTGAATACATCAGCTAGCATCCCATTTTCCTTTATGTGCATTATTTTACACAGTGACTCAACCCTTAACACTAAAGGTGCTCTCCAGTTCAGAGACAAGTTCCCTAAGTAGAGCTGGGTTCTATCTATTAGGGGTTCTTATCTAAACCCCTGTACTCAAAGTCAGTGCTCTCCATTATTTCATCAGGTTGACTTATCTGAGTCATCTATTTCTTGTTGTTGCTGCTGTTGTTTTTAAATCACTATCTTATTTTGTTCAGAAATCTAGATAAGCTAAAGGTAAACACACACACATATATATATCTTTTTTTTATTCACTTAAAAAGTACACAATTCAAATGCAGCTATTCACTGCTGTATAATACAGTATTCTCACAGAGAAAAGGAATCAGGAACAGGAAGACTATAGCTAGGCTAAAACTAGCTTTTCCAATGAAAGCTTATTACTCATAGACTAATGAAATAATCACTTGTAGGAGGTGGCTAGGTGGCACAGTGAATAGAGCCCTGGAGTCAAGAGGACCTGAATTCAAATCTGGTCTCAGACACTTAACACTTGCTGTGTGACCCTGGGCAAGTCACTTAACCCCAATTGCCCATTATTCCCCCCTGCAAAAAAAGAAATAACCACTTGTTTTTAGGGATGAAAGACTATATGGCATTATTTATTACAGTCACCATATCAGAAGGTAATAGACTCCTATAGTCTAGACCAAAGGAAAAAAAAAAGAGTCCAGAGAGTCAATCACTATACTGGGTATTGTGCTTCTAGATATGCTGAAGAATTTATTTTCCATTTTTAATCAAAGAATCAATTCTAAGGACCCATGTCCTCCCCTCAGCTATATAATGTCATTGGCTTTCAAGTATTTCATCTGTAAAATGGAGACGTTCAAGTAGATGGCTTCTAAGGTCTTTTCCAGTTCTAGATCTATGCTCCTATGAATGCTATTGTTCATATGCTTTAATACAGTTTTGACTACTGTAGATATTTTTTGTGTCAATGCATGAAAAGGGTCACAAATTAATGTGCCTTACTTTGTTTTTTTCTTCACAGTAAAATTTTTTTCTTAATTAAATTTTATGTTTATTTTTAGTTTACATCATTCATTTCCACAAGATTCTGAGTTACAAATTTTCTCCCTATCTTTCCCTACCCACCCACCCCTCCCCCAATCTGTTCCCTCCTATATCCTCTCCCATCCCTCCTCCAACTTTACAGTAAAATTTCATTAAGAATGACTTGTAATAGTCATTTCCTACATAAGGTACTCCATGTAATACATTCCCACTAAACCATTTTAAGCAGTCACTAGTTCTTTCATAGATCATGCCCCCTACATGCTAGAAGTATCTTTACCTTGCCTCTTTCATCTATCTTTTAATAATCAGGGTGGGGAAAACAAAAGTTCCAAGGAAGACAGCAGATCAAAGGGGACTAAGGAGAGGATTTAGTTAAATATCTATAAAAAAATAAAAGGCTTCTTTCTTTTACTTCATTCACTATCAGGTTTTTCCTCCCTAGCTGAAATATTTTGAATAGGATAAAATGAGGATGAATTTTGTTCTATGGTTTAACAGAAAGGTTGGATGACTATACAGGCATGAACTTTAGGTGGGGTTTTTAGAATAAGCCCAGGGATGACTAAGTTAGGAAGAACAGAGGAGAGGAAATCAATTGGGTTTATCTTGTCTACTGAGCAATATGAGAATTGTGCAGAAAGAAGACATTTTTTCTTAGCCATACAATACTCACTAGACAGCCTGGCAATCAAGGACTCAGAAGGGAACACGTAAACTAACTTCAATAGCAACACACGAGTTACAGGGATTCTGACTTTGTACTGTGGTAAGTGCCAAGTTATAGTACATTCTAGTCCTTAAATCTCACCTTAAAAGTTTCCTTTTTCCTTTAAGCTTTCAAACGGTTATCTCTGTAAAGCATTGTGTGATACTACGAATTAAGCTATATAAAAATGAAAACACATTACGTTATATAAAGTTTTACTGCTATTCTACTGTGTATGTAATATGGACTTTTTAATGTGTTTGTAAATGTGCTAGACTCTCTAGCAAGGGGATGAAATGAATAGAGCGCCACACCTGGAGTCAAGAAGACTCTTCTTCCTAAATTCAAATCTAGCTTCAGACACCTGCCAGCTGTGCGACTCTGGGCAAGTCACTTCACCCTGTTCGCCTCAATTTTCTCGTCTGTAAAATGACATGGAGAATCAAATGACAAACCACTCTAGTATCTTAGCCAAGAAAACCCCAAAAGGGGTCAGAGAGCTGGACACAAATGAAAAATGACTCACATTCCCTAGGATTAATTTATATACCTTTAGATTCATTTAGTAGTTTTACCTTATGAAGGATTCAATAAATTGTGTTTAAAAACAAAGACTGTTGTCAGAAATGAATCCCTTTTTACCTTTCTTCTGAACCTACATCTTTCCCAAATGGTTCTTTTGCATAAGCAAACTGCTTCTTGATCAACAAAGATTTCTATCTAAAACAAGAGTTAAGATTATTTAATAATTCATCACCAAAAGGATTGTTAGATGTTCATCGGGACAAATATCGTAACAATCCTATGATAAGGTGAGGAAAATCAGAGCATGCTGGTGGTTTTAGATTAAAAAAAAACCAACAATTAAACTGTGCCGATTTGATTATTCCAAAGTAATCTAGCATTTCATGCAAAAAAAGCTAGAGAAAGGGCAATTTAGTAGAACTTGCTAGGGATAAGGAATGTACCAGAGTGGTTTCAGAAGAAATTCTGGTCCTTTCCCTGAAAATACTAATGTTCTTGCCCCAAAGTAAGTCCAAGTATTTTGGTTTAGTTTGTCCTAAAGGATCATAAAGATTAAGTAGCTCAGCTCTTTTTTTTACATTTAAGGGATTTGATGAAGGTCATAAAGGTATTAAAAGAGGAGAACCTGGATAGAAAGGAAGGTCCTCTAATCTCAAACCTAGGTTGTTTTCCTATCACTCTAAGTCTTCTAACATGGGTATGGAAACAGAGAGAACCAATTGCTGAGTGAGTCCAGCAACAGCTGTATTTCCACCTTCACTGGAAGAAATTACTTGAAGACAGAAGAGTTTAGAATTTAAACATAAAAATAATGACTCACCAGATTTTACATTTCACATGAGCAGGAAGATTGGTTAAATAGCCAGACCGTGTTCTTATTGGCATGCGCCTGAATGAAAATCTTTACATATTAGATAGTTGTTGAAAGAAGGCACATTGGAACTATTCAATACTATACACTGCAATTGTATACTGGAATGGCACTAAAGGGACTGTGTATTATGTGGTCATTATTCAGGATCTGGCATCTGGTCATTTCTGCAGAATTAGTAAGCAATGGGCAAAGGAAGTAACATACATGTTCAGGAGAAGTTTTCTCAAAGTCGAATGTTCATTTTGTCCCATTTGTTCTGCCCCATCTGTATATACAGATAAACTAGCCAGCAGAGAGCATTATTCTATTAAAAATGAGAAAGGAACCTGTTCAGAAGTCAAACAGATTTACACAGAATCATAGGGGAGAAGAGAGAATATGAATCTATCAGATATAATAAAGGGAAGAGAAAACCAACAGAGATGAACTAATGGCATATTTTATCTGGGCCAGGTAGCTTTTGCTTTGAAAATGCAGGTATTCACATCACATCAATAGGACATTAACTATCCTTATCAGAGCCCTTCCCTAATTATAGTTCACAAGACTTTTGTCTAAATTGAAATGTAATTTCTAGATAAAAAAATAAAAAACTGGGTGAAAGATTTTCCCCACCTAAATGAAAGCTGGTTTTGATTCCCTCAGTTCAAGGGGCATCTGTTACTATTACCTGAATTTAAGGGTGAAGATATGGACTTTGTGAAAAGAAACCCCTTTTATAGTAGAATTGTGCCTAAGCTAAAAGCTTGCTGTAATAAGACGGCTTGATGGTATCACAGTTTAATTGGTGCAAACCAGTATTTATTCATAGAAAATTAGAAATGCACAAAAAGAACGACAAAAATAGATCATAAGTAAAAATAAAAATGACCAAAAAAAAAACCCTTTGTGGTCATAGATACATATTTGACTAGTTTCAAGAAATGTTATATTTAGAATATTAAAGTAACTTATTTTTTTAAAAAGATTTTTCACTAAAGATAAAAAAAGAGATAATCCTTTGGAACAGTAACTTACTACGAGAATACACATACATATACATTTAGCCCATATCATATTAGTTTATTTCTGTCTCTATAACGTATCATATCTATAGGAAGAAGATGCCATCAGAATTCTATATGTTTAGCCACAATATGATGTGGTCCTTTACAAATTAAATGTCTGGTAACTCTAGTCTCATTTTCCTTTGGGATTGTGAATTTTATGATTTCAAAAGGGCATGTGTGTGTTTGAGTGAAGACATTTATTTTAATTTCTAAACTTTAACCTTGAAATGACTTAGTTTCTCATAAATACTACTACCAAAAATCTGAGACACATTTAAAATGGAACTTTAAGTTAAACCTTCATGACTTCTAAAATATTAAAATGTCATCATAAAAGATACATTTTAAAGGGGTTACATAAATTGAGTTTTATGATGCATTGTCCTCTCCTTTTTAAAAAATTAAACCCCAGAGCTGTGATATAGTAAAGCTTTACACTACTGATACAGCTCCTTCAAAGAAGCAAAAACTGATCAACAATTTTTAAGGACCTGGGAATATAACACATGTAACACTGAAGAAACTACTATCTGTTAACTATTCTCAACTGATGGGGAAATTCAGAGCAACTTATAAGATACTGACTAATTATAAATATTGTAAGAAGGATTTTAATAACATTTTTTCATTTTAAAAAGATATATCCTGAACCAAACTCCCAATACAGCCAAAACAGAACACATTTTCTTTTCCCCCAAACAAATTCTTTTTCCATATGACTCTATATCTAGGGCACCATTATCCTTTCAATAACTCAGGTTCATAAAGCTGCAATTATGTTCAACCACTCAATCTTGCCCATGCTACACTGCCAAACAGTTTCTAGACCTTACTCTACCTCCAGACTTTCCTTGCATAATGCTCTTCCTCTCTACTCATAAAGTCAGCATCCTAGTTCATATCCTCCTCACCTCTCACGTGGACTATCAATAATCTTTCCTAAATGCCATTCCAATCTATCCCTCACACAGCTGACTAAATGATTTTCCCAAAGTGAAGGTCTAACCTCGATTGTCACTACTCATTTCAACCTTAGACTGAAGTAGTAAGCCTTGACATTTCACCCCTTACGAGGGGCCCATCTTTGTATCCTGAATTCCTGGAACTCAAGAATCCTCCCCTCGGCTTGATCAGTGAACAGCCTGCCCCAGCCCACATCCTGCACCTGCATGATATCTGCCTGACCAGTCTGCCCCATTATTGTTACTCCTGATACGATGGTGGTTTTTGACTATTTAAACTGTGTGTCTACTGGGGTTCAGGGCAGCTCCTGGGACTCTATCCCTAGGACTGCCGCCGGCCAGCTAATAAAGGCTTCCTGAATTCGATTACTGATGGTCTTGGCCTGTTGATTCTGTCCGAGTGTCCCTTTCAAGACTAAAGTGATCAGATCAAATACATACCATACTTTTAGCTGGCACTCAAAAGTCTTTTACAAAATGACCCCCTGTCCCTTTCTAGATTTATTTACACATTACTCCTGCCCACATACTCTGTAGTCCAGTTTCCCTCCTGTTCCTCACATACAAAATTCTATCTCCTGCCTCTGTGCCTTGGCATTGGCTATTTTCCATGCCCAGAATTCATTCGTTCATTCATTACCTCTACCTTACTCTAATTTCCTTCAACCCTCATTTCAAATGCCATTTCAAAAGCTTTCGTGACTTCCTTCAGCTGCTAGTGCCTTCCCCACCCCCACCCCCACCCTCCAATTACCAGTATCTACTCTGGATATATCTATATGGACATTTTCTCCCCTGGTTGGACTGTAAATTCTTTAAAAGAAGGAACTGTTTCACTGTTTTCTTATATACTCATCTCTTAGGACAGTGCCTTAATAAATACCTGTTAATTGACTAATTAAAGAAAATGGTATGAGAAATAAGCTAACGGGCTGTGATTTTTGCCTGTCTCTCTTTCAATAATAGTTAACCCAAAGCCACACAGAAAAAGGCTTTCAATGAATGTCATCTTCAAAAACAAAACGAAGATAAATATAGATCTGTATTAAAAGCTGGAGTTCCACAAGCTCAATGTGGCAAGGACAAATACCAATAAATATTCCAACCACCAATTCTTACTAGGAAATAAACTATGCTCATGATTGCTTTGTTAACCACTCTTAAAGATGCACAACACACACAAAGGTCTCTAACATCAATGCAGTTCTTACTGAAGTCAAAGTCTCACGTAGCTCTTTTTCACCAATCCTCACTCTGCTGAATTTCATTGCTTTGGCAATGCCAAAACAATGTCTGATCCTAATAGGTCAGCATTGATCTCTCTAGACCAATTGGCTCCTTCATTAACAAGAAAATGAGGTAAGAAGAAAAAGCAGGTTGCTCTAGGGTAGGCAGATGGACTGCTGTTCCTTTTACAGGGCTTCTCTCTCATTAACTGACAGCTGATCGATTGGCAACTTGCTCAAAATCCACAAAAACTATTCTTCACTTTTGACATTGGTCTCTATTTTAACAGGCACACAACTTAAGATTTGGATATAGCAGACAATCTATATGTAGGCCCATCACTTTCTTTCTTGAACACATCTCTTTGGGTGGGAAATTACATAAAATAAAGAGAACACATCATCTGAACATCCTCTTACTGAGAGTGAAACCCAATTCAGCCAAACCAGTTAGAGGTCTCAGGAATATAATGTATTCTGCAGAGGAGGGCAGGGAAAGAAATTAGGCTTAATCACAGTAGCAACAGGAGACAACCCATGAAATACAAAGTTAAATTAGGGAAAGAATATGGACCATATCCCAGCAATGGAAAAGAAAAAAGAGAGACTTAAGAAAGCAAATCAAAGTGGGCAGTAAAATGACTTAAAGGAGAAGGAAATCACAAAAAGAAAAAAACATAACAAAGTTTTGGTTTGTTAAGGGAGGAAAGTATGACTAGAAAGGAGTTTGACCAGATTGCACAGGGAAAGCCAGACAATTTAGGAATCCCCTGAAATCTGGGACAACCTTCTCCAGAAACTGTGCCTCACAGAAATGGAGGTAATAATGGGCCTTACTAACTATTAACAAAGGTTCTGGCTTTGGATTGATATCACCATTTTTGCTCAACTCAACAGCTTTAACTCAAAGAGGATACCCTTGGAGGTAATGTGAAAGAATACTAAGTGGAGGTGCAGCTTTCAGAGAAAGAGAAAACAGAAAAAAAAAATTTAGAAAAAGAAATGAATCAAAGGAAAAGGAGTCAAGGCTGGGAATTTTACAGACATTTTATATTTCTATGCTCATGGCCCACTGCCTAGTATTTCTTTCAGATGCTTTAACTCTGTTTTGTTGATTCGGGGTGAAGGAAACAATGCCAGTATTACCGTTTACATGTCTGTTATGCACATGTTACCTTGTCTGGCACTGTGGTAGTTTAAGGGAACCGTCCTTAAAACAATCCAATGCCACAATGGTAGATCATTTTTCTCTAAAATTTCAAATCTTGAATACAGAAAAAAATAAGTTTAAATATCTATGTCACAAGTAGTTTGCACATAATTGGAAAGTTTATATAAGTTACTCATGATAGTCATGAATCATGTAATATTAGCACCAGAATTTGTAGCAGAAAGTTAGTTATAGAAAATAATTTTACAGGGGGGCGGAGCCAAGATGGCGGAGTAGAAACAGCTCTTCCAAGCCTCTCTGCCCCCAGATTCCCCACAAACTATGTAAAAAAGGACTGTGAACAACTTCTGGAGCCCCAGCACCCACAGAATGACACAGAGAAGCTAACCTCCCGCTGAGGACAGCCCAGCAGCCCTGCAGGAAGGACCAGTGCAGCGGTCTGGGAGCCGGCAACGCGCAGAGCGCAGGAGCCCAGCCGAGCCGAGCCCAGGTCCGCGTGAGCCGAGGTTTTAGCCCCAGGGCGGCAGGGCCAGCAGCCAGCTGGAGGAACCCCAGAACACCAGGAGCTGTGGCAACTCCAGAATTATCAACATAGACTTGCCTAGGACAAAGTAAGAGGTTAGTGTCCTATGGACTTTGGGACCTGTATTTGGGGAATGCGTCAGCTCCCTCCCCTGGGGGCTAGAAGCCGCTGAGAAGACACGCCATTTTGTAGTTTTCATAGGCATTTCCGGCTCCCAGCCTAAAAATCGTGGGGAGATTCAGCGATCAGTCTTGGGGGGTAATCGCTCTTGCTTTAACCTCCCTGGATCTGGATTGTGATCTAGGGTGGAAGTTGTGGGTGGGTTTACAGCTTGCCAGAAACGGAAGTTGCCCCCACACGTTCGGGACGAAAATTCCTCTATCTGGCCTTAAAGCCATAGTGTGGCAACAAGCCCAAAAGTCAAGCAATTAAGTGGCAACATGCCAAGGCAAAGGAAACAGAAAAATGCAACCCTAGACTCTATTTTGGGGGCATAGAGCGGGAAAAGGACTGTGAGGTCAGAAGTCCTGCTCCAAAAGCCCCAGGGGAAAACATGAGTGGGTTGTAGGCCATAGAGGACCTTAAGAAGGACTTTAAAAATCAAATAAGAGAAGTGGAGGAAAAATTAGAAAGAGAAATGAGAAGGATGCAGGAAAAGTATGAAATGAGGGTCAACAGCCTGACTGAGGAAAACAACACCTTAAAAAATAGACTAGCTCCAATGGCAAAGGAGGCCCAAAAGGGCAATGAGGAGAAGAATGCCTTAAAAAGTCGAATTTGCCAGATGGAAAAAGAATCTCAAAAGTTCACTGAGGAGATTCATTCCTTCAGAGTTAGACTGGAGCAAATGGAAGCTAGTGACTTTATGAGAAATCAAGATGCTGCTAAGCAGATCCAAACAAATGAAAGATTAGAAGGCAATGTGAAATATCTCATGGGAAAAACCACTGACCTGGAGAATAGATCCAGGAGAGACAATTTAAAAATTATTGGACTACCTGAAAGCCATGATCAAGGAAAGAACCTAGAAATCACCCTTCAAGAAATTCTCAAGGAAAACTGCCCTGACGTTTTAGATCCAGAAGGCAAAATAGAGGTTGAAAGAATCCACAGATCACCTCCTGAAAAAGATCCCAAAAAGAAAACTCCCAGAAATATTATAGCCAGGTTCCAGAATCCCCAGATCAAGGAGAAAATACTACAAGCAGCCAGGAAGAAACAATTTCAATATTGTGGAAACACAATCAGAATAGCCCAGGACCTGGCAGCTTCTACACTGAGGGATCGAGGGGCATGGAATACGATATTCCAGAGGGCAAAAGAACTGGGAATGAACCCAAGGGTCACCTACCCAGCAAAACTGAGTATTTTGTTTCAGGGGAAAATACGGTCATTCAGTGGAATAGAGGACTTTCAAGCATTCTTGAGGAAAAAACCAGAATTGAATAGAAAATTTGACATCCAGACACAAGAAGGAAGAGATGCCTGAGAAGGTAATCAGGGAAAAGAAATCAAAAGGAACTTATCAAAGTTGAACTATTTACATTCCTATATGGAAAAACAATAACTGTGACTGATGAAACCTTTCTCAGTATGAAACTACCTCTTGATCACAATAAGTGAGGAAGTAGTTTAGTCACAAAAAACAGAGCTGATAAATGAAAAGCTTGGGTTTTGTAGAAGTCAAGCAACTAGGTATTCAATGAATACAGCGCTGGACTTGGAGTCAGGTAGCCCTGATTTCAAATCGAGCCACAGACACTTATTAGCTGTGACCCTGCGCAAGTCATTTAACTTTTCTTGGCCTCAGCTTCCTCATCTGGGGTTAATAACGTCAATGGGCTTAATAACTGCACCTATCTCCCAGGGGTGCTGAGAGGATCAAATAATGTTAACACATGTAAAGTGCTTTGCAAGCCTTAAAGCCCTATATAAATGCTACATACTGCTAGTTAGCAGTAGCAGCAGCAGTACTAGTAGTAGCATGAAATACTGAAAGACTCCGAGGAAAGCCTCAAGGACATTTTGTACTTTAGGAAGGAGTTGTGAAAGAACATGGGAAAGAATCACAGAAGATGAGAAGGTGTGGAAGGGTTTCTTATTTTATGCTATCCACACGTATAAGCTCACTGACACAATCATGTACTAAATATGTGTTCATTCAAGCATTTGTACAATTAAACCTATCCTAGGCTCCTCCCTATCCCCTATTATTAAACACAAGGAACACACTGAGGATACAACTGGAAATTACAGTGTCCCTTAGAAACCAAGCAATTAGATTCAGAGGTGAGGTCTTAAGGAATACCTTTTTGTCTACCTCCTGAGTTCTTTGGGTACTTGTTCACCTGTAAATTTACTTGATTACTTTCATGACTAAAATGGGGAGGGGGACTGTTTTGTACCTTTGTCTTTGTATCACTCCTGAGGAGTAGTAAACTAACTTGCATAATAGGTGTTTAATAAAAAGTTGCTGGATTGTTGAATTTTCATCTTCTGTCATGAAATGCCCTAAGGAACTATGCTAGGTTCCAAGATGATGGTAATAATCATGAAAATTAAGATATTTCCAATCCCTATACAACTGATTTAATAAGCATGCATGAAGTACCTTCTAAGTACCAGGTACTGTGAAAGATACTGAAAGGGAGAGGAAGGGGGAATAAGCATTTAAATTGCACCTATTATGTATGCATCAGGAATTAGGCTAAGTACTTTTTACAAGTATTATCTCATTTGATCTTGCTGGTAATAAAGGGACAAAATTTACCTGCCTTCTTGGATCTTAAATCAATCTTAGGTGAAGGGGTAGGTGATAGCAATTATGAGTGACCTAATTCAAGCAATGGTGCATGAACTGAGTCTTAATGGAAACCTGGTTTTCTAAGCAGTGGAAATGAGGACAGAATGTGTTATAGGCATCATTCTAGTACATACTCATGTACTAGTACTCATGCTCTAGTTAAAAAATAGGAGATGGGAGGAGTGTCATGCATGAATAACAGCTAAAAGACCAGTGTGAATGAATCAAAGTATGTATGAAGGGGAGTATGGAAGCCTCCACTCTTTTTATTTAAAACATGCTTTTTAGTTCTCTAGATATGTTAAGAAATAAATAATTCCTTTCCAGACTTTTCCCTTAAGAAAGTGGGTAGAAGAAAAGCTAAGGCTGCAAACCTTACATGCCTTTGTTCACTGAATGAGAAGCAACCACATGTTTGGTTTATATTCCACCTCTGGCTTGGTTTAAACTCTCTTTGTATGCCTCTCTCTGGAAGAATCTTCATGGATTCCTTGATGAGAGTGGCTCAGGAGGAATGAGCCGGGGGGTGGGGGGGGGTGGGGGGGGGTGGAGCCAAGATGGCGGAGGAGAAACAGGAGGAATGGGACAGCAACTGGGCTACTCAAGAATCTTAGAATGTTAAAAACCCAATTTACATTTTTACATACTGCATTACCTACATTATCTCCTTTTACAATGCATATAAAATAATAATAAAAGTTAGAAATATCATTAGAATTCAGTAAAAGGACATATTTTTAGATGAAAAGGAAGAGATGGTATTTCACTGAAGGAAGTGAATGAAATCTGAACTGGACTTTTAGGGATGTGAAGAAATTGAATAGAGGGAAAGGCAAGGTAGGAGTGGAAACAAAGAAAGAAGAGGAAAGAACAGTTGAGCTAACCCATGCAAATGGGAAATTATGAGATTGTGACTAGGGAATAACAGAAAAGGCTACTTATGCCTGCTAATAACTGTAATATATATATATATATACACACACACACACACACACACACACACACACACACACACACACACACACACACACACATATATATTTTGCTTTTTGGAGGGCAATTGGGGTTAAGTAACTTACCCAAGGTCACACGGCCAGGTTTTTATTTGTGTGTGCGTTAAGTGTCTGAGGCCAGATCCGAACTCAGGTCCTTCTGACTCCAGGGCCAGTACTCTACTCACTGTGCCACCTAGCTGCCCCCATAACTGTAATATTTTAGAAAAGTCAATTCATCTCTTGGGGCTTCAGAGTTGTTTTTTAAAAGTGATAAAATGACCTCACTTTCAGATCTCAAATTCTATGGTAATGTGATTCAGTGAGTTCTGTACTAGTCAGACTACTTCTGGAATACTGAGTTCCATTTGTGGTGCTACACTTTAATAAAGACATTTACCAACTAGAACACATCTATGGGAGGGTAAGGGTATTAAAATCATGTTGTATGAGTTAAAGTTGAAAGAATTTTAAATGTTTAATGAGCTGCCATTTTAAGTGTTCCAGCAGGTGCATCTTGTCAAAGACATCATAGATAGGATTTCTATATCAGGTAGAAAACTGAATTATATAATCACTCCATGTTGCCACATGTTCAATGATTTGGGGGTGGGGGAGAGGAAGTCTATATCTATTTTTTCATCAGTGTAAGGAATTATCAGTGAAGAAAGACCCTTTCTACCAACATGAATCAGCAACTATTTTGCGTCTCCTAGTCTTAGAGTTACCTGGAACAATGAGGGGTTGATTTACCTAGTCAGAAAGTGTCAGAGATAACTTCAATCTAGGACTTTTAAATTCTGACACTAATCACTATGCTACCCTTACTTCTTGTGAACGACAGAAGGACCAAATTGTACCTAGTTGCTTATTTTGTTTAAATCTCATTCCAAATGCTTATCTCATAAACAACTGTAGGTTATGTGTGTATGTATGTGTGTATATATGTGCATATACAGACTTATTTTTTAAGCATAAGTTTTATTTTATCTTTGTTTTTAAACCATAATTAAGCAGAAAATGTCCATTTCTTTCATTTCATTAATTGTTTTTTACCTTATTTGTAAAATAATGTGGAGAAAGAAATAGCAAACCACTTCAGTATCTTTGCCAAGAAAACCCCAAATGGGGTCATGAAGAATTGGACACAACTGAACTTTCTCTTTCTCTCAAGGAACCTCATTAAAAACATTTCTCTCAAAAAGAGGTTGGGAGAATGTTTCCTTTCTCTGTTTTTGAGAATAATTTGTGTATTACAAGTATTATTTTTAAATATTTGATGGAATTCACTTGCTAATTCACCTACACTTGGGTGTTTCTTACTTTAGTAGTTCATTTCTGGCTTGCTAAATTTCATTTCTGCAACTGCATTAAAGATCTCAATTTCATGTTCCATTAGTTTAATTATATTATATTCTTTGTATGTAATCACTCCTTTTAAATCCTCAGTTTCCCAGAATAAAATCATTTATAAATCTCTTATAAATCTTACAAATAATATTTTTTCCTGTTTGTGATTTCACCTTATCTGGTTTTAATTTTACCAATTTGATCTTTACCTCTCCTCAATTTTCATAACCTTTTCAAAGAAAAAACACTTTTAATTTTGCTTACGATTTCCATAGTCTCTTTGTTTATCCTCCTCTCCTCTGTCTCCTGGCTTTCTTCAAGTACCAGCTTTCTATATAGGAAGCCTTTCTCAAAACCCTTTAATTCTAGTTCCTTCTCTCTACTGATTATTTCCAATTTATCCTGTATATATAGCTTGTTTACACTTAGTTGAAGACGAGCTCCGTGAGAGCAGGAATTGTCTTTTGCTTTTCTGTCTTTTGGCCCAAGTCAGGGCCATCTCCAGATGTCCTGATCTATATCTTACTAATGGACCCAAATGGCTCCATAAGAGAAAGTGAGTATGGTGACTTTGCACAGCCCTCCCTCACTTAAATCCAATTCATTTGCATGTCATGGCATCACTTCCCTGATGTCATGGTCCTCTCCAAGAATGAAGGACAAACGACAACAATATCCCCAGTGTTTGGCACAATGCCTAGTAGATAACAGGTGCTTAATAAATGTCAACTGATTTCTCCTGTAACTTGAAAGATTTTTTTCTTTTGTGCTTATTTGAAGTTTGCAAATGTGCTAATGCCTTAATATTATTTTTAATAGTAAATTCATTTAATCAATCTTGCTTTTGTATTGTTATTGTGTTTTAGAAATAAAATTTTTTGGGCCACCTAGGTGGCGCAGTAAGTAGAGCCCTGGCCCTGGAGTTCAAATCTGACCTCAGACACTTAACACTTATTATCCATAAAAAGATAAATTTTATATATATACATATACATAAAATAATTTTTTTCCGTTGGTACTATTTCAACTGCTTCTCAAAATCTGGTATATTGTCTCATGATTATAATTTTTAACAAAATTATATATTATTTCTATGATTTGTTCTTTCATGAACTCATTAATCAAGATGCCATTATTAAATCTCCAATTTACACTATATTTTTGTTTGTATTTTTTGTTAACTATTATTTTATTGTTATTGCTTACAAAGGATGGATTTAATATTTCTGCTTTAAACAACTGTTTCTAATTTCTGTTCCCCAACACATTTTTATAAAGGTACTTTAAAGCTGGTACTAAGAAGTCATCGTAAGTCTTTCAGATTTGACCTCAATAATTGCTCAATTCTATACTCCTGATAATCCTTCAGTTATATTTTTCTCTAATATAAAGAAATGTTGACACTTACAATTATTTTATTATCTATCGACAATTTAGTTAATTTTTCCTATATTAAATTAGGTGCTATGCCATTCTAAACATAAATGTTTACCATTGATATCATTCATTGTCTAGTACCCTTGAGCATAATGGAGATTTCCATGTTATTTCTTTTGATGTTATGTATTAAAGATTTTGTTTTGTCTTTTTCTGATAGCATGATTCAAGTTCCTATATTTTTGGAAATAACTTGATGTACAATAAATTTTGTTCAAGTCCTTGATATTCATTCTTTGTATCTTTATTTTACATATGTTTCTTATATGTAGCTGATAGCCTTCCATTTTTCTTTTTTTCCCCTTTTGTATTGGTTTTTATTCTCTTTTTAAGATAGTACTTTGTCCCCATGTTAATTTTATTTAGGCTTCTTTAATGCTGCCCCATTCCCACAGGTTCTGTCCCCATTTCTACTTATCTGTTCTATACCAACTTACATGAATTTACTTAAATTCATTATTTATTTTATTTTCGTTTCATTTATTTGTTCCTCTCCCTTTTTTTCACCTTTCCTGTGCCCATCCAGCTGATCATGTATAGCTCAAAATCTGCAAATTTTCCCTCTGGCCAGCTTCTTGGTTTAAGTAACATTTCTTTTGTAACACTCCTTTATAAGAAGCTTTCATTTATTTTGTCCTCTGTTCTCCCTTCTACTATTCTATTCTGAATGTTAAAGGCTGGCTTAGGGATTATATTCTTACTTGTTCCTTCTTATTCTGTCCCTCAGGAGAGCAGAGCTTCTTGAATACCAAATCTGAACTCCCTTTTGAATTCTTTTAAATTACTGCGACCGTAGCTCTCATCCCATTCTCATTTTTAAACCTGAACTGCCTTGTAGACATTCTAACTCAAGAAGGAAGCAATACTGAGAGGTAGGACTTACTCTTGTGTCCCAAGTAATGAGGCCTAGTACTATTCTCTACCCTTACTATGATTCCATGGACAATTTCCCCTATCTCTGGATCTATGTCCCCCTGGGTGTTGCCTGCCTGTAGTGATTTATACATTCTTTTCTATTCCACAAGGATTAAGCAGGAGATAAGGTGTTCTTTCAGGGGAAATGGACTACTAACATGAACAGTTTCCCCAGAAAAAAAAAAAAACAACAACATTATAAAGGCACCCCTCTCTTAAAAAAGACAAACAGTTCCCTATTAACTGGAAATTTCTTTAGTGATCCCTTTTCACTCCCTATTCCAAACCCTGCCCTCTAGGGATTTTATCCCACTCTACCAGAAAGATCCCCTGCACTGTTGCTGAAAGACTAAAAAAACAACCCATTATTTTCCCTTCTTTGCTCACCTCTAGATTATGTGGAAGTGCATCTTCACCTCTCCTTTTTTCCTTTTCACACATTTTCCTATTGTATCACCTCTTTTACAAAAGATGACCCACTAGAATAATATTTATAGTTCATAGCATATAAATTTGGCTTTTCCTTTTCCCCTTCTGATTTTCAAGGTTCTTCAAAAACTTTTATACCTGAAAGTCCTTTTGGTTCCTGAATTATTCCTCTTCCTTAAGTCTCAATTTGCTATCTTTTTTTTAAAAAAAATCTATAAACATGAGAATGGATTGTATTATTAATTATTTTCTTTCAAACAGAACTAACTTACTTTTCTTTAGCTTTTCTTTTTAAAAATCCTTTGCAAGTCAAATATTCTGTTGGCCTTTTTAAAAAAAAATTCTTGGGCAAGAATGCTTCATTCATTGATTGCTTTGTCTTAAAAAAACTTTCCAGTATATTTTAAGTTGTAGGCTGAGCTTCTTTTTTGGAAGGGTCTACTCTATTCTTTTTTCTGGTTTTTCATGACTTTGGAATAATCTTGGGTTATTTAAAAGGACATTCCTTCACAGATGATGGTCTTTTCCTGGCTGGTTGAAAAAATATGTTCCCTGCTATTATGAAATTTATTCAGTACCTAAATGGGAGTTGCAAGCATGGAATCTTTCTATGGAATTTGTATAGTTGAATGATTGGTTGGTTTAATAAAACTTCTGATGAATTTTCTCATGTCATTTCCTGAAGTGTGGCATTCTAGTGTTTTGATTTAGCTTGTTCTTCTGGGAGAATCATGATCCATGAGTTATCCTTTTAAGAGCTTCTGTTTCCTTGGAAAGATTCTTTTTTGGCTGTTGTAAATTCTGTATTGATTGATCAGTGTTCTTTAATGGTGTTTTGTGGGCTTTGACTTCCAATCAAACCTAATATTTTCTTTTAAAAGTTTCTTTTCTCTTTTTAGGCATTCTGGAGTTTCTTGCTGTTGTTATAAGGTAACTTTTTTTTAAATGGATAAAGATTAAGAGAAAGTCATTGGATTTGGCAATTAAGAAATTATTGGTGTTTCCCAAGTAGAATACACAATACCAAACGAGACAACCCATAGGAATAAAGAAGATACAGCTGAGAAAAGCACAATTACTCTGTGAGCTTACAGATGCCAGCTGCTTTAATTGTTCTTCTTCCCTCCTGGTTGCACACAGTGCAGGCTCACTGGACTATCAGTCACATAAACTCCTTTATAGGCAGATAGATAGGGGGCAGGCTATGATTTCCTGCCAGGTCCTAGTCCCTTCTCTACATCTTCTCTCAGTGTGGGCTATGCTGCATGGTTAGCCATGGCTTCTCCTCTCCAGGTGGGCAGGTAAGCATTCCCTTGCCATCCCAATACACTCCAGTTTATTACAAGAGCAATAAAAACTTTGTATTTTATAAGAACTACATTTTTCAAACTATCCTTTTACTAGAGAGCCCAAGCTGCAACAAAGGTGGCAGTTTATTTGTCCAGACTCCTTTCTACTTCCTGGCTTCTGTTTGTTTTAGGAGATTATGCACTAAGAAGAGCCCAAGAGGATAAGAAGTAAGAATGAAAGAAAAAATTTCAGGTGCTAGAGTAAGAGGAGAGAGAGGCAGAAGTGGTGGCTATTCCTGCCGATGGGTTTAGGCTTAGCCTATCACTCTCTCAGATCGCTAGTCCTGTTCCCAACAACCCTGCCCCACCCCAACCCACAATCACTCCCCACAACTCACTGGACAGCTTAGAAGCAAATGAAGGCCTTACACCACCAGGAGAAAAGGGCCTTTTCAAGCATCGGGAAGCACACCCAATGTCCTTTTCCCTAACAGAAGTATGTTACCTCCTGGAGCTAGGACTTCTTCACCAGAAACTATGCTACCATCTTCAAATCAGGGAAGATGAAAATTTACTCATGTACTTTCAATAAAAACATTTGAATAGTTGAGTAAAAAAAAAAAAAGAAAAAATTAAGTATTCTAAAAATAAGTAATTTAGTAATCAGAGCCACTCCTATTTGGATTAATATTTCTTTGTGAGGCACCTTTTTTCAGCTCTGAAAACAATAAAAAAACAAATACTGAATTAAACTAAACTTTAAAGAAAATATTAAGCCACTGTATGTGTAAACCAAGATTTTAGATAGTCTTTGACTTGATTAGGAATACATAACACATTCCCCTCTTTCTTCTTCCCTCACCTTTCCTCTTTTGTGTGCTTTCCCATTCTACAATGTGGCCTCCCAAAAAAATGATTCACTCGTAGGGAGGTGTGGTGAGGTCTGGCCAATGAGGTTTCAGGTCTCTTTCTCCATCATCACTTCTGCTGGACTTCTGCCTTCACCCTTGTCTCCTCACGTACATTCTGAAAGAAATTTATTCTCCATCTTCTCTCTGTTGTTATTTTAGTGTTATTGTTATCCTTGGATGCTATATTTATTAACCCTTTTTGTATTTCTATTGTGTGAGGTATTTAAGAAGTAGATGATTTCTTTAAGTCTGATTTTCTTTCTAAGGATGTTTTGAATGTTTCTTTTTTTATTGGATCTCTGTCTTGTTTCACTGTTCAG
The DNA here is from genome assembly GCA_011680675.1 of Gymnobelideus leadbeateri. Classification (NCBI taxonomy): domain Eukaryota; kingdom Metazoa; phylum Chordata; class Mammalia; order Diprotodontia; family Petauridae; genus Gymnobelideus; species Gymnobelideus leadbeateri. The sequence goes on along the minus strand of WOXC01008431.1, from coordinate 58,739 downwards.
ATTTGCAGAGTAGATCATCTTAGGTGGCATCTTTAGCTTTTTTGCTTTACAGAACACATTATTTCATTCCTCTTCCAGTTGCTGGTAGGGGCAGAATCATCCTGTTACTCAAATTTCCTTTCTTTCATATTTCACAAGGTCGTTCTCCTGTTCTCTTATAGAATTGTTATTTCTCAACAGAACCGTTAGATTTAACTATTATGTGTCTTAAGAGTTTGCAGCTTTGATTTGTTTTTACTTTTCCCTCTCTCTCAAGGCAATCTGTGAATTTTTTTATTTGTACTTTGTTTTCTGTGTTTAAAAATTCTGATCAGTTTTCTTGTATTATTTCTTGCATATATACACCATAAACACGTAAACAAGATAGGGGCGGCTAGGTGGCACAGTAAGAGCCCCGGCCTCGGAGTTGGGATGACCCGAGATCAAATCTGGCCTCAGAAAATGAGCACCCACGCATAAATAATGACTAGCCGTGTAACCTTGAGCAAGTTACTTAACCAAAAGTAGTGTTTGGGTTTTTTTGACTTGAGTTCTTCTAGGAGATTTATACTCCTTAACTTTGTATCTAGAGAGCCTGGCTTCAAGACCACTATTTTGCTTGTATTGGGTTCATGCTTTATTTTCAATGATTTATTGTTTCTCCTGGACCTTTCTTCACTTTGATGATTTTTGTATTCCCAATCATTTTGGTAGGTAGTGCAAACATCCTTATACCCAATTTATAGATAAAGAACTGAAGTTTAGGGAAGTCTTGTGACATGCTGAAGGTTTCACAGGCAGGTAAGGAGGGTTTGGACGTAAAATTTAAACCCAGTCTCTTTTCTTCATGTTTAGGTCAGGTTTTCACACCACCAATGACTGACAGTGGTTACCTCAGACTAATACACTCTAAATCATTTAACCCTATTACAAATTATTTTAGATAGATAGATATTTATTCTAATTTCACAAAGCTGAAGGAAGGTTTTATAACTTCTTTCAGTTCTAATGCTCAATAACCTTCATCATTTGTAAATTTGCCCAATTATATAATCTATATTCACCCCAATTGGAGGTATAGCTCCTTTTTCCTTAGCAGGTATAGAGAACAGATTGGGCTTTTCACCTAGACAATTCAAATTAATAGGTCCAGTGCTGAAAATAAACTTTCTAGACTGAGAAGGGGCCAAGATATATTTAGAACTTCTCCAAAATAAGAATGGGTTTCAAATAAGAATGGGTTTAGTACTGACAATACAGCTCTGACAATGGAAAAGTTAGATAAAAACAAAACAAAAATACTAAACATTGCTATGTTGAGTCAATAAACAGTTTCAAATCACTTAGTATAATGCTAGAAGCTTGGTTGCAAAAAAGACCCAAGAAAGCATGCATGTGATTCTCATTCTACCCAAAGACAAATTCAAAACAAATATTCTAAAAAGTGCAGTGCTCGGGGCGGAGCCAAGATGGCGGAGTAGAAACAGCTCCTCCAAGCCTCTCTGCCCCCAGATTCCCCCCAAACTATGTAAAAGGGGACTCTGAACAACTTCTGGAGCCCCAGCACCCACAGAACGACACAGAGAAGCTAACCTCCCGCTGAGGACAGCCCAGCAGCCCTGCAGGAAGGACCAGCGCAGAGGTCTGGGGCCTGGCAGCGGGCAGAGCGCAGGAGCCAAGCCGAGCCCAGGTCCGCGTGAGCCGAGGTTTTAGCCCCAGGGCGGCAGGGCCAGCAGCCGGCTGGAGGAACCCCAGAACACCAGGAGCTGTGGCGACTCCAGAATTATCAACATAGACTTGCCTAGGACAAAGTAAGAGGTTAGTGTCCTATGGACTTTGGGACCTGTATTTGGGGAATGCGTCAGCTCCCTCCCCTGGGGGCTAGAAGCTGCTGAGGAGACACGCCACTTTGTAGTTTTCAGAGGCATTTCCGGCTCCCAGCCTACAAATCGTGGGGAGATCCAGCGATCAGTCTTGGGGGTAATCGCTCTTGCTTTAACCTCCCTGGATCTGGATTGTGATCTAGGGTGGAAGTTGTGGGTGGGTTTACAGCTTGCCAGAAACGGAAGTTGCCCCCCACACGTTCGGGACGAAAATTCCTCTATCTGGCCTTAAAGCCATAGTGTGGCAACAAGCCCAAAGTCAAGCAATTAAGTGGCAACATGCCAAGGCAAAGGAAACAGAAAAATGCAACCCTAGACTCCTATTTTGGGGGCATAGAGCGGGAAAAGGACTGTGAGGTCAGAAGTCCTGCTCCAAAAGCCCCAGGGGAAAACATGAGCGGGTTGCAGGCCATAGAGGACCTTAAGAAGGACTTTAAAAATCAAAAAAGAGAAGTGGAGGAAAAATTAGAAAGAGAAATGAGAAGGATGCAGGAAAAGTATGAAATGAGGATCAACAGCCTGACTGAGGAAAACAACACCTTAAAAAATAGACTAGCTCAAATGGCAAAGGAGGCCCAAAAGGGCAATGAAGAGAAGAATGCCTTAAAAAGTCGAATTTGCCAGATGGAAAAAGAATCTCAAAAGTTCACTAAGGAGATTCATTCCTTCAGAGTTAGACTGGAGCAAATGGAAGCTAGTGACTTTATGAGAAATCAAGATGCTGTTAAGCAGATCCAAACAAATGAAAGATTAGAAGGCAATGTGAAATATCTCATGGGAAAAACCACTGACCTGGAGAATAGATCCAGGAGAGACAATTTAAAAATTATTGGACTACCTGAAAGCCATGATCAAGGAAAGAACCTAGAAATCACCCTTCAAGAAATTCTCAAGGAAAACTGCCCTGATGTTTTAGATCCAGAGGGCAAAATAGAGGTTGAAAGAATCCACCGATCACCTCCTGAAAAAGATCCCAAAAAGAAAACTCCCAGGAATATTATAGCCAGGTTCCAGAATCCCCAGATCAAGGAGAAAATACTACAAGCAGCCAGGAAGAAACAATTTCAATATTGTGGAAACACAATCAGAATAGCCCAGGACCTGGCAGCTTCTACACTGAGGGATTGAAGGGCATGGAATACGATATTCCAGAGGGCAAAAGAACTGGGACTCAACCCAAGGGTCACCTACCCAGCAAAACTGAGTATTTTGTTTCAGGGGAAAATATGGTCATTCTGTGGAATACAGGACTTTCAAGCATTCTTGAGGAAAAAACCAGAATTGAATAGAAAATTTGACATCCAGACACAGGAAGGAAGAGATGCCTGAGAAGGTAATCGGGGAAGAGAGATTTAGGGGAACTTATCAAAGTTGAACTATTTTCATTCCTATATGGAAAAGCAATAACTGTGACTGATGATATCTTTCTCACTATGAAAATAATGGAAGGGTGTGTGGTCGTATGAATACATATGTGAATGTGTGTGTATATGGTTACAGTTATATATGGATAGAGGGCATAGGTTGAATTTGTTGGGAAGGGAGAACACTCAAGGGATGAAATTATGAGGTGAGAGAGGAAAGTGGCAAGAGGAGATGGGGAGAGACATGGTAGGGTAAACTATCTCATGTAGGGGAAGTGGGTGCAAAGGAGGGGGAGAATAAGGAAGGCTAAAAAGGCAAAACCACATTCACATTGAATTTGGTTCAGGGAGAAAATGACATACATACTAAATGGGATATCTCAACCTGCAGCAGGATAGGGGGAAGGGGGATGAGAGGAGGGATGATGGATGGGAGGGCATCCTTGGGGGGGAGGGGAGGTTGGAAGTATCCACTATAGAAGAGGGACAGGATCATGTAGGGAATGGAACAGGTGAGGGGTGGGATGAGTGGGAGGGAATTATAAGCAGCCTTGTACAATATATCTACTATGATAATGTTTTGCATAGCTACTACATGTACAACATATACTGAATTACTTATCTCCCAAGAAGGAATGGGTGACAAGGGAGGAAGGAAATGGATCTGAAATTCGAGGTCTTAACATTAAATGTTTTAAATATATATAAATACTATTATTAATACTCTTTTGCTTGTAATAGGGAGATAAGATGTGCAGGCATTGGGACACAAAGATTCACCTTCCTCTAATGGAAAAGTCGTAGGGGGTATGGGAGAAGGTATGGGAGAGAGCAGATTGGAGGAAGCGATATCTTGTGGGACTGCTATTCTGGGAGGTTGGGTAGGGGAATAACGGGGGGAAATGATTGTAACTCAAAATCTGGCGGAAATGAATGATGTAAAACAGAAGTTAATAAAGCATTTGTTTAAAAAAAAAAGTGCAGTGCTCAAATAAGCAAGCATTTATAGCTGTTGTTAGCATATAAGAAAAGAAAAACTTATCTGTTTCATTCTGGCCTTACTCCCAAATTGGCTGTGCATACTGAAGTAAAAGATAAAAAATAAAATTCTTTATTTTAGGAGCACCTGAAAGATATCTACAACAGAGAAGCCCTTGCTTAAAACAGGGAAAAGGACTGGCAAGGCACTCTTTAGATCATAATGACTGTCTCTTCAATTTCAACAATTTTAAATTCTAAGGAAAATGACAGAGGTAGAAACAATGCAGTCATAGCTGGGATTTTTAGGGTTTCCAGGCAATTACTACATAGTGATCCTTGTTAATAAATCCATAACTAGGTCAGAGCTTCAGAATTAGCACAGTATTTGAAATAGTAAGCATTTAATAAATGCTCTATTTATATTATATTTATATCCATTAGAAGATGAATATTCCTGGTTGTGATATTAAGCTGTTCAGTACAGAAATGTATATGACTTGTAGATTTTTTTCAGTGGTTCTTCCTTCATGACAAAAGGTAGGAAAAAAGCTATCCTTACAAAGTGGGTCATCCTGCTTTCAAATTTCACTAGAAAATAAATATATTTCAGCTATGAAAAATTTGGACATCAACACCAACATAGTAAATACAACTGGACAGTCATAGTATGGCTTCTTCCACCTTCTCGTTCTTTGCCACTGAGTAACGATTCCTGTCAGTTACTAAGAGGAATGACAGCCTCCCGAAAAAGTCAATTAACTCTGGCTCACAAGAGTAATCCAGCCACAATTCATGAAAACTTACAGAAAGTTTTAAGCCCCCCAAAACCTGCTTCATATTCAGAAGCTCTCTGTTGCAATACAGAAGTTATAATGAGAAATAATCTACTCCAACATGCAAAAATATAACCTCTTATTGTGCCCCCAGCAATGCAAGTTTTATGTTCTAATGAAATTAAAAGCTATTTTTATCCATATTTCTTCTAGATTACCTAGACAAGATCCTATAAATGGAAAGATTATTACATCCAGGTAATGTCATAGAACCTCTAAAATTACCTTCAAAACAATCACATATTTTTATTTCTACTTTTTTTTTTCTTAAATTGTAGCAAATGAAATTCTAGAAGATCTGGATCCAAATGAGCTCTACTATTTAACTGTATTTTTCCCTCTATTGGCTTCCATTTCTATACTTATGAAATAAGAGGAATGAATTAGAATCAGGGTCGGGGAACCTGAAGCCTCGAGGCCATATATGGCTCTCTAGGTCCTAAAGTGTGGCCCTAAAAGGATTTGTTCTGTCAAGTTTGGAGGTCTTTTCTGCCTCCATTTATAGGATGCAGAAATTAATCTAGAACAGTTGCATGTATTTCTATCAATACTACTGAAATTAAAACAAGGTCTTTTAAGAGTAGGACTCAGTGGTAAATTTATTGGACTAATGATTACATCTGGGGAGCCTCTGCAAGGAGATGTTCATAGTTAAATAAGGGAGAGGCTGAGAATGAGGATCTGGGAACCAAAGATTACATAACAGTATGGAAGAATCTTTGTTGGAAACTGAACAGAAATATGTCCAAAACAAAGCTTAAATTCTGTGTCTTTACAATTAGGAATAGATCTTAAATAGAACATGTTCCTTAGGAGCTTAGGTACAGGGAGAAAAAGGTAAGGAAACATCCTATGCTGCCTACAGAAGAAAGTTCCACTATCCATGTTGGTAATCATAAAATTCATTCTATTTGAATACATGCATGCATATCCCTAGTGTTTAAAGCACATAATAGCTTGAATACAGTAGGCTTGTAATAAATGCTTAATGGATTTGTGAAAGGGCCCCCTGAACTTATTTTTTTGAGTTGCAATGAAGCCTCCCTGAACTAACATAATTGATTTTTTCCAAAAGAATTCTACTAAATGCTCAGTGTGCCCTTGAAGTCAAGTCAACTACAAACCTGGCTCCAGTTAGTCTAGCCCAGACTAATAAACTGTGCAGGGAGGACCTTTTCAGATAAGCAGAACACCCTCCCTCCATGGTCCAGCAGTTCCCAAGCCCTCCTGCTCCTTCTCACTCCCAACTCACCTACTTCTCCATTCCTCCTCCCATGACTTGCCCCCTTCTCAGTGAAATTCTTAAATATCCAAGGCTTTGACTGCATTGTTGGTCTCCTTTGTACTCTGTATGAGAGGGGAACCAGCATGCATATTACTGTTTTCTCTTGTAATAAAATAAGTTATCATTCAAGTCTTTGGGAGTTGTGATGTTGAAATGTAGCTTCTTATATTGAGAAATTGCAAGATCTATTCTTAAGAGTAAGAAGCCAAAAACTAAAATGAAGTCACCCTAATATCTCAGGACAGAGTGGAAATAAGGCACACAAATATGTTACAGAAAGACGAGGATCAGTGGTACAGCATCAAAAAGAGTATTTGTAAGGGTTTGACTAGATTTCACCAAAATGAATAAGAAATGACTTATGGGAAAATTCCTTTAAGGTGACTATCAGAAATTGGATGATATAAGGGAGGTGAAAGGAAGATGAAGAAATTACGAGAGAAAATGAAAGATGTACAAACTAGGCACACTTTCATTTATTTCTTTCATATGTAGAAAATATTCTGGGATCCCATTATAATGCTATTCTCCATAAAGGAGAATTCAACATTAAAAAGGTCTTTTTTGGGCCACATCTAAGTGCAGTTGATAACAATATCCCCCACATACCAAAATTAATCTAATTCCATCATACAGAAGTATATGAGATACCAATGTCCTAAGTAAAGAAAAGACAATGGAAGGGGCTTAGTAGACGTTACTACTATAGAACAACATGTAAACCAAAGAGAGAAAAAATGAAATATCAGCACTGTAGTCCAGTATTTCACTTGCATCTCTTTGTTTTCTTTATCTATGGTTATGGGCAACAAATTTTATCAATTCAATGATACTTGTTTTCTTAATTTCCATATTTTAACTAACTTTTATTTCCTTTTTGACTCCTACTTTTATCATATCTGTTAATCATATAATAAAATGAAATTGTCAGACATTAAACAATGAATTTTGTTTCTGGTAAATTTATTCTTTGTTCAACTCAAACGGAAGATCTCACTGAATGAAATGAAAGATCATTTCATAAAAATAACAAAAAAGGTAACCTACTAAGGTTGTTACCACCTAGGCTTGGCTAATTTTTTTCCTTAGAAGATGATGAAACTATTCCAATATTTAACTGGTCCAGAAGACTAAGGCTTGAACATTAATTTAGCTTTATAGTTACCTAAATATGTAAAGTTTGGCAAGGATGAGACAGAGGGTCCTTAGATTTGATACATGCTTCCAACCAAAAGGGTCACCATGGCAAATGCAGAGTTCTACTCAAATGGATCAAAGACATAACTTTGCTGAAAAGACTTTCCATACTATTGCTAAGTAAACTTCTACCTGGTAAATGTTAGCTAGTTTCCTTTCATTATAATTACAAACTTATGACAGGATAAACCTGAGTCAGAGCTGCCTGAACCAGAAGAAGTGGGAAATTATTTTCAGTTTTTGCTCTAAAATGCTATACATAAGAAAAATTAATTCACACTATGCCTGCCTTTCTGCAACCTTCAGAACAACAACAACAAAACTCCAATAATATTTGATTGTGCATGAACTCACAAGAAGCAATGGTCATTATACTGCCTTCATCATTTGTATCTATATAGTTACTACTTGAGTGTTTTAGAGAGATTCTTGGAATAAAACTTAAATCATTTCTTCAACATACTAGAATTTAGTTCTCACTAAAAGGCAGTTTAAAGGATTATTAAATTTTCCATTTGGTGGACCATACAAGAGAACTGAGGGATTATTTTCAACAAAACTGAAAAAAAATGGATCTAGTTATATTTAGAGCATTTTCTACAATGTTTTTCTATGAGTGTTCTAGTGGTAAAATTTTAAAAGACATAAAACACAGAAGAAAGTACCCAGATGAAGGCTGAGGAATGGATTTAAATTAAGAAAACAATCAAATTTTAATGTGTATCTACTCATTCAGAATTTTACCTTCCATTCAGGAATCTGAGTGAAGCCAGCCAAGGGGGATAAAAGAGAATGACTGGCTTGATTTTTTAGAGATAATTAACCTTTTCAGAGTACCCAAATAATTATTTAACATCTTAGAAAAATTAAATATTGCCCCAGTGAAATAGCTAATGCATATCCCAACAAAAACAGTTACTGCTATTTTTCATCTACAGGATTCAGGCTCAATCAATATGAGTAAATTGTCCTAAAAATTAATTACTTTCAAGATAAAAATGAGTACATGTGGAGGCTAAGCAAGTTGTACAGAACTCTCCTGGAGTGCTACTTCCAAGGAATTCTTTTTTTGTTTCCAGGAAGCCTTCTGACCTTATTTCCCAGTTACCCTTTTCCCCAACTGCCACAGGGATAACAATCTCTTTTTTTTTTTTGTCTTTTGGAGGGCACTTGGGGTTAAGTAACTTGCCCAAGGTCACACGGCTAAGTTTTTGTTTGTGTGTGTGTTAAGTGTCTGAGGCCGGATCCGAACTCAGGTCCTTCTGACTCCAGGGCCGACGCTCTACTCACTGCGCCACCTAGCCACCCCTATAACAATCTCTTTAGAGAACACAGAGATATAGCATAGTCTAAGCACTTATACGATACTTCTTATAATACCCAACTCTCAGCCTTGAAGCCCATCAATCCTGCATGTTCAGAAATTCTGATTTCCTAACTCAAGTAAAGCAACTACAACAAAGGAAAAGTGGGTACAAAAAGTAAGCAGGATAATATAAAAATTAAGATCTATGGTTTCCCTCCCCCCATTTTCCAGCTTAGAGTGAGATATTAATATGAACCAGCAGAGCATCCCTAATGGCTGACAGTGGCTCAGTCCAACAAGTCTACTGCTTCTCAGACTCAAATCCAAGTCAGAAATTTGCAGAACTCAGAGCAAGGGGACAGGATCATATTTAGCCATGGATCATATCCTACAGCAGCACTGAAAGGTTGCAAGTATCCAACCTAAGACATCTCTGAGAACCTGGAATAATACAACATTCAATATCCTATCAAAGCAACAAGACCAGCCTTGATTTTTCCTCTATAACGGAGTAAAACCTGGCCCTAAAAAAGCCTTTAGTCAGAAAGTAGGTTGAAAGAATGGCCAAACACACAAATAAAGACTATTTGTGCCCAATGTGTGGTAGAACATTCTGAGCTCATATGGATCAGTTCAGTCACAGTTGGACACACTGTACCTTGACTCCAACATAGGGATGTCATTTTGGTTCTCTTCAAGAACAAAAGACACACCACCACCACCACCATAAAAAATAATTATGGTGGCAGGCACTCAAGACACAGACCCCAAAGAAGAGAACAATTTCAAAAATCTAGAAGCAAAGTCAATAAGAAACACATTTTGGGCACAAATAAATCTAGAATTTCTGGGAGATGAAGCAAGCATTAAAAAAGGGGGGGGGCAGAATAGTCAAGACATGTTTTGATAAGTGAAATGAGAGAGTTTAGAGAAAAAAGTGAAAAGAAATTTAAATTATAGAGGAAAGAACTGGAAAGGGAACTGATAGCTTAAAATAAGAAGTATGAAATATCATCATGAACTCCTTGAAGATTAGAAGAGACCAAAAAGAAACAATGATGACTCTGTGAAACAATAGGAAATATCAAAACAAAATTGAAAATTGAAAAAAATAAAAGATAACGTAAGGTATCTTACAACAAAAGCAACTGACCTGGACAGCAAATTGAGAAGAAAAACTTTAAGAATCATTGGATTAGGGGGAGGCTAGGTGGTGCAGTGAGTAGAGCGCCGGCCCTGGAGTCAGAAGGACCTGAGTTCGGATTCGGCCTCAGACACTTAATGCACACACAAACCCTCCAAAAAGCAAAAAAAAAAAAAAAAAAGAATCATTGGATTAACTGAAATCTATGATTAAAAAAAGTCTTGATATTATATTTCAAGAAATGATAAAAGAAAATTGCCTAGACCTCTTAGATTTGGGGGCAAAGTGGAAACAGAAAGAAACCTCTTCACAATCCTGAAAGAAATCCCAAAACGAAAACTCCCAAGAACTTATAACTAAAATTCAAAGTTTCCACATCAAAGAAAAGAAAATACTGCAAACATCCAGAAGGAAAGAAACCAAGTACCAAGGAGGTACACTCAGAAACAGAAACAGTTAAGCAGTCACCATTAAAAATGACCAGAGAGCTCAGAATATCATATTCCAGAAGGCAAAGGTTTATGACCAAGAATAACTTACTCAGTAATACTGAGTATAATCAATCATACCAGGGGAAAAAATAGATCTTTAATGAAACAGAGGATCTCAAACATTCTTAATGAAAAAAAACAAAAACAAAACTAAAGCAATGTAGAAACTCTGAAGTTCAAACATAGAAGGAAAAACATAAAAAAGTAAACATAAATGAAGAATGATAAAGAACTAAATAAGGAAAACTGCTAATATCTCATCTTAATGAGATGATATGTGTGTCCCTCCTGAACTTTATTATCATCAGGCATAACAGAAGGAATCTGATTAGACAGAAGGCATGGAAATAGTTTTGTTACATCCTGATGATCTTAAAAGGAAGAATGGAAAGAAAGGCAAGAGGAATGTAATGCAGGGAGGGTAGAAGGGGTGGGATACTGAAAGGAAAGGAAGGTTACGAAAAATTATCTCACATAATCAGGTTGCATGAGTAGAAGCACATACAAATAAGGAAAGTATACGAATGGGAGTAAGTGGCTGAAACATGAACTTCATCTGAACTGGTCAAAGAAGCAAAAAATATACACAAAAGTGGGAAAAGAAATACATTTCATTCAATAAGACAATAGGAGGGAAAGGGGATAAGAGAGAACAGGGAAATAAAGGGTAGATTAAAGAAGGAATTAATCCTAAGCAAAAAAACTCCCAAACTCTAAAGATGTACAAAAAGATATATAACTCTTTTTTTGAGGCAGCAGAGAATTAGAAAGGAGAATGAACAGGTTACTGTACATAAATGTAATAGAAAACTATTGTGTTATAGCAAATGATGAAGGGTATGGCTTCAGAGAAACATGTGAAGACTTGTATTACTTGAAGAAAATTGAACAGGGCCACGAGAGCAATTTATACAATAACAATACTGTAAAAACAAACAACTTTGAAAGAATCTGAAACTATGATCAGCATAATGACCAACTACAATTCCACAAGACTCAAGATGAAACATGCTATTCCAACTCCTGAAAGAGGAGAAAGGAAAGTAAAAGAAAGAGTAAATCAAGACACACATACATGTATATATACTCATACGTGGCCAGCACAGAAATTTGTTTTGCTTGGATTAGGGGGCAGCTAGGTGGTACAGTGGATACAGCACCAAACCTAAAGTCAGGAGGACCTAAGTTCAAATCAGGTCTCAGACATTTACTGGGGGTGTGACCCTTGACAAGTCACTTAACCCCTATTGCCTTGAAGACAGGACAGGGACAGGGACAGAGGAAGGGGAAAAGGGAGGGAAAGGGAAAAGGAAAGAGAAAGGGGAAAGGGAAAGGAAAGTAAACCAATATTTGGTTATGGAAATATTATGAATTTGATAACTGTTTCAATAAATGTTTGTTGAACTGAATTTTGAGGATGTTTTTCTTAGGAACTAGCAATGAATGAAGACTTTAATCTGGGTGGTGAGTAAAGCTCAGGCTCTTATTTAATACTGACTAAATTACCAAAGATGTTGATTTTGTTATGTGACATTTATCTGTATTCAGGACTTTTAAATCTACTTCTCTAGCCCCAGTCTCTGTTGAACTCTAGTATTATATTTCCAATCAGATAACTTATTAGCACCTAAAATCCTGTCTTCCCTGATGTATCTAACATTTTTCTTACATTCAATTCTTACTGCCATAAACCACAGCTCAGGCTCTATTCAAGGTTTAGATGACAACAATAATCTAATGCTTTAACTGGTCCTCCATAGCTCCTAACTCTAGCCTTACAAAGTTATCCAGTTTCAAGAGTACTTGCTGATTTTGTCTCATCCTAAAAATATTCAATGGTTTTCCAATGTGTACCAAATAAAGTACAAGCTATATTCTAAAATTCAAGGCCCTCCAAAGTCTAGTCACAATTAATCTTTTAAGCCCTACCTTCCCCATACTGTAGTCAGTCTAAATTATTGGCCATTCCTTTAATATTCATTATGTCTGCCACCTCTCTTCATGAACAGAACAAGTCAGAAAGGAATTCTGAGGTTATATAGTCCATAATGAGAAGGAAACCCTTCTAAAACAGCCCTAAGTCCCCTTTCCATATGAAAGTCATCTAGATTCTTAAAGACAGTTATTATACCCATCAAGTACTTCCTTTTTGTGGCTTATGGTAAAGTTATATTTTCTAGCATACTTCTTTGAACTAGTATCTTAGGGTCCCTCTTCTCACAACTTAATATATAGTCTTGAGACTATTCAATTACACAAATCAACAAACATTTATTAATCCTCCATCATGACCAAGTTCATTTCAGTCACTTTTTAGTTTTGTCTGGTAAAGATGCTGGCGAAGTTTGTCATTTTCTTCTCAGCTCATTTTACAGATGAGTAAACTAAGGCAAAAAGGATTAAGTGCACAGTGAGTAAGAGCGCTGGCCCCGGAGTGGGGAGGATCCGGATTGATTCTGGCCTCAGAAAATGAGCACCTACACATAAATGATGACTGGCCATGTAACTTTGAGCAAGTTACTTAACCCCAACTGCTTCTAAAAAAAAAATGATTAAGTGGCTGGCAAAGTGTCATACAGTTAAGTTTCCCAGGCCAAATCTGAACTCAGGATGACAAGTCTTCCTGATTCTAAGCCCAGCACTCTACTCACTGTACCAACTGGCAGTTCAATCATGAACAAGGTGATGTTGTAATTTAGGCTAACATTATTTCCTTCTTTATCACCCTACAGATTTACCTTCTTCCTATTCAAATTTATTTCTCTTGGAAGACCTGCAAGATTTCTTCTGTTCCCTCTGAGAAGAATGTTCTCTTCTCATAATCACTTACTAAAATATTACATGTTCTTTAAAGCTCAACTAAAATGCTATTGATTTCATAATCTCTGCCCTAGATCAACCTGGTCATTTATGATTCTTTTTTACTCCATACTGCTAACTATACCTTGTTAATACCACTTGTATGGGATTATCAGAGAAAGTCTTTTATGGCAGCTATTTTCGCATATGGCACTTCACCTCACATAACACAGAACTGTTTTGTACATAGTAACGTTTGTTGCAATTATCGGCATTCCTAAGATACTTGGACTTGTACAAGACATGGTCCCTGAACTGAAGGAGTATACAATTCAGAAAGGGAAATGACATAAACATAAATAACTAAAATCAAAAGGTCACAGACAGAAAGAGTTTCAAGAGGCCATCTGGTCCATTCCCTGCTACAAGGTAGGTAAAGACCTGAATCATCCCATGGATAATCTGTCTGATCTTTTTTTCAAAGTTCTTAAGGTTTGGAGAATTTGGAATCTGCTTTAGAAGAGAATTCTAGTATTAAATTACCTAAGCCCCTAAAAATAGCTTGTAGTCACAGAAGGACATAAATCTAAATCCTATCTCAGAAACTTAATAGCTGAGTGACTTCTCCCAGGCTCAGTTTCCTCATCTCTAAAATGAGTTTAGACTCAGGAGTCTCTAAGGTCCAATCCAGCTCTAAAATGATGACTCTGTGATTATATTTTGTAGCAAATTAAGCTAATCTATTTTTAAAAATTTTATTTGACAATTTTTTTGTTTTTAAATTTTGAGTTCCATATTTTCTCCCTCCTTTCACTACCTTCCCCAACCCACTAAGAAGGCAAGCCAAAATAATATCAATCATACATATCAAATCATGAGACACATTTTCATATTAGATGAATTCCAAAAACAAAAAAAGCAAGAAAATAATAAAGTGAGAAAATTATATTTCAATTTGCAACAAGAGTTCATCAGTTCTCTGTCTGGAGATAGACAGCATTTGTGCATTATGAGTCCTTTGGAATTGTGTCTGATCACTGTCTTGATCAGAAAAGCTAAGTCTTTCACAGTTGATCATCATTACAACACTGTTGTTACTGTGAATAATGATTGCCTGGTTCTTCTCATGTCCCTTTGCATAAGGTCATATATGACTTGCTGTAATGGAAATGCAGATTTGAAGATCTTCCCTGCCCCTAGGCCCTTTGATTGGCTTAAGAGACTTTGATTAACTTAAGTGACTCTGAGAACCTTCTTTAATTTGAAAGTATATTCTGCCTCCTGATAGGCTGAATGTGGTCACAGGGAGCCTGTGGTAGGAGGCTTGGTTTTCAGGAATGACCACACCTTGATGCTGTGTGATTGGGCAGTGGGTCAAGAGGATGGTTATATTCTCTGACCCAGGAGAAGACTATATAATCCCTGGTTTGAGGCTTTGCTTTGGGGCTCACTTTGAGAAGTGCTGTGTGATTTGACCAGATGAGACTCTGGGAAGCCGTTGTTGAGAGCCCCCCCGGCTTTGAAAACCCAGATGTTGATGCTTCCCTCTCTGGTAACTGTGATTTGGTATTGATATAATGGTTGGACAGTTTGGAAGCCTGTCTATTTGATCTGTCTGTATACTTTGAAGTTCGGGGTGCTTGCTGCTACACTTGCCATGTTTTCCCCACCACCATCCCCCAATCATTTTTTTAGCATGACGATCATATGCCAACTTGTTCAGTCATCCCCAAATTGATGAACACCCCCCTGATGTCCAATTCTTTGCCACCACAAAAGGAGCTGCTATAAATATTGTTGTACATATATGTCCTTTTCCTTTGTTTTGTTTGGGAGTATAGACTTAGTAGTGGTATTGCTGGGTCAAAGAACATGCAGTTTTATAACACTTTGGGCCTAGTTCCAAATTGTTCTCCAGAATGGTTTGACCAGTTTACTACTCTACCAGCAATTCATTTATGTACCTATCTTTCCCTCATACCCTCCAGCATTTGTCTTTTTTTTTTTTTTAAAGCAATTGGGGTTAAGTAACTTGCTCAAGGTTATACGGTTGCATTTGTCATTTCTGATAGGTGTGGTACCTCAGAGTTGTTTAATTTGCACTTCCCTTATGGAGTGACTTAGAACATTTTTTCATATGACTATAGATAGTTTTGATTTCTCCTGGAAACTCCTGCTTATATCCTTTGACCATTTATCAAATGGGGAATGGCTCTCATGTTTATAAATCCAACTCAGTTCTATACTCAGAATGTATTTGAGAAACTAAGCCTTTATCAGAAAAACACTGTAAAATTTTTTTTATTATTACTTCCTTTTCTATGGTACCTTTTAGCAAAACATAGTTTCCTTAATTCTCTCTTTTAATTAGGTCTATTTTTGCTTTTGATTTGTCTGAGATCACGACTGCTACGCCCTGCTTTTTTACTTCAGCTGAACCATAATAGATTCTGTTCCAGCCTTTTATTTTAACTCTGTACATGTTCTTCTCTTTCAGTGTGTTGTTTGTACACAATGTTTTGTAGATTCTCGTTTCTAATTCATTCTGCTTTCCACCTCTGTTTTATGGATGATCTTATCCCATTTACAATCACAGTTATGATCACCAAAACTGTATACTTCCTTCCATCCTATTTTCATATTTTTAATCTTCACTTTTTTTATCCTGCTTCTCCTTAAATTTGTTTTGCTTCTGACCACTTGACTCCCTTAATCTACACTCCCTTTTATCACTCTCCTTTCCCCCACCCTCCCATATCTCCACATATCTCTTATTCCCTTTCCTTCCTGTTTCAGTATTGGGCAATACAGATTTCTACACCAAACTGAGTGTGTGTGTGTGTGTGTTCAGTTCCTTCTTAAACCCATTCCTGATGAAAGCAGGTTTTCAGCACGAAGAGCCCTTCTCCCCTATCTAATTCCCCTGTGGTGGTTCTTCCTCTCTCACCTCATTTGTATAAATCATTACTCTTTTTAGCTCTTCCTAAGTGGTCTTACTTTTTAGAGTCATATACTCAGGTCTACCCCGATCTTCCTCATGAACTACCCGATTACTAATCACAGTCTTAGGTGTATTCTTTATGTTTTACATGAACAAAACATTAACAGTCTGTCCTTAATAGACTGTAACTAGTAATTCAGTATGTACCTGGTATTTCTTTAGGCTCTCTTTGTCAAATCTTCTATTAAATTAAGGTGTAGGGTTTTTTTTTTTTAACAAAGTCCTGAAAGTCTGACAATTCATTAATATGTCCTTTAAAAAAAATGCAGAATTATGCTTAGCTTTGCTGGGTATGATATTTCTGTCTGGAAGTTCAGTTCTTTTGCTCTTCCATGTAAAGAGTTCCAAGACCTGAAGTCTTTTAGTGTTGCTGCTGCTAGGTCTTGTGTGATCCTAATTGTGGCACCACCATATTTATGGAGTTTTTTTATTCCCTTGAGGCTTGTAATATTTTATCCTTGAACTAGAAGTTTCAGAATTTGACTATGATAGTTCTATGGGTTTTGGAATCAAAAGACAGTTATTATAACTATCGAGTACTTCCTTTTTGTGGCTTATGGCAAAGTTGTATTTTTTAGCATACTTCTTGTATGTGGTGATAGGTAGATTTTTCTATTTCTACTTTCCCCTCTCATTCTAATGCTTCAGAACAATTTTCTTCATTTTTTTTCTTGTATTTATGTATCAAGATTCTTTTTTTGATCATAGCTTCTAGGTAGTTAAATTATTTTTCATTTTTTTCTACTTGATCTGGTCGCCAGATCAGCTGTTTTCCTTATGAAATGTTTCACATTCTCTTTTTTTTTTCATTTTTATATTTTATTATTTCTTTTCTTTTTTTTTAAAAGCAATTGGGGTTAAGTAACTTGCCCAAGATTGTGTGATCTTCCCTGCCCCTAGGTTAAGTGTACCTGGAGCCTGTGGTGGGAGGCTTGTTTTTCAGGAAAGCCCACCTTGATACTTTGTGATTGGGCAATGAGTCAAGAACGTTGTTACATTCTCTGAGCCAGGAGAAGGCTATATAAACCCTGATGGGAGGCTTTGCTTTAGGGCTCACTTTGAGAAGTGTTGTGTGATTTGACCAGATGAGACTCTGGGCAGCTATTGAGAGCCCCCCCAGCTTTGAAAACCCAGATGTTGATGCTTCCCTCTCTGGTAACTGTGATTTGATATTGATGTATTTGATATTGGGTAGTTTGGAAACCTGTCTGCTTGATCTGTTTCTCTGTTTTGAAACTACTGTCTGTATACTCTGAAGTTTGGGGTGCTGACCTTTTTCCCCTGAACTAGGTAAATGATATATGTTTGTTTGATTAAAGTAAGCTTGTTAACCCATTTTGAGTTGCTTTCTTTTAGAAAAGCAGATCTAAGAATCTGTGTTTGCAGCTACCCTGGGGATGTTGGGGTGCTTGCTGCTACAGTATCTGAGGCCAGAACTAATCCTGGGTCCTCCCAACTCTTGGCCAGCACTCTTTTACTCACTGCGCCACCTATTTTATTATTTCTTGGTCTCTTATAATGCTGGATTCCTCTTGCCCGATTCTGATTTTCAAGGAGTCATTTTCTTCCCCAAGATTCTGGATCACTAGGGCAGCTAAGTGGTACAGTGATTACAGTATCAGCCTTGGAGTCAGGAGGACCTGAGTTCGAATCCAGCCTCAGATAACTGACACTTAATACCTGTGTAACCTTGGGCAAGTCATTTAACCCCAACTGCCTTACCTTTCCTGCTAAAAAGAAAAAAAAAATCCTGGATCTCCTTTTCTAAATTGGTTGACTTTCTTTTCATAATCTTGTTTTTCTTAGATTGTTCTTATTTATTTTTTAGCTTTTCCTCATTCTCATTTGATTTTTAAATTTTTTTTAAAAGTTCTTCTATGAATTCTTTTTGAGGTGACCATGTGACGTTACTCTTTAAGATGGAAGAAGGTTTTTTTGTCAGTATCCTCCTCTAAAGACAAACCCTAGCCTTCTCCATTCCCATAGTAACTCTCTATGGCTGCATTCTTTCTCCTTTGCCTATGTTGTTTTGGGTTTTTTGGTAGTAGTTCAATTTTTATAATCACCTCTAGTCTTGGGGTATGGGTGACGGTGCCTCTGTCCTCAGAGCCTCCTTCAGCTCTCCCCTCTGGCCTAGAACTGAAACCAAGAGATCCAGCCTTCTGTAAATGCCCATAGCCAGCAGCATCACCCTCCCACTGCTTCTGCACTCACCAGGCATGCACTGGTTCCTTTCTGCCTCTGCTGTGTCTCTGCAGCACAGCTGGGTCTGGCATTCCTTGTCAGCAGAGGTTTACTCAATCTTCCTTGGCTCAGACACCCAACACCTCTCACTGGCCTGGGGTAAAACTTCCTGTGGCTGGAGCCAAGGCAGCCTTCCAACCCAGCTAATCCCAGGGTTTGCCTCTGGTTGTTTAAGCAGACCTAGGATGGAGCCTGGATGTGTTTACTCTTTATAGGGACCAAACCTAGTCATGAGAGTTTTCTTCAGATCTTCTCTGACTGTTCCAGGAGGACCTTTGTTCTGTCCCTACTCTTATTGATTTTGGCCACTGTATGTTTGCCCCGAGGCACTACTTCATTTCTTTTGTGGGAGAAAATCTTGAGAGCTTAGAATTTGCTGAATTTACTTTGCCATATTCCCCAAATTCTCCTCTCAAGCTATGTTTTTATTAAGAAAATTTGTAGGTTATTTAGTTATTTTTTGCCTCTAGACTTGTATACTTGGTATCCTTGGTACCTGTGTTTATCCTGAGGGTTTTTTTTATTAATTAATTTTACCAGTCTTATTCCTGAATTGGAGCTTTTTTATTATAAGGCCTTTTGGAGACAGCTAGGTGGTGCAGTGAGTAAGAGCGCCGGCCCCAGAGTCGGGGAGGACCCGGGATAGGTTCCGGCCTCAGAAAATGAGCACCCAAACATAAATAATGACTGGGTGTGTAACCTTGAGCAAGTTACTTAACCCCAATTGCTTTAAAAAAAAAAAGGCCTTTTGGATTTCCAGAGTGTACTCTGAATTTTTTTAGCTTTGCTGTATATTATCTGCAGATCCTCCTGCTGCTTTTCTCTAGGTACTGAGTATGGTATTCTTCAAAGATTACTTACAAACTTTCAGTGAGGTCTAAGCTGCTTGACTTAAGGCAAAATCTGATCACTGCCTGCTTGGTGTGAGTTTTGCCAGCTCCTGACTCCAGTTTTGGGTCTGAGGGATATAACTATATAGACTTGTCCCTCACTGGAGAAACAGAAGACTTCTACTGGCTCCAGATCTTATCAGCTTATGGGAATGTTTCACAGTTTCAGAGTAAATGAACTGCATTGGTTTCTGATGCCTGCCCTTGTGATTCAGGTGCACAGACTGGTCTAGGGGCAGAATGTGCAACTTTAATCTAGAGTCAGTGTCATACAGTTGCTGCTCATTTGTGTGCCTATTCTTTGCCCATAGCCTAAGGCCAAGTCTAACCTTATCCAATGGATGAGCAAATGCTCCTTGCCCTGAAACACAGTCACATAGCTTGATAACTATGCATAGCTTCAAGTGCCTTCCTAAGTCCACACTGAATCTACCTGTTCTACCTGTTACCATAGTCTTCCAGAGTAAAGCTACTCTGTATATATGTCTTGTATGGACCTAGTTATTTACATATTCTTTCCAGCACTGAAATATAAACTCCTTGAAGACAGGGACTGCTTTTCATCTTTCTCTGTATCTCCAATGCTTAGCACACAGTAAGTGCTTATAAACTGTTGAATGAGAAACCTTCCCTCCAAGCTAAAGAGATTTATTAGAAATACTGGGTACAAGATGATGTTCAATCAGATACAAATCAGGATTCAGTTCATATTTCACTATTTGCAAGGACATCAAAGACCTTGCCAAATATTCTAATGAAATAAAAAATTCACTACATGCCTACAACATTCCTTCAATCTACCAACCTGGTAACTATATCAAAAAAATTAAATGAGGTTAGTATGGGCTTAAATGAAACCAAAATGAACCATTTTTGGAACCTGTTAAGCAATGCATTCTTTAAAAAATGTTTATATACCATCTGTTTAGCAATCTGTTCTAGAATTTTGCTTAAGATAAATATTAGTTTCCAGAATCAAGCTTCAACTTCTCCTTGAAAATTATTACATTATTTTTTATTCAATCCAATGCACATTTATTTAGTGTCTACTATGTTCAGTGTACTAAGACTACAAAGATTAAATAGTGGTTCCTCCCATCAGAGAACTTATAACCTAGTAGGAATAATAGTATAACAATTCCTGATGCTATTCTGAGTAAGAGAGATTAAAATACAATGGTAAAAGAGAAGTCGTTTTTTGAGTACTGGTGGTAGACTGGAGAGGATAGCAGAGATATCAAGTCTTCCTCAAGATAGCAAACAAACTGGGGCTAGAAGGAAGGGAAGGATTTTACTAGGCAGGTATGTGAGATCATTCCATGAATCAGATATGAAGTATGCAAAGACACAGTGATGAGAAAGCACAGGGTACTAGTGAATTGTGAATAATTTGACAAGAAGATGGTGAACAAAGGAGAATAATGTGCCTTAATGCTGGAAAAGTATGTTGGAGGCAGACTATGGGCAGTTTTAAATTCCAGGCTAAATTGCTTGTCTTTGGTCTTTGGAAACTTCTGCTGTACACAAATTTCAAAGACTGCTGACCATAGTTCTGAAATAATGTTTGCCAATTTTTCAAGTACTCTGGAATGTAATTTATTTTGCCCTAGGAACATAAATTCATTTAAAGTGGGTAGGAACTCTTTTATATGATTTTCTCATTTATGCTGAGCTTAAGTTTCCTGTTTAACTACGTTTGTTTTACTTGTTCTAGTTTGAAAATCATTCTTGATGGAGAAGATAGAAATAAAACAACAGCCAAAAAGGTTGCCCTTCTATCTTGCCATGAATACTTGATCCCATTCTCTCTAATTTCTCTAGCAGATTATCTCCACATTCCCTCTCTTATTTCAACCTCTATCTACTAAGTCTTTCTTTCCCACTTACAAATTATTTCATGTCTCACATTCTTAAAATACTCTCATTTATCCTACCATCCCCTCTAGTTATTGTCCTATATTTCTCCTCCCCTTTGCAGTAAATTCCTAGAGAAAGAGGGCTTTACTAGGTGTCTTCATTTCTTCCCTTTTCTTCTCCTTTCCACTAAACCATCTATAATCTGACTTCTACCCCAAATATTCAATTGAAAATGCACTCTGCAAAGTCACTGATGATTTCTTCATCACCAAATCCAATAGCCTTTTATCAATTCTTATCCCGGTTGGACTCTGTAGTATTTGACATTATTATTTACCTTCTCCTGAGTACTTTCTCATGACTAAGTTTTTATGACATTACCTTCTCCTAGTTCCTCTCCTATCTATGTAATCATTACTTAATTGCCAGTTCTTCATCCATGTCATGCCCACTAGTAATGAGTGTGCCCCAAGGCTCTGTTTTGGTTCCTTATCTATTCTCCCTCTATATATCAGGGGTTATTTAACATGGCATCTGTGAACTTTTTTTTTTTAACAGTATTTTAATATAATTGGTTTCCTTTGCAATCTTAGATATTTGATTTTAAGCATAAAAATATTCTGAAAAGGGTTTGACCAGAATACCAAAGAAACACACACACACACACACACACACACACACACACACACACACACACACACACACAAGAATATTGCTTAGTGATTCCTTCAGTTCCCATGGATTAGTATTGTTTTGTAGATGATTAACAAGTCTGTATAAAAAGTTCTAGTCTCTCTCCCAACCACATTACTGACTTTCTAGACATCTTGGATTAGATGTCTTACATTAATAATGAATAATTAATTTCACACTAAATAATGAAGAGCAAAATGAGCAGAACCAAAAGAACATTGTGCATGGTAACAGCAATATTGTTTTAAGAAGAACTTTCAGTGAATAAGTTATTTGGACTATTATAAATAACCAAATGAACTATTAAAGGACATATAAAGAAAGATCCTATCTGCATCTGGAGAAAAAACTGATAAATTGAAGTCTGTATAGAACAATTTTACACACACACACACACACACACACACACACACACACACACACACACTTCCTCTATTTGTGTCTAATGGTAGTCATCTCTAGGGAGGGAGTAGGGGAGAATAAAAAAGCAGAAAATTTACATAATTTTATTTTATAATTTCAAAGGAATAGCAAGTTGTGCATAGTACATCTGCACTTTCATATGCAATATATTTTTATTGTACAGTGTTATAGAAATGTCTGTTTTATTCCATAAATTAAAAAAAAATCTTAAACACACACACACAACTGAATTCATTATCTTTTCCCCAAAACCTTTACCTATCCAAAATTCTCCATCACTACTGTATGTACCACCATCCTCCCTATCACCAAGGTTCACATCCTAGGTGTCATACTTGACTTCTCATTTTCACTTACCCCACATATTCAATCTGTCAGTGAATATTGTCACTTCTCCCTTCACAACACTTCCAATATGTGTTCCCTTATTTCTACTCAAATAGCTATCACTCTAATTCAGGACCACATCATCTCTCACCTGGACTAATGCAGTAACCTTCTAACTGATCTCCCTGACTCAAATGTTTCATTACTCTAATTCATTCTGCACTAAACCTCAAGATGATTTTTATAAAGCATAGATTTGGCTATGTCATTCCTCTCCTCAATAAGCTCTAGTGACTCCCCATTACTTCTAATATCTTGGTACTTAAAAGGTGTCAATAACCTGATGCTTTTCTATGTTTCCAGTCTTCTTAAAGGTACTTCCTTCCATTCACTGTATGATCCAGCAACACTAGTATATTTAGGGTTCCTTGAATCATATTTAGCCTATGCACAGCTGTTCTCGTGGAATGCTTGGAGCTTCTTTCAAGACTCCCTGCCTCCTCAAGGCCTTTCCTAGGTCTCCCAGCTGCTAATGCTTTCCCCTCTTAGAATGTACTCTCTGTGTATGTGGATCTCTCTGGTCTGCCTCCCTCATCTACTTAGTTGTTTTTACATGATGTCTGTCCCATTACAATGTAAGTTCCTTGATGGCAAGTGAGATCTTTTCCCCCCATTTCTTTGTATATTCATATACTTTGTATACACAATGCCTGGGCACATACCAACTCTTAAATATCTATTTTTTGCACTGACTTGATTAAGTGCCAACTTGCTAGGAACTGTGCTAAACAGGCTGAAGATACTCTCAAGGATCTTACATTCAAAGCTTACCTTGAACACAGCAATGGACAAATTAATAGCAGCTAAATTTATGTAGCAATATAAGGTTTGAGAAGTTGCTTACATATGTTATCTCCTTTGTTCCCCATAAGAATCCTATAAGATTGGGGTATCATTATATCCTATTTTACAGAAGAGAAAACCAAGACTTGAAAAGGGTTTACTGACTTGCCCAGGGGGTTACACAGCTAGGGTTTGAGTTGGAATTTGAACTAAAGTGTTCCTGACTTCAAGTCTAGATTCTATCCACTAAGTGAAACTACCTCTGAACGTATTTTTCTCAGTGTCTCCTTTTCTCATGTCTCACCGCTATTCAAGTACTGAGTGATCAGCACAGTAATTATGTATTATCTTACATTTTCCTGTAGTTGTTTTTTTCCCCTTCATTCATCCAACACACATCTAAAGCACAAGTAACTAGCTTAGTACCATTCTCTCTGAAAGCTAGAGAAATCTACTGCTTTCCAATCTTGCTTTCATTTTCCTTGGAAAGATACCCTGGAGATTAGTTAAATATGTTGTCTTGAGTTCCTCAAAAGAAAGGCATTACAAAAATCTAAGCTTGACAAGTATGAAAGATAAATGATAAGCCAACTGCCATCACCCCTACACTGTTAACACTGAAAGGTTGAGAAGAGTTTTGAAAATAAAAGAGACAAAGGCATGACTTTAATGAGTTGTAGAATTCTATCACTGCCAGAGGGGGGTGTTAGTAAATCACTGTCCACCTTTTTGTAGTGATAGAGAACAAGTTCACAACAATCTAAAAAAGAAGGCATGGAAGTTGATGTGTGATTAAATATCTTCTTGGTTCATCTTAGTCCTTTTTTCATTACTGTTAGTTTTCGCTTCAGGTCAAGGAGTTGTATTAGTATAAATATAATATTTGTTCTCCCAGACTTATTAAATCCTAGGAAAAAATAACATCTGGAGAAGTATTATAAAAATATGAAACTCTTTGCAGATGTTTTCTGATGCAATTATTGTAAATCTCATATCTAGTATATCTATTTTACTACATGTTGTTATGTGAAGAGTAGGCTTTCTGTCCCACACATAGTTCAGGCAGAGTAAATACAGAGTTATGACTACTAATTACAAGGAAAAGATCAAATTGTATTACACGGTATTACCCTAAAATACAATCAGAAGGTAATGAAAATGTGCAAGTGCAAATCCTTGTGTATTGGGCTTGATCTGTTTCTGGCCTACGTGGAAGATTCTGGCAATAACATAAGTTACAAATAGTAGCAAGAAGACAACAGAGGCAGCAATGACAGGGTAAAAGTAAGAACATTTGTGGAGAAGGTCTAGCTGCAAAAGGTAAAGACAAAATGAATAGAGTAGTGGCTGCAAAGATGTATATTAGGGGTCAAACAACCTTTCAAAATTCAAATACCAAGCTGCTCACACCGTTCTGCTGGTCCTTAGTGGGGAGAGGAAAGAGAATGGACACCTGGAGTTGACAAAGTGTATCTTGGCTAATATTATTTGCCAGCTGTATGAACATGAACAACTATCATAACGAATCTGAGTCTAAATTTCCTCATCTATAAATGAGATAATCCTCATGGTATTTGTATTACCTACCTGACAGTGTAAGCTTAAAGCAAAGGGCCCATATAAGTATCAGCTAGTTTATTAAAATATGAAACGTGCATTAGGATCCTTTTAGTTGTTCAGTATTAGTGAACCCGAAACATTTTTATGAAATAACCAGATAGCTGAAGAGATGGTAGTTTTGATTTGGGAAAAGTAACAGAAGAGAGAAGGAAAGAAAATTCTGGAGCGCAGGGGACTTCAGGGAAAAGGAAAGACAGAGATAAAAATAAGTGGAACAAAAATAAAAATTCACATAATGACTATATATTTGAAATAAAACACTATATTGGAATTCAATTAATTATTGACTCCAAAGACTAATGAAGCATATCTTTTTCCTTCTAATAGATAAGTGGTAGACTACAGAGAACAGGATAGATATGTCCTTATCAAACATGTCAGGACTGTTTTGCTTAACTTTTTATCTTGGTTGCAAGGAGTGAGGGGAGTTATTAAAAGACTGGTACTGAGAAAAATACCAAAATTTTATCATTTTTTTTTCATCGATGTGATTTATTTCTTACCCTTAACTATATTTCCCAATTGTTATCCCTATTACTTATACTGCCATACCCAATAACAAAGGATAAAGGGGGTGGGGAGGTCTTTACATCAATATATCAAAAAAGTGGGACATTATATATGATGTTCTATACATATGGCTCCCCAGCCATACAAAGAAGGGGGCAAGATGCTTTCTTATACCTTACAGGGAGGGGGGCTAGGCTTGGTCATCACAATTTCACAGCACTCTGCTTCAAGAGTTTTATTACTGTTCTTCCTTCTTACAAAGTTGTAGTTGTTTTGTCTTCTGTTTGCTTGTTTCTGCTACTAACTTTACTTTCTATCCATTTTTATATGTCTTCCTTCTCTGTATTCATCTGTAACTTGCCTATCCATTTCCCACTGGATGGTCATATACATTTATTTTCAATTATTTGCTACCTCCAAAAGTGCTGCCATATTTTGGTGTATATGGGGATGTTCTTTTTTTTTTTTTAAATTGCTGATCTCCCTGGTATTCAGGCATTGGATCTCTGAGTTAAAAGACGTGG
Organism: Gymnobelideus leadbeateri; assembly: GCA_011680675.1. Lineage (NCBI taxonomy): Eukaryota > Metazoa > Chordata > Mammalia > Diprotodontia > Petauridae > Gymnobelideus > Gymnobelideus leadbeateri. The sequence goes on along the minus strand of WOXC01008431.1, from coordinate 32,545 downwards.
ACATTTTGGTTATTTTTTTTAGCATTCTTATAAATTGCCTTCCAGAAAGGCTGGACCAATTTAAAGCTCTACCAACAGTGCATTAGTGTGCCTGTCTTTCCACAACTATATTTGCATTGATTAGGCTTATCTTTTTTCATCTTAGCCTATTTGTTAGGCTTGTGGTGAAATGACAGTTACTTTGATCTGAATTTCCCTTGTTAGGGATTTGGAGCTTTCTTTCAAATGGTTGTTAACAGTTTGCAAAACTTCTGACAAATGTTTGTTTGTATCCCTTGACCAACAGTATTATCTTGTTAAAGTATTAATAAAATATTTTAATTTATTTAAATAAAGAAAAGGAAGGGTGGGTTAGGTGCCAAACTCATCAGCTTTGGACTGCCAATGGATACTATTAGGACAATGAAAAACCAGGAATAAAGAAGCAAGACTACAGGAAATGGGAGGAAGTCAAAGAAAATTTTAAATTAACTTGCAAATGTTCCTAGAGTCCTTATAACTTCTAATAAGTACCAATGAAAAACACAAACCTTGCTACTTGATCTGTGTCTGGCTTAAACTGTGCAGGATCAAGTGTTATGAAGGAATATTCAGAATATGAGTTTTTAATTTTTATTCTTTAAAAGCAATTGATGGTAAGTAACTTGCCCAAGGTTACACTGCCAGTTATTTTTGTGTGGGTGTTAAGTAACTGAGGCCGGAACTGATCCTGGGTCCTCCCAACTCCATGGCCAGTGCTCTTACTCACTGTGCCACCTAGCTGCCCCCAGAATATGAGTTTTAAAAGAAGTGGAGAAAAGAAAGGAAGATAGTAGGAAAACAAGTTTGAATAAGAATTCAGAGGAGGTAAAAGGGTTAGCTTTTTGTTTGCACTATTCCCACAGAACAGAAAGATTATTTATAACACTGACTTGATCTAGCATAAATTATTGAGAAAATTTTTATAGAATTCCTGTTTGGTGCCATGTATTCTGTTATCATTTCGTCATGTCTGACTCTTTGTGACCCCATTTGGGGTTCTCTTGGTAGAGATACTAAAGTGGTTTGCCATTTCCTTCTCTAGCTCATTTGACACATGAGGAATTGAGGCAAACAGTGATTTGTCTAGGGTTATGCAACCAGTAAGTGTCTGAGGCCAGATCTTAACTCAGGTCTTTCTAACTCTAGGCTCAGAACTCTATCCACTAAGCCATATAAGCCGCCTCTTTGCTATATTTAGGTTACATTAAAAGAATAAAATAGAAGCATTATGCTGTGATGAAAAACTTCCAAGAATAAGAGTCAAGAGATACCCACTTTTGAAACCCACTTTTGCTGCCTTCTAGTTGACAGGTCACGTAAGACACTACATCATAGATTTAGAGTTGGAAGGACCTGCAGGTCATTTAATCTAAGCCTCCTGTTTTAATATGAGGAAAATGAGGTGCAGAAAGTTGAGATGACTTGTCCAAAAACAAGTCACATGAGAAGCAGAGCTGAGATCTCAACCCAAGACTTCTACATCTTGTATTCTTTCCACTGCTTCTGGCACCTCCTTAAATGAATCGTTTAACCTTACTAGATTCTCATTTTCTTCATGTGTAAAGTCAGGCTAACAATACCTGTAGTATTTACTTCATAAGGTTAGTTATTAAATAAACTATTAAAATAAGGATTTAAGAATTAAACACCATGTGTTTCCCTTCTGAATTAAAGAAGGCAGGAAGAAGGGGAAGACAAAGGTGACTTTAATTAGCAGGTATTTTTAAAAATTATCTGTCACCAAACGGAGAGTGCAATATATCATCCCTTAAGTAGCAAAGCAAAGGACTGATTTTTTTTCACCCCACATTCAAGGCACTCTCTTTAAGCTAACTTTTTGTGGTTTTCATTGCCTCTTCAAGATGGAACAGAGAGAAGAGGGAGAAAGGCAAAGACAGAATGATAAAGAAAAAGATCAGTTTCTAGAGATTCCTATGCTACAAATCCATACAATTATGACTTAATATTTTCAAGTATTTAAATGTTGGAAAGTGTATGTTTGAAGAAACTAATTAATGGAATGATTCTGATTGTCTTAATACCTAATAGCTAATTCATGTTTTTGAAGGGGGAAGAGGCCTATAGCAATTCAAACTCTCTTAGACAGTGTTTTTTAGGAGGTATGGGCCATCCCAGACAAGTAATTTTCTGAAATACTAATATTTTTAAAAATTAAGTCAAATTATTGTTAATTAAGAATTCAATTAATATTTACAACTAATACATTCATTTAGATAAACTTACGACACAGTTATATTTTTATGGTCTATTTGCACATTTTATAGTACTTTGGCTTCTTCTAAATTCTACACCTGTATTAAATATTTACACCCACTTTAAAGGATTTTCTATGGTGAGGATATTTGAATTAGAAAGAAAAGATCAAGGTAAATACTTGTTACCTTGTGCAAAAGTCATAACATCTGATAAATTCTTGAATGGTTTTATCATTCATCTTTCAGAAGGAAGTGTAGGCAACAAAAGGTACACATCTATTCTCAACTTAATTCTAACCAACACAGAAGAACTTATTGGAGAAATGGAAATGATAGGAATCTTGGGAGAATGTGATCATATAATTTCAGAATTCATAATCACAAAGGAAACAAATACTGTCATAGTCATGACTGCTTGTCCCAAACTTTAAAAATGATTTCAAAAAGCTCATCCAAAAGACAAACATAATGCCATGACCAGAGCCTTTATATTGGAGAACAACTCAAAAGGGAAATGTTGTTACTGAAAATGAAATTCTGATAATGCAATCATAAATGATGCTGATAAGTAAGAAAAAGGAGAAATACCTAAATAAGCCAACATGTTTTCACAGAGAACTATCCGATATGCTCAAATTTCTAAAGGACATGAACAAAATAGGAAAAAGATATAAATAAAATCAGAGCCCAAAAGAATAGTATAAATTTGAAAGAACAGTGTCAGGTGATAAAGCCCAGAAAGACTTGAAGAATTTAGAAAAAATGTAAAAGGTGATGAAAAAAAAGTTTTATTTTTAAATTAAAGTTATGCTCACAACAAGAATAAAAACAAACAAGGAATCAAGAAATACATCTACGGTTTAGGCAAGTGCTATAATATTAATGACAGCACAAAGAAATCAGAACTGTTTTAACTTCCTTTTGTTTCAGTCTTCTCTATTTAGGAGCATGATTGTCATATAGGAGAAGGTAGAAAAAATGTGATTCAAAATGAATTAATATTCAAATGGGTAAGAACAAAAGACAAAAGGCTCAACTGAGTCAACATTATGACAAACTTCCTCAAGAGCAAATATATCTTGGTGTAAGAGTAATGGAATTTGAAGATCCCCTTGTATTGGCAAGTGAACAAGTACTTAGCACTTAATTTCAAGTTAATTATATTAAGCCTCTGTTAAGAAACAGAAGGTATGAATCCCTGTTGCTGATGTAACAGGAAAGGGCAGAAGGGGGAGGAGTTAATACCTTATATAAGGTATTAGCACAAACTGGAGAGTCAGAACTTCTTGGAGCAAGTGGTGTGGAGGCTGAGGAGGAGAGGCCCAGGCTGGAGAAAGTGATTTTGATTTTGAGAACAGAGCTTATGGTGGCAAAGCTTCTTCTGAAACTCAGCTGAAACTTCTGAGAGCTTCTGAGAACCAGACAGAGCAAGACTTCCAAGGGCCAGCTTCTTCCAGAAGAAGCATGACTGTGGTGTCAGTACTTTGTCTGTCTGTTTTGGGTCTATGTTGATTTCTCAGATAGAAAAGAGATTTTGATGAGGGTGCTGGCAATATATATGAATGTTACTGTGGCTTTGTTAAGCCTTGTCTTCCCAGGAACAGAAACTGTGAAGGACTTGAGGTGGACTGGACACAGTGAGCTTCAATATGGAATAGGAACTGCATGGAGAGCTGGACAGGGAACTGGGAGCTGCCTGCCTTTGAACTCAGGTGGCAGTTGGTTAGATTTGGGCAGGAGCTGGGACCATGGAAGAGGAAACACTGAAGCTGAGAGCCTGCCTCCAGTCAACATGAAAAGACCTCTCCTTGGGTATTTAATACTGACAGATGAGATTGTAATTTACTTGTAACCTAGGGGTAGATTCCACTACCCCTCAAGAGGGTACTGAGTAGTAGCATATTGAATTAAGGATTTACTAAATAAAGGACTTACTAAATGAATGTACCTTGTTTAAAACTATGTGACCACTTTGGTGAAAACTACATGGCCATTTTAGTGTTGAGCTGTGACATGCTGAATGCTGTACTTTGTTTTCTGTGAGTGTTTTGTATTGGTTTATTATTGAATAAATAGAGAGTTCACTATATTGTGTAACCAGAACCTCAAAAGCTGTTCACAACAGCAGTCCTCTGGAAAGCTCATCGAGCTTAGCTTTACACTTGGGTACAGAAAAGACAGCCTAGGATCTATAGAGAAGATTCAGATAATACAAACACATGTTGTTGTTGTTTGTTGTTCATTACTTTCAGTGGTGTCTGACTTTTCATGACCTAAATTAGGGTTTTCTTGGCAAAGATACTGGAGAGGTTTGCCATTTCCTTATCCAGATCATTTTACAGATGAGGAAACTGAGGCAAACAGGGTGAAGTGACTGGCTCAGAGTTACAGAGCTCCTAAGTGTCTGAGGACATATTTGAAGAAGATGAGTCTTCTTGACTTCAGGCCCAGTGCTCTAGCCACTGTGCCATCAAACTACCACAAAGCTATATACATTTTATGTATATAAATACAAATAATACAAACAAGTAGAGTGAAAAATCTTTATTAGGGAATAGGACTAAAATTTCCCTAATAAAAAAAAAAAACCTGCAGGTGTCATCATCCAGGAAGGGTAAAAGGAAGAAGAGACTGATCAGTGATTATACTGAGAGGTAATGGCACAATTATTTGTTCACCTGAAAACAAGAGAGATGTTGGCTGTCTTCCAAGGGCAGGTATCCAACATGAAAAAGAGAACTTCCAAAGACTTGTCAAAATGGACAACTACTACCCACTTCCAGTGGTTCATATGGGGAACAAATGTGAAAAAACAGCATTTTAAAAGAGCTGATATAACTTTGAACGTATAATTTTGAAGTGTGCAAAGCATTTTACTACATTATCTCATTTGATCTTCCTAACAACCCTCTAATGTAGTTGCCATTATTATCTCCATATTATAGTTGAGGAAACTAAGGTGCAAACAGGTTAAGGGACAGGCCAAGGGACACAAAGCTAGAAAGTGAATAAAAAGGAATTTTAATCCAGACCTTTCTAAGTCCAAGCTCAGGCTTCTACCTATTCTGCTGTGATGCTTTATGCTACCAGATACTGCCAAAAGAAACTTGGAAATCACTGCTAAAGATCACTGAGGCAGAGGCAGTATTTTTCATCACTGCCATCCATCAAAGGTAAGGGTTACAGGAAAGGAAAGCAGATTTAGGAAGAAACTGCAAAAATATGGTTGAGAATAGAATTTAGGTTTCTGGATCATGGCTTAAGATACCAGAAATGACAGGCTCCAGTTCAGAGATGGAGTGTACCTAGCAAGGACTATAAGAATGCATTTAGTTAGTCCTGCAAATCTTATCAAAAGTGTTTTAAAAACAGAAAAAGAACTAAAAACTACCTATGTATATCTAGGAAACTATATGCCAAAGAAAGTAGCAATGCTGGGGGTAAAGGGTTGAGGTGGGCAAGTAGTTGAAACACTCAGGAATTGATTGAAGAAAGAAGCCAATGATAAAATTCATTGCCTCAAATACACAGATTGCCCCAAATATACCACTATACAGAAATGTTCAAAGTATGACAAACAGGAAGGATCTAATAGAAAATTTAAGACAAGGAGGCAAATTTGATATAGTGGGCATTGTAGAAACTCGGCTGGATGAGACTCATGACTTAATTAGGGATCTGGAATGGTTTAACTTTATTCAGAGGAAATAACATAGGTATAAGGGTGGTAGGGTTTCACTGTATGTTAAGATAACACATTCATGTGAGAAAATATAGGACCAGAAGAGGGAGGCATGTTGAACAGAACATAGTAAAAATCAATGCAAGCACAGGAACATTAATGCACTGTTGGCTGAGTTGTGAATTGTGGAAAGCAATTTGGAACTATACCCAACAGGTTATAAACTGAGCATACTCAATATCCTAAGGAGATCAAAGAAAAAAAGAATTATATGTATAAAAATATTTATAGTCATTCTTTTTATGGTAGATAAGAACTAGAAAATAAAGACTATCAACTGGAGCCTGGCTGAACAAATTATGGTATAGGAAAGTAATGGAACACTGTGCTACAAAAAATGATGAAAGAGACCTGCAAGGCTTATATAAAGTGATATAGGATTAAATAAGCATTAACTAGGAGAATAATTTATACAACAACAACAACAACAACAACAACACTGTAAAAATGTATGACTCTGAAAGATTTAAAAACTCTGATTAGATATAATGAATATCAATGATACTTGAGTTTTGATGATCAAGAATGCTACCCAACTCCTGACATGGAGTTGAAAGACTAAATATGCAGAATAAGAAACATAGTTTTAGAAATGGCCAATATGAGAATTTATTTTGACTGGCTATACATTTGATATAAGGATTTCATTTTTCTTTTCTTTTTTTCCCCTAGAGAATCAGATAGTGTATGTGTGGGGGTGAGATTAAATAAATCCTATGTTTAAATTAATTCTATTCATATTTCTTCTCTGTTTATCAAGCACAGCATTCCCTTGACAAACAAATGGATTTTTGTAGCATGATAGTTTAACAAAAGGTCATGAGCAACTTCCCCAATTGGTAGCCATTCCTTTGCACTAACTATTCAGATATTCATGACAATGAATAGAACAGAAATACAATTAGGCTTTAATACTGAGTTTTACAAATTAGTGTCCTCTAAGCAAAGAAAAGCAAATAAGTAAAATGGTCCTAGCACCGTACTAGTTAGTTAATATCTGAAAGACTAGTTGGACAGAGGTAACACAATCAAACATGAAGCAGATGAAGACTTTCCAAAGACATTCTAGCTGATGCTCATTTGGTTTCCTGCCTCTCCATTCAATTTTTTTTTGCATACAGGATATAGGATAGGTTATTGCATGCATACGTGTGTGTGTGTGTGTGTGTGTGTGTGTGTGTGTGTATTTGATGCAGATCCCGGAGTGTGTTAGGCAACCATGTAGGATGTAACATGGGGAAGTGGAGGGCATGTATAAGGGAGGACATTTCAATATTACTTTTTGTAAATGTACATATTTTAATGTAAGAAAATACCATTCTTCATTGTTGATAACAGGTCAAGACATGTATTTCAGAAGGGAACAAAGCTTCCAGTGTACAATAACACAAAGGGGAACAATATTCTTTCCAGTGTATTAAGATTATCTAAGATTCCTTAAAAGATTAAATGATTAAGAATTCTATCCAACAGTCCACTGATTACCAATATCACATAAGGAATAGTGCAGAGACACACAGGTGCATCAAAAGTGTTTGCAAGTGCCATATAGCAGAACACTCACAGCCCCTTCAGCACTTCTTAAACCGTGGGTCGTAAGAAGGGCTGTGAATGGAAGATGGTGTCTGCAAAGTCTAAATGGAAGAGAGATTCTCAATAGATGGTGACATTTTTCTGATTCTTCTATTCACAGATGACACTGTTCAGACGGCAAGGGATCCCGGAAAACTACAAGGACTTCCTGCCACCAACTTCCATCTCTTTTTACCAAGGTTCTCCAAGTGATGTTTTATGACTACAAATCATGGAACACTATGATCTCTTACAAATCAAAACAACAGGTGACCCCTATAGGAAAGGAAAGTCACATGGTAGGCACAAGCAGGTTGCAGCATATTTACTAATATGACTTGTACACAATATACTGCATAATATACAGTACAATATCAGAGTGTGTATATATATATATATATACACACATGACCAGAAAAGGATACAGACCAGTTATATAAAGAGGGTGTATGGAAAGGTAAGTACTAATCACTTGATTACTAATGTGATCAAGGAAATACCAAATTAAGAAAGTGTAAGGGTTCATAAATGCATTTCCAGTTCTGAAGACTTCTTAATGTCAGGGGATGGGTCTGTTCACTTATGTTCATATTTCTCTTATTTTATAGTGGGGATCAGGTCTTTCTCTTCTAACTTTCACTGCCACATGTCTAGAATGAGCTGTCTCCATCTACTGTGACTCAAGTTGTCCTTTCCAAGATAATTAATAATCTAATCATTAAATACATGGATTTTTTTTTCATCCTTGATGAAACTACTTGATCTCTCTCCATGACACTGATGACTATCATCTTAATACCCTCTCCTCCTCTGAAACTGCACTCTCATGGTTCTCCGATCTCTCTGACTGTGGTTTCTGTTTCTTTTCACCCTTTACATTGCATAATTTTTGTCCTTTACCCTCCTCTCTTTATACTTTCTAGGTAATTACTTACTTGCTGATGACCAAAATCTATATTTCTAGCTACATCATCTTTACTGAACTCTATTCTTGTATTTCAAACTTCTTGATAGTTATCTACATTTGGGTTTCTAGCTTTCAGTTCAAATTCAGTATGTCCAAAACTTGACTCATCTTCTTTCCACAAAACTTTCTTTCTCAATTTAATCTCTGTTGATTATAACAACTCCCTGAGTCCAGGGGTGGAGGACCTGCGGCTTTGAGGCCACATGTAGTCTTCTAGGTCCTTGGGTGAGGCCTTTTGCCTGAGTCTAAGTATCCCTAAGGGGATCTGTTCTGTGAAGTTTGGATTCAGTCAAAAGGGCTACACTTGAGGATCTTGGTTCCCCACCCCTGTGTCAATTGCTCACTTTGCAATATCAACCCTTTATTTTTTTTAAAGGAAATACAAATTACTAGGACATTAAACACAGCCAGTCCTATTCAAATATAAGTGTAAAAATATTCCCAATCAAAATATTCAGAGTGGGGGTTATCAAAAGCTTTGAGTAATCCATACTGCAATAGATAAAGTGTTGGACTTGGAGTCAGGAAGGCCTGAGTTTGAATTCTGCTTCAAACTCTTAACTATGAGAACTAGACAAGTCACTTAACTACTCTGATTCTACTTCCTCACTGATAAAAAGGGGGAAATAAAAGTACTTACCACCTTACAGGACTGTCATGAAGATCAAATGATATATATTACAACACTTTGTAAATATTAAAGTGCTATTTAAATGCTAGCTGCTATTATTATCTCCTTCAGTAATATAGAAAAATGATTGGAATTATAAGCAGGTACACACACCAGATATAGGATAAGATGATGCAAAATTAACAAAGAAAATACATTAGATGATTTCAGACTTTAAAATATAAAATAGAATCCACACTGAAAGAAAACCTGGGTCCTTAGGCCCTGTGAATGATTCTATAGAAGGCACAGACTTGAGAGCACTTAGGACTTTTGAAAAATGAAAATATTCAATGAATATTTGTCATAAAAGAATGAAAACTCTGGGCTCTTTCTCAGGTTCTATATCATATTCTTCTAAGCACCAAAGTGAAATCCTACACATAAAACTAAACAAATTAAATGACTCAAGTAAAATTTCTCTGCACCTGGCTAATTAGAAGCCAAAATAAGTGATCCATAAAAATACTTTGGCTTAGAACTCACCGAACCCCCACAAATGATGTTTTGTTTTGTCTTTTTAAATGAACAGCAATATAAATTGTCTTGTCAAATGTTCTATCAATGCTTAGATTTTCATCCACAGTACATATCCAGAAGACAGGAAACAAATATTAAACAGAAACAGCTTCATCTCTAAGTTTTCTAGCACTAAGTCCACAGGTTGAAGCAAAGTGACTCTACAGAAAAGATCTGTTGTTTATAGAACACATTACTGGAAGAAGGACCCATAAATTAAAGATGAAGAACTAGGTCAATTGCTTCAGCAACTTGTTACAACTGAGCTGTCAGTAATGGAAGGAGAAAAACAGAAATAGATAGCATTTGGAGTCTGATATGCTGTGCTACCTGTATTTATTCTGTAGGTCTCTTGTATGTACCTAATTATTTACACTGTATTTCCCCCACTAAAATATAAGCTCCTAGAGGACAGGTACTATTTTCACTTTTCTTTGTAATCATACAACTTAGCACAGTGCTGGTAAATAGGAAACATTTATTAAATACTTGCTGATGGATGATTGATGTTCGACACTGAGTACATCCAGCATAAAAAGACAAGCTTGATGGATTTGTACTGTTTGAAAACAAGTCACCTAGTTATAGAGTACCTACATTTTGAATCTTTTAAGAGTGAATGCCTGAGGAACTGTTTCATTATCAAACTTTTCAGTTAAAAGAACACAAATTCGTGTGAACAATACAGTGATGGTTTATGTGCTTTCACTGAAGTAATAATGATCCTAATGCTTGCCTGTCAATTGTGTCTTACCAATGTCTATCTTATCTGTTCTATCTTCTCCACTGACAAAGTCAACCCATAGGTCAGGCCCACATTGCCTCTTACCTAGACTATTATAAGAGCTTCCCAGTTTATCTCTGCTCTATTATCTCCCATCTCCAATTCACTTTTTACAGGGCCAAAATAATCTTCCTAAAGCATGACAATCTTTTATTTAAAATTTTTCAGGGGCAGCTAGGTGGCACAGTGAATAGAGCACTGGCCCTGGAGTCAGGAGGACCTGAGTTCAAATTTGGCCTCAGACACTTAACACAAAAACTAGCTGTGTGATCTTGGGCAAGTCACTTAACCCCAATTGCCCTCCAAAATGCAAAAAAAAAAAATTTTTTTTCAGAGCCTCCTCATTAGCTATAGGATAAAACAACAATTTCTTAAGTTGACATTAAGGACCTTCATAGTCTGATTCCTATCTATCTTACTAACCTTATTCTATTTTTTTCCCTTTTTCTTCTGTAAGACCTGGTCTCCCTATTTCATTCAGAGAGGAAGTGCAGCAAACATTCACATCCAAACCCAGTGTTAACTTGCACAGAAACTTAAAACTATGCTAAATCTGACCTTGACTAGTTCACCTCTTCTAAGGTAGCCTAGTGGAACTCTACTCCCAATGGCTCACCTTACTGGTACCAGATTTAGTGCAGACACCTGACTGGTTTAGCCTAATGCAGCAGTTCAGAACTGCGGAGCTCAAGTAATCAACCTGCCCCAATGTTCTTGAGTAAGAATAACCAATATGAGCCAGATGTGCCTAAGTGACCCAGACTTATTTCATACTACTATATCAATACTATTATTCAACCAAAGTGGGCTCCCACCTCCAAATATTTACAAAGCAACACCCCACCTCTGCCAGGAATGTGCTTCTTATCTCTCCTGCTTGTGATCTTTCTTTAAGGCTTGAGCTTAGGTACTGTTCCCTCCAAAAAGACTGCCTTGATCCCCACCACCGTATTTTCCCTCATAACTTTTCCTTTTGCTATATTTATTTCTGCATATGTGGCATCTTCACATTGAAAGGGAAGGTCTTTGAAGACAGAAAAAATTGGTATATATTTTTATAATTCTAACACTTTAGCACAATGCCTGTACATGGTAGATGCTCAATAAATGTTAGGAGAATTGTACCACATTTTATATCACTAGATTTGGCTAACTGTTCTAGGTTTCTTTTTTTTTTTTTGAGTCTTTGGATCCTGCCTTTGTCATTTAACAGGTTAGATATTCCTCATAGATTTATCATGTGTAAATGTGATGAATATCCCTTAACCAAGTAATTGATGTAGCAGGTGTAGGGACAATGACTTCACATGTAGCTTGTGTTGGGGTCAACATACTCTCTAAATGCTACTGGCTTGTTTCGTTATTAACTCTCTACTCAGGTGCTAAGGAAATCAAGGATTACGTTCAAATATTTCCTTATACATTAACAGAAATCATATTCTTACTAATTACTCATTTAGCTTTGACCTCCAACCCCATTTATAAACCACAGAAACTTCTGCTTTTTAGTCTTCTCTCTCTCTCTCTCTCTCTCTCTCTCTCTCTCTCTCTCTCTCTCTCTCTCTCTCTCTCTCCCCTACACATAGTTTACTAAGTAGCAAATATGAAAAGACATGAATAAATACTGATATATTGGAAGTGAGAAAACTTTGCAGACAAAGTCACCTCTGTGCTCTTCAAAAAAAGTAGGAGAAAGACATGGAAGGGAATATTTTTACCAACACTACTCCTGCCTATTCCTAAACTCTGTAAACAATTCTCTTAGGTTAGTAATTCAGATCTCTCAGAAATCCTTTCAGAAGTATCTCGGGACAGAACTTGGAGACAGCAGCAAACTCTTGAAGGCCTCTCATTCTTTTTCAGATTTCCATCCACCCAAGCCTTTTTCTACTTTGCCCTGTCTTTGTTCCACTTTTCTTCTTTACAGTGAACAAGAGGGTGTTGAGAGGATGGTATTCAATAGAAGAGATCTATATTTTAAGAAATCTACTTCTATTCTACTACTTCTTTTTCTCTTCCCCTTGTCCAAGTTCCCAGTTCCAAGTGCTGGCCCTTTATTCTTCTTTCCTTATATTCTTTTCCTTCACACTCCATCTCTGAAAATGGAGTTTATTTTTCTTTTGACTAATATCTACCCTCCCTATTAATTTCCCAGCTTTCTTCCTTATTCCCACTCAATGTTGTATTTCTACACCAAACTTGCTTGCTTTCTTTTGTCTGATTCATATAAAAGTAAGTTTCATGCTTAGACTGTTCCCCTATACCATGTAGTCTTCTCATGCACCCTCATTTATGTGAGATAAGGAAGCTCCATTTCTTTCTGTCTTCTTTCTTCCCTGGTACATTATTCTTTTTCTTTTCTTTTCCTTTTTGTTTGTCTTTTAAGATCATAAAAATATAATAAAGCCACTCCCAGTCCTCTGAGGGCACATTGTTTCTTCTCCCCCATTAGAATATAAACACTTCAATATCATAGTCTCTTCTGATTCGAGAGTGTAGTGTTATCCTTAACATCAATGGGTAACAGGAAGAAGTAAGGGTTTGGGGGAAAGATGAATTCAGTTTTGGACATACTGAGTTTAAGTAAGATGAGCGACCCTGCTTTCCCGCTCCTTTTTTTGCCTTTTCACTGGCTTCCCCTTTGGCTTCTAAACATGCAAATTTCTCTTATATACTGAAAAAAGTTAGCATGACCTTGCTGCCCTTTGCTACTTCAGCTCTATTTCTCTCCATTTCGTGCCAAACTTAGATTTTACAAATCACAGAATAATCTATAACTACCACTTTCACTTCTTCATCATCTATACATTTCTAAATTCTCTGCAATCTAACATTTCCCCCTCAAAACATTTCTGAGGGGCAGCTAGGTGGCACAGTGAATAGAGCACCGGCCCTGGAGTCAGGAGGAGGAGAGTTCAAAGCCAGCCTCAGACACTTAACACTTATTAGCCATGTGACCTTGGGCAAGTCACTTAACCCCAATTGTCCTGCCTTCCCCCCTCCAAAAAGACCAAAAAACCCCAACATTTCTGAAACTGAACTTTTAAATGTCACTAGTGACTTCCTAATTACCAAAGATACCTATTTTTCATGACCTTCCAAAGAAATATAAGACAGTTCCTGTCCTCAAAGAGTTTACAATCTACTTGGAAAAGAATAGTTAAATATGATTTTAAAATATTAAAATTTAAAAATTAAGGTAGGGCAGGGGTAAGGTTATGGCTTCAATTTAACATCTAATTTTCCTTTAACTCTCACCAGCACCTGACACTGCTATTGGCTACTTTTAATCCTTATATATCCTAATTGCTTCAATACTCAAAGCTCAGTCTTCTGTGCTTTTCAATAAATTTTCACAGAATTCTTTTATCAGGACTTAAATTCTCACCCCTATAAAGATGTCTATGACCTTCAAATGAGAAAGAAGATAGAAGTAGATTACAGAGTGGTTCTGAGGCAAAGTTGAGGAATAAAATGGAAGCAGGAGGGAAATAAACATTTATATAGCACCTATTATGTACCAGTCACTATGCTAAGTGTTTTACAGATTTACAAATATTATCTCAATGTAAACAATGTTGAATTTACTGAATATACTGAACGCACACACACACACACACACACACACACACACACACACACACACACACACATTGAGATAGGGACAAATCAGTAGGAAGATTACAGCAATCCAAGCATGTAGCTATAAGTCTCTGGACTTAGGTAGTGACTGTGGAAATGGAATGAAAAAAATATTTTAAAGTATTACAAAGAAAATTGCACTAGATTGATTGCATATCAGGAGCAAGGAAAAGAGAGGAACCAAGATAACTTAGGTTTAAAGTCTACATGACTGAGATAGACTTTGGGAATTGGGAGGGAGCACCAGTTTTTGTTATTGTTAAGGGGTTTTCATAGGATCAATAGTTAGAAGACAACTTGATGAAATATTGAATAAATATAGTAGATGGAGAAAAAAAGATAAATAAAAGTGGCACAATCCCCTCATGTTACTGAGAAAGAAACTGAGACACTAAAAGCTTAAGGGTATTAAGGAAGAAATTATAGAAGAAACAAAATTTGATCTCAGGTCTCTAAATTTAATATGATTTGAAGGAGGTATAGAAGGACAGAGTAAGAAAACACTGAAACTGGCTTTATACGTACTGGATGTAAATTGAGAATGGGATCTGGAAGCAGGAAGGTAAACTAGATGACCTCTCAAAGTACATTCCAGCTCTGAGATGATGAAAAGAACAGTATCAACTGCTATCATCCCTGAAGACTGATGGGCAGGACTTTAATTCACACAAATACAATTGGTCTCTAACTGTAGCAAAGACTACATTATATAATTTGTACCCTTTGATTGCTTTTTCCCTAAAAAGTTTAAGCACTACACATTACAGCACTATTCATTCACAAGAGATGGCTAAGAGGTCTCATTTGTTCAGCAGGAAATCATAAAACAGGTCTTTCCATAAGAAGACCACAGACCATCACCTGAGTGAAAATTTATGCAAAATAATATATTAGTAATAATTTTACACCAGCAGGACTTCATGTCTCATCATTTTATAGTAACTAATAATAGTTTAGTATTGGAATCTGAAAAGGAACAGAAAATGGAAAACTCTTTGTAAAATTTATTGTACTCTTTCAGCTAGTATAGGGTTTCATTACAGATTTCTACTCTAAGACATTATTCTTAGTTTTTGTTTCAAAATGTAGTTCCTACTTTAAAAATGGCTTTCTGGGAAACCTCTACATTTGCATGTATTCAAATGAAACTGTGTTGTCTCTCGACTGTCATTATTTTGCTCAGTGGTTTGTTACATATTTTATAGGGTTAGGATAGGATTAACAGTGGATTCCTGAAAAGCATTCTATAAAATTAAAACAACTGTTGTAAAGCTTGGCAAAACCAACTACACAGCTATTTAAATCTTTGTTTTTAGAATTTTTAAATGATAAATTTACTAGGAAATGATATGACACAAAACATGCCAACACCACAGTCATGAATGCATAAATAGAATAACTGGATCCTTTTATTAGAATACATCATTCAAGACCTTATATGGAGAATGGCATCTACTATGCTCAATTAAAAAAAAAAAACCAATTAGATCTTCAAAATTTTCTCACGCAACACACACTGGAATTCAATGACGCTGCTTCACTTCATCCCAACATACAATAAAAGAGTAAAGAGATCATAATGCTACAATGGCAATAACTGACACAAAAATAAAGGAAATAGTCTTCTGAATAGAATTTAAAAATTGGGCTTTTCTCAGATAGTGCTACAATAGCAGAAATGCATTCAAATCAGAAATTCCATAGATGATTATAACAGAGTAGTGCATATTAGCTCATTATTAAGATAAAAGATGGTTCCCTTATTGAGAAAGACAACAGAATAAAAAGGCTGGTAAGTTTTCCAAATGAAATCAAAAGGTACAATATTGAATAATGATCCTATGAATGTGCTTCAAAATTAAGATTCTTTAAGCAAGCAGGTCTAAATTTCAAGTAATTAATGTAACATTTGTACCAATGGAAGGTAACAAAAAATAATGAAGTTAATCTACTAACTGGTATCTGAAAAGTGCTAACTTAGTGTTTCTGCTCTTTAGTAGACAAATGTTTTATTTCAGATGGGTAGCATTTTTTTTAAAGGGGAATTAAAAATATACCTCATTAATACAATTATTTCTTTTTCTTTCCTTTTTTTTAGAGGGGGAAAGGCAAGGCATTTAGGGTTAAGTAACTTGCCCAAGGTCACACTGCTAGTTGTGTCAAGAGTCTGAGACTAGATTTGAACTAGAACACCTAACTCCAGGTCCAGTGCTCTATTCACTGCATCACCTAGCTGCTCTGATGTAATTATTTTTGATGTTAAAAAAAGTTTAACGCAGGGGTGGCTAGGTGGCGCAGTGAATTGAGCGCTGGCCCTGGAGTCAGAAGGACCTGAGTTCGGATCCGGCCTCAGACACTTAACACACAAACAAAAACCTAGCCATGTGACCTTGGGCAAGTTACTTAACCCCAATCACCCTCTAAAAAAAACAAAACAAACAAAAAAACAAAAATAAAAAAGTTTAATGCAAATACAGAGAATTCAGGGTCAGAAGCCAATGAAATGTATTCATCTCCCATATAAGTAAATAAAAGTATTCCAAAACATCTCAGTAATATTAGCACAGTAGTTTTAGAAAAATATTGCTACATAAAAGGAAATTTTTAACAATAATGTACACTCAAGATGAAAACAAGCAAACAAAAATAAAACCAAAGGCAAAATTGTTTTCATTTCAACAAGAATAAGCAAGAACTATAGAGAAGCAGGGAAACCAATACGAGGAAATAAAAATTACAGAGAACTGGGGGACTAACATACCCAATAACAGTAACAGAAATAAAAACAGCACTATAAGACAGCCAGACTTGGCTATATTAGAATGACAAATCTTGGTTCCAGAAAACAGAAGATGAAATGATGAAACACACTTCTCACCCCTTTCCACATGAAGGTGTGGAATATATCGGTCAAACAGAATTAACGTGTCTCTTACATTTGCTTAACTATTCAGTTACAAGGATGGTTTTTATAGGAGTAGAGAAAAACATCAAATACATAAATAAAAGCATAACAAGTGATAAAATGTTGGAAAAAGCAAACCAAACAACTTCTGGAGAACACTATGTATTATCCTCCTGAAAAACATCAAGGACATTTCACAAGGGAACTAGACTTTTTTAGGGAGCTAAAAGCTGAATTTTGCTCTTCTGGATGCACACCTCAACAAGATGTGTTACACATCTTACACAGAAAATGAAATAAAGTGGGCTAACTAATAGTTCAGCAGACCCCAAGAAAATTACAATGCAAAAAGAACAGTGGTTGTGGCCATGTGACCACTGTCTTTGACAATCAAGTCAAATCAAGCTAACAAATAACAAGCACTAAGTGCCTACTATGTGCCAGGGACTGCAACAAATACTAAGGATACAAAGAAAGGCAAAACTAATTTCTGCCTGCAAGGGATTCACAGTCTATTGAGGAAAACAACAAACAAAACAAGTATGTACAAATAAAATAAAGCCATGGCACTAAGATTAACAAAAAAACAGAAAAGACTTCTTGCAAAAGGTTGGCACTATAGCTGAGATTTGAAGGAAAGCAGGGAAGTCATGAGTTGGAGATGAGGAAAGAGAAAGCCCCAAGTACAGGGGGATAACCAGTGAGAATAGAGTCAGGAGATGGAATACTGTGTACAAGTAACAGCAAGGACTACAATCTCACTGGATCACAGGGGTATGTGGGAGAACTGTAAGGAGGACTAGAAAAGGAGCAAGAGGCCAGGGTATGGAGAGTTTTAAAAACCAAACAGAGGATTTGATATTTGATCCTGGGGGTGAAAGAGAACCACTGGTGTTAACCCACTGGGGGAAAAGGGTGATAAGGTCAGGTTTGTACTTTCAGGTAATCAATTTGACAGCTGAGTGGACAATGGACTAGATATAGTAAGGAGACACATGAGGCAGGGAAACCAACCAGAAAACTTCTGTAACAATCCAGATGTATCAGACTGGCGGCAGTGTCTGAAAAGGGGTCATACTGAGAGATGTCACAAAGGTAGAAACAACAGGACCTGGCAACTGACTGGATATTGGGGGGTCAAGATAGTGTGAGGAATCAAAGATAACACCTAGGCAGCAAGCCTCAGGGATTAGGAAGATGGTGGTGCTCTTAACAATAATAAAGAAGTTGGGGATAAGGGAGGCTTAGAGGAGGGGGTGACAAATAATACGCTAAGTTCTATGAGTTATCCATTTCTAATGTCCAAGATCTCATGATCTTGTAAACGGAGAAAACCAAGTGAAGAAGAAAGACATCAGGATGGAAAATCCGAATGGGGAGTTTAAGAGGTATTACTCTTAAATAAAATGAGCAGAAAAATCAAATCAACACTGTAAGAATAAAATAAGAAAGATTCAGCTATGAAACAAGAGGAAGTGGCAGACTTGGAGACAAAAAAACCTCTGTGTGTAATAAGAGACAGAAAGTCCAAGAGGCAGACAAAGTTCCTACTTGTAATTACATATATGTATAAATGTGAGTGTGTGTATGTATACAAGTTATCTATGCATGTATGTTATGTATAAAAAAAATCTTTGGCAACTTCTGGAAGGATACCTGTAGTGTTAGCATTGTCTGCTAATCCCACACATAACAAAAATATATTGTACCATAAAAACCTAATTTTATAATACTTGGCCATGTTACTTTTGCTAACATACTCCAGAAATTATCCCCCTCCTTTTCCCCCAAAATTACCTTATAAGGATTGGGGCCAGAAACAGAGTTTTACCTTTGATTCTATGGAAGAAAGATTACCCTGTAAAGTGAACCATAATCTGGAAACTAAGAGTCTTTCACAAGACCATAAACTATAGTAACTCCATATTACCTCCAAGATAAAATGTAAAATCTTCTTTTTGACTTTTAAAGCCCTTCATAACCCAGACCTTTCCTATCTTTCCAGTCTTCTTACACTTTAATACCTTCCACATTTTCCATGATCCAGTGAACACTTCTTGATAACCTGGTCCCCTTCCAGGCTTTCTAGATTTTATGACCTTTCCTTCATGTATGATCCAGTGACACTGACGCCCTTGCTGATCCTCACAAAAGATATGTATTCTGACTCCTTGCATTTTTATTGGCTGGCCCTCATGCCAGAAACACTCTTTATCCTTATCTCATTCCACTCATTTCCCTGACTTCCTTCAAATCTCACCTTCTGCAAGGAACCTTTCCTAGTACCCTTTAATGTTAGTGTTTTCCTTCTGAGATTACCTTCAACTTACCCTGCAGACTGCTTGTATGCATGTAGCCGTTTGTACATTGTCTCTCCCCCTTAGAATATGAGCTTCTTGAGGGCAAGGGCTGTTTTTGTCTTTATATCTTTAGCCCTTAGCATGGTACCAGGCACACAGAAGGTACTTCGTAAATGATTGCTGACCTAAATGAAAAGTATGCTTCAAGAAATAAGATCTTACTAAACTGAAAAAAGACATACTTCTCAACACTTTTCACACAATTAAAGTCATATCTAAATAACCGGAAAAACATCAGCAGCTCATGGGTAGGCTGAGCTAATATGATAAAAATAACAATTCTACCTAAATTAATTTAATTATTCAGCGTCATACCAATCAAACTACCAAAAATTATTTTATGGAGCTGGAAAAATAATATCAAAATTCTCATCTGGAAGAACAAAAGGTCCAGAATATCGAGGGAATTAATGAAAATAAATGCTAGTGATGGTGCAGATCTTAATTGTGTTATAAAGCAGTAATCATCAAAACTACTTGGTACTGGCTAAGAAATAAAGGAGTAGATCAGTGGAATAGATTAGGTGCACAAGACACAGTAGTCTTGATTATTGTAATCTACTGTCTGATAAACCCAAAGACCCCAGCTTCTAGGATAAGAACTCACTATCGGACAAAAACTGCTAGAAAAACTGGAAAACAGTATGGCAGAAACTGGGAATACATCAACATCTAGCACCATATACCAAAATAAAGTCCAAATGGGTATACAATTTAGATATAAAGGCTGATACAATAAACAAATTAGGGGAGCAAGGAATAGTTTATCTATCAGATTTATGGAGAATGAAGAAATTTATGACCAAACGAGAGATACAGAACATTATGAAATACAAAATGGATAATTTTGATTACATTAAATTGGAAAGTTTTTGCACAAAGCCATTGCAACCAAGATTAGAAGGGAAACAAAAAATTGGGAAAGAATTTTTATAGCTACTGTCTGTGAATTAGGCCTCAATTTTTTTTTTTTTTTTTTTTGCTTTTTGGAGGGCAGTTGGGGTTAAGTGACTTGCCCAAGGTCTCACATCTAGTAAGTGTTAAGTGTCTAAGGCCAAATTTGAATTCAGGTCCTCCTGACTTCAGGGCTGGTGCACTGCGCCACCTGGCCGCCCTGGGCCTCATTTTTAAAATATATAGAGAAGTGAGTCAAATTTACAAGAATACAAGTCATTCCCCAACTGATAAATGGTCAAAGGATATGAACAGGCAATTTTCAGAGGAAGAAATTAAAGCTATCTATAGTCACATGAAAAAATGTTCAAATCATTATTAATTAGAGATGCAAATCAAAACAACTCTGAAGTACCATATCACACCAATCAGATTGGCTAACATGAGAAAACAGGAAAATGATAAATGTTGGAGAAAATGTGGGAAACTTGGAATACTAATTCATTGTTGGTAGAGTTGTGAGCTGATTCAACCATTCTGGAGAGCAATCTGGAACTACGACCAAAGGGCTATAAAAATATGAATACCCTTTAACCCAGCAATATCAATTCTAGGGCTGTATCCCAAACAGATCATACAAATGGGAAAAAGGACTTAAATGTACAAAAATATTTATAGCACTTCTTTTTGTAGTGACCAAGAACTAGAAATTAAGGGGATACCCACCAGTTGGGGAATGGTTAAAAAGTTATGGTATATGAATGTAATGGAATACTATTGTGCTAGAAAAAATGATGAATAGGCAGACTTCAGAGAAACCTGGAAAGACTTATATGAACTGATGCCGAGTGAGGGGAGCAGAACCAGAAGAATATCGTACACAGTAACAACCATGGTGTGTGAGATCTGATTTTGATAGACTTAGCCCTTCTCAGCAATGCAAGGACCTAAAACAATTTCAAAGGATACATGATGGAAAACACCAGCCAGAGAAAGAACTATGGAGCCAGAACAAAGAACGTTTTTTAAATTTTGTTTTACTTTTTTTTTCTTTCTCATGGTTTTTCCCATTAGTTATAATTCTTCTGTGCAACATGACTAATGTGAAAATGGGTTTGATAGGAATGTATGGTAGAGCCCATATGATTGCAAGTCATCTTGGGGAAGGAGGGAGAGAAAATTTAAAACTTATGGAAGTGAATGTTGAAAACTAAAAACAAATAAATTAACTTTAAGAAAAAGAACACACTTCTCTCCCTTTTTGCAGAGAAAAGGAAATATAATCATTGGAAAATATTTTCAGACTTAGCTGAAATGTTAATTAGTTTTGCTAAACTTACTTCTTTATTCTTCTTTATAAGAGATGGCACTCTATATGGACAGGGGAAAGGCTATATTAGGAAATGAAGATGGTGTAAAAACAAACTATCAATAAAAAATTTTAAAAGGTCAGAGGGAAACAAGGTCTTAGTATAAACAGTCCCTCAAAAACTAAATAAAAAATGTATAAATGAAGTAGGGAAGAAAGGGCATCCACTAAGTACATAAATAGTGAAGAACAATTTCTTTATGCTCACAAAAGTTCCCCTTTGTATGAAATACAAAAAAAGAATAGATAAAGAATATGTAAGATGTGTAGCACACGTAAAAGAGACCAGATTTTTAACTGACTACATGGGGAAAGAAAGAGCAATAAAAAAGTAAACAAACATTTCTCAGAAAAGAATGCCACAGATCAATGTTGCTCAAGAGTAGGAAAGGCAAGGAGAGCTCCGAATTATAACTTTTATCTAGACAGAAAGAGGGAAGAGATAAAAGAGGAACAAATTTTAAAAATGAATTAATGAAAACAAAGACAGTAATTTGAGTAGCCTTGAAGTGGAAAAAAAAAAAACCCTTGAGATAAGATCAGGAAACTGATGGTAGCTGGGGAGAAACTATGAGAAAAGATTAACATAAAAGTAGTATAAAGAAACCTAAAAGGAGATATAAAGTTTAAATTAGAAGATTATTGAGGAAACATAATGTAAATTAATAAATTGGAGGAAAATGGTAGAACATTAAATATGAATGAAGTAATAAAACTGAATAGCAAAATGGATAAAGAAACAAATTCCAACAATAAGTTGGGTACATATATTGTATTTTAAAATTAGAAATACATAAAGAATGAAAATTAGGGATAGAAATAAAATTTACTGAGGGTCAGAGGTTATTCAAACATGTTATCAGACATGAATGCAAGAAAAAGAATACTATAAAGAGGGAAACCATATTATGTTTAAAGGTACCACAGACAAGGAATCAGTATTTCTAAATAAATACACAACAAATGTATATCTCAAAATGACAAATAGAAACTTGAAGAATAGCATAAAACTCTTTAAAAATTGGTATGTTAGAGAACAAATAAATCATAAATGACTGTAAAGTGTAGTAATAAAGATATAATTAACAGATCAGAATGAAATAAAACTTATGATTAATATGGGGACTATCAGCAACACAACCTATTTAAATCAAGACCAAGTTAAAATCCTGAATAATGATCGAATCAAATAACACCTGCTAGAAACAACTGATAACTGTGTAAAATGAGACAGTCTTCTAAATACTTTGGAATATAGTTAGAGTAGCCTGCATTATGGAAACATCTCTCTGAAAAATTAAAGAAAATGGAATAAAGATGATTAATGAAATAAGCACAAAATTTCAAAAAATAAAAATTAATTCAAAATAAGCATAAAAGAAGAAATCTCAAAAATTAGAGAGTAAATTAGAGATAAGACCACAGAAATGATAAATGAAATGATGTTTTCTTGCAACACCCACTAACTGATAAACTATTGGCAGTTTGATTTGTAAAGGGAAACTCAAATTCACTAAATAAAAAGTGAGCTAGGTAAATAAAGAGAAAATAATTTTTTTTTTCTTTTTGGAGGGCAATTGGGGTTGAGTAACTTGCCCAAGGTCACACGGCTAGGTTTTTGTTTGTGTGTGCATTGTGTCTGAGGTCAGATCCGAACTCAGGTCTTTCTGACTCCAGGGCCGACGCTCTACTCACTGCGCCACCTAGCCGCCCGAGAAAATAATTTTTTTCAGAAATTGATAAGTAATAATATGCCAGCAATACCAAGAATATAAAAAGTTGATAACTATTTGTATGTATAAATATAATACTGAAATGAACAAAATTAAGAGAAATTTTATATAATCATATCCTTATTATAGAAAGAGAAAGGAATAACTGAACTTACTAAATGTAAGCACTTAACATGCACATGTAGCTCCATTTTATTCCATTTTCTTCAGCAGAGTACCCTTTCTAATCATCCCCATTCTCACTAATTTTCAGTTTCTCTCTGTCTATTGTCTACAAACCTGTAAGTCTACCCCATTCTTTAAAAACAAAAACCAAACATAAACCTCATTTGATCTGCCTATGCTGCTATCAAACTCTATATTGACATATAGATACATAATTAATAATATTATTTCTATATTTATGTATCTTGACACACACACACACACACACACACACACACACACACACACACACACACACACACACACACACACACACCCCCTCCTTTCCATGGCTAAACAACTCAGGAAAGTCTGTGCCTCAAATTCCTTTCTTCTCAATTTCTCGAATCTTGTCTCTGATCACATCACTCAAATGAACTGCTTTCTCCACGTCAAACCTAGCAGCCTTTTCTAAACCCTCATCTTTCTTGACTTCACTGTAGCTTTTGATACTGTCAATCATTCTGTTCTCTTGATCATTTCCCCTCTTAGGTACCCTACCTGTCTGAATGTTCCTTCTTATTCTCCTCTGCTAAATTTCTATTAAGATCACAGCAATTAATTTTAGATTATCTTCCCAGGTTATTTTTTCTATGTACATGATTACTTACCCAACCTTAACCTCTCTCCTGACCTCCAGTCATATCTGTCTCTTATACTAGAGGCCCCATAGACATTTTAAACTCAACATGTCCCAAACTGAAGTTATTATCTTTCCCTCCAAACTCTCCTCTTCTCCAAAATTCCCTATTTCTGCTGAGCAAACAACCATTTTACCAGTCGCCCAGGTCAGCAGCTAACAGGAGTAGATGGATTGAGTACTTTAAAAAAATTTTGAGCAAAGAATCTGTGGCATGTGTATAAGCAGCAGGGAAGTAAGTAGCCAGTAGGGATATTAAAGATTACTGGGATAGAGGTAATAGAGCAGATAATCTGCTGGAGAGAAAGGGATGGAATTGGATGACTTGTGCAAGTAGAGGCCTTTGCCTTGGCAAGGAGAAGGGCCGTGAATTCATGGGAGACAGGGGGAAAGACAGAGGAAAGCATATGAGTAAGGTGAGATGAGAAGAAAAGAGTGAATCCAAACTAACCAGCCAAACATTTTTCAGTGAAATAAGAAGCAAAGTTCTCAGCTGAGAGGACAGGAAGTAAAGGAAAGTTTGAGGAGGGAGAAAAGTTTTGAAAAGCTGATATAGTGAGAGAGAAGATAGTGAATCTATTAGAAAATCTATAAGGATTGCTTTGCTTCAGGGAAGACTCAGCAGAGATTATGTAACAAAATTTGCAGTGGATGCATTCAGCATGGCTACATGGTTTTTTCCAGCTTCACTGAGCAGCATGTGACTAGAAGAAAAGGTAAGAGATGGTAGGAGTAATTCAAGGTTGGGCTTATTAGATCATGATTGTCAACAAGGTAAGGGGGCAAGGTTCTTGAGTGCAGGGGATAGTGCAGAGTTGAACTTGTTCACTAAGGGATCAAGATGGGTAAAGGAGGAGACTGCAGCCATACAAAAGTAACGGACTGTGAATGAACTTAGGGGTGGAGATAATGGAGATCATAGCCAGGACAAAGAACAGAATCAGGGGCTATAAGACAGGAAGAAGGTTGTAATAATCATTGATAATGATTAAAGGAATTTCATAATTCATGAACATCTTCATATGTCGCTAAGATGGGGTAAAAGAACACATAATGAATGGGAAATGAGTTGAAACTGCAGAAGTTTGGGCTTTTAAGAGAGTATCAAATATATATGTTAAGGTGGGGAGTAGGTGCGGGGGGAAGTAGGAGATAGGTACTAGATTCACTGAAGAATGAGGAGAATGGACAGGAGGGGAAAATGGATTAGTAAATAAAATGTAACAGTTATTTATAAGAAACAAACTTGAAAAATAAAGATTAATTTATAAATAAAATAAGATGTAGAAGTTAAATCTATCATGCCTCAGCTGAACTCAAAAAAGCTAGGGCAGCAATCATGATCTCAGACAAAACAAAAGTAAAAACAGATTGATTAAAAGAGATAAATAAGAAAACTACATGATGCTTAAAGGCACCATAAGTTAATACCAATACTTAATATGTAAACCAAAAAAAAAGTATCTATCTAAATACTTAAAGGAAACATTAATCCATTTACAGGAAGACAGTAAAATGACTTGAAAATCTCGCTGTACCTATCCCTCTAAGACCTAGGCAAACATAACCATTAAATGAAAAACATGAAAGACATGAAAGACATGAAATGAAAAACATGAAAGAATTTAAATATGTGAATAGAACTTTGGACAAATCGAAACAATTCTCTAGCAATTACTGAATGGGAACAGAAGAGAATTATTTCTTATTACTTATTTCTCAGCTATGCATGGAACCTTTACAAATCTGACCACATACTAAGGCATAAAAATTTAACAAACAGATGAAGAAAAGGAGAGGTATTAAATATAGCCATTACTGTTTACAATCCAACAAAAAGAAATTCAATAAAGTGATTTTTAAGACAGGATTAAAAATGAACTGGAAACTAAGTAACTTAATCCTAAAGAAAAGGTGGGTCAAAGAACAAACTACAGAAATAACAAGAAGTCAACACAATCAAAACTTTGGGATGTAATGAAATTCAGAGAAGAAAATTTATATCTCCTGGGGTGGCTAGGTGGCGCAGTGAGTAGAGCGCTGGCCCTGGAGTCAGAAGGACCTGAGTTCGGATCCGGCCTCAGACACTTAACCCACACAAACAAAAACCTAGCCATGTGACCTTGGGCAAGTTACTTAACCCCAATTGCCCTCCAAAAAAAAAAAAAAAAAAAAAAGCAAAAAAAAATATTTAAAAAAAAAAAGAAAGAAAATTTATATCTCCTGACACAGACAGAGAGAGAGAGAGAGAGAGAGAGAGAGAGAGAGAGAGAGAGAGAGAGAGAAGGTCAGTGAACTGTTTGTGACTAATAAAAATCTGGAAAGTCAACAAATTTTAAAAAGAGGTTTTTAAAATTTTAAAGCAAAATAATAAAGTTATGAATAAAACTAGAAGATCATTTGGGGAGGGAGGTGGAAAAACTAGAGAAACTATTAACTAGTTTGATGTTTTTAAGAGGAAAAGCAAATTGATATCAAAAGTTAAAAAGGAGAATTTCCAATAACAAAAAAAAAAGAGAAGCCAGTTTGCTTATTTTGCTTAATGAAAACAAAATTCACAATTTTAATGAAATGGATGAATATTTATCAACCTCTCCCCCCCACAATCTGGATGAACACAAATGGGAGAATGTAAATGAAATTTAAGAAAAAAGAAATTGTGGGGGGAACCCTAAAAGACAAACTTCCAAAGTAAAAAATACCACAGGACCAGATGGATTTGCAACTGAATTCTATCAAACATTCAAAAACAATTAATACTAATATTATATAAACTGTTTGAAAAAAATAGAAAAAGAAGGGATCCTACCAAATTACTTCTCTGATACAAATATGGTCTTGATACCTAAACCAGGGAGAGATAAAAAAAGATAAAGCAAACTATAGACCAATATCCCTAATAAATATCAACACAAATATTTTAAATAAAATATTAGCAAAGAAGCTAGAGAACAGATCAAAAAGATTTTACATAATGAAAAAGTAGGATTTACTCCAGGAGTGCAAAATAGGTTCAACATTTTAAAAATTTCAAATATAATAAATTATATTAATTTTTTAGACACTAAAAATCACATGATTTGATCAACTGATAAAAAGAAAGGCTACTGACAAAATACAAAAACTATCTGTCTTGAAACTATTAAAAAGAACAGGAATAAATATAGATAGACAGACAGACAGACAGACAGACAGACAGATAGATAGATAGATAGACAGATAGATAGATAAGCGACTTGCTCAAGGTCACATGGCTGTTTTTTTGTGTTAAGTGCCTGAGGCCAAATTTGAACTCGGGTCCTCCTGACTCCAGGGCTGGTGCTCTATTCACTGTGCTACCTAGCCGCCCCAATAGAGCTATTTTTATATAGTCAATAGTATCTTTCTAAAACCAAGAGCCAAAAGTAATGTAATAAAGATTAGAGTTTTTCCCAATAACATCAGGAGTATGTCGAGTATATTCATTAGTATTACTATTATTTAACATAGTGCTAGAAATGCTAGCTATAGTAATAAGAGGGGAAAAAGAAATAGAGAGAACAAGCATAGTCAAAGAGGAAACAAAAAGATCACTTTTTGCTGAGAATATGATGTTCTATGTAAGAGAAGTTTATAGTCAACTAAAAAATTAATTGAAACAATTACTTTAGCAAAGTAGAAGAATATTAAATAAATCCACACAAATCATTTAGCCTGGCTACGTAACATGAAGAAAACCTAGCACAAAAAGATAAGAGAAATTCCCTTTAAAATAACTATATAAAGCATAACAGTTAAAATAAAAGTCCACCTATAAAACAGTGGGGAAGTATATTACTACAACAACAAAATATCTGTTACAGAAAGAAATACAGAACTAAATAAGTGGAAGCATTATTAATTGTTAACGAGTTATTATTATTATTAATTGAGTTGTTGTAACGACAAGCAAAGAAGTACTTAGTGCCTTGTTTCAGCTATTTCATTATTTAACACCTTGTCTCAGTTCAAATTTCTTTTAAGCCTTGCCCATGATTATATCAAGTCTTTGTTAAGAAAAGAACTTGTGAACCCCACAGTGGGAGGAACTTGCTGATGCAACAGGAAGGGGTGGAACAGCTAATGACCATATGTAAGGAGAAGCTGAAGCTGGGAAAGAGTAGAACTGAGAATGGGGACTTTGTGGTGCCCAGGTTCTGTCTGTGTTGATGTTTGTTTGTGATACTTTGTACAGAAGCCCTGGGACCTCACTGGAAGGCTTGAAAGAAGATTTCCTTGTTGTCTGTTTACAGAAGTCCTGGAGGAGAGTTCTAGAGGCTCTGGGACTATACCAACAATTTGTGTTGAGTTCTCAGACCTTGTCTATGGGTCTGTGTTGATTTCACAGGCAGACAGTGAATTGATGATGGTGCCAGCAATGTGAATGAATGCTGTTTTGGTTCTGTTAAGCTTTGTCTTCCCAGAAACAGAAACTGTGAAGGTAGACTGGACACTGGGAGCTTCAATACTTGTCACTGTTACAATGACTTATCTAGTATTCACTGCTAACATTCTTCAGATGTCGTTTTGTATTTAATTATTTCATTATTATCACAATCTCTTCAGGGACCTCCTCAAAGCCTCTTATCATATAATACTAATGAGGATATCCCAAAACACAGTACAATAGATACAATCAGTGTTTCATGAATAGGAAGGAGTGAAGGATCTGGATGCTGGTAACAACTCATGGTTGAACCTTGGTCAACATGTGATCACTAATAAAGCAAAGAGACAAGAAACTGGAGAGTAGAAGATACTGTAGCATTGAGTTGGTCCACCAAGGGATTAAAGGTAGGGAAAGGAGGAAAGGAGTCATCCCACAACATTCCACTTGTAGCTTTGCTTATTCACAGATTGGCCACCAATAATTAAATGGAAGATAAATTTTGATAAAAATCACAGTATATTAAAGAAGCAGGGGCTGCATCCTCTTTGGGAATCACTCCTCTTTGTCTCCTTACCATCCTGACTCAGTCATTTGATTTTCAGCTACAGTGATCACTCTATCTTGTGCTTTTCCTAGGAGAAGGAAATCCACAAAGCAGTTCAGTTGATGCAACTACGCCTGAGGCTGCTATGAAGACATGGCATATTGTATGAAATAATCATCTCTCTCATGTAAAAACTGCGACATCTGGGGTGGCTAGGTGGCACAGTGAGTAAGAGTGCCAAGCCAGGAGTTGGGAAGGACCTGGGATCGGTTCCAGCCTCAGAAAATGAGCACCCACACATAAATAATGACTGGCTGTGTAACCTTGAGCAAGTTACTTAACCCCAATTGCTTTAAAAAAAAAAAAAACCCAAGACATTTTTATTGGCCCAGTAGGTTGTTTTGTCTGTTAAATAAATATGATCAGAATGATTAAGATAAAGATTTTGGGGTGGGGGCCTACAGTTATTCATGCTTTTTCCATTTCCATTTTCATTTCCTGCTCTCCTAACCCCTGCAAATGTTGAATGATGAATGTATAGTCAGTATAGGGATGATTGCTTGGGAAAGAGCTCAAGCCTGTACTGAATGGACACAGTGAAGATGAATAACAAGATTAGGGATCATAAAACACTAGGAAAGATGTAATTATAAGATATTTATA
Source organism: Gymnobelideus leadbeateri (assembly GCA_011680675.1). Classification (NCBI taxonomy): domain Eukaryota; kingdom Metazoa; phylum Chordata; class Mammalia; order Diprotodontia; family Petauridae; genus Gymnobelideus; species Gymnobelideus leadbeateri. The sequence continues at coordinate 2,692 of WOXC01008431.1, read as the reverse complement.
CTTAGATTTAAAAAAATTCAAAGTTTGTGAACAAAGAACAACACTAGGAGGTGATGGCAAAATCAAGGATATGACCATCTCTGTGTGTAGCTGAGGTAAAGTATACATAGGAAGCATCAATATTTATGCTGACCCCCCCTAATATGAAGGCAGAAGATGGGAGAAAGGTTGGGGGTAGGCACTGAACTTATTGAAAATAAGGGAGAATGTCCTGGGTACAAAGTATCAAAAGATAATAGCTACCAGACCTAAAGGACTTTCCCCCTCCATTATCAAGCTAAGATATATCACTAACATCATTAAACAGTAGTATCTGAAAAATGAAAAACACCTGTCTATCCCATATGTTCTTCTTCCCTCTCCCCACAGCCTCCTACCACTTCCTCTCTATCCAGGGCAATGATAACACATTGAACTTTGGATTACTCAACTGTAAACATCATTAATGCATGCTGAAGTTGATAACTGACTTCTTTGAAGGAGAAAAAAAGAATTCACTATTCTAAGAATGAAGGGATATTCCAAATTAAAAAAATTTTTTTCATGGCTTATGGAAAAGAATGCATATGGAATTTGTTGCCACTTCAATCAGGATAAAAAACTACAACCTTTTTTAATTGAATAATTTTGCCAATGATAAATTTTTTTATAATCTGATTAAATCAAAGTAGCTAAATCTTTGATTTTAAGATATTTTTTTTTCCCCCTCCTCAGGCAAGAGCATCCCACCAAGACCCACCCTTGTTTCTATGGGATAAATTGAACTACATACATAATTACTCATAGTCAAAGATTCCCCTTTGGCAACTCAAAGTCAGACAAAGCAACTCTATACAGATCTTTGAGTTTGAGAGCCTATAAAGCATGACTACATAAAAGGTAGTATAGATAGGATACTGATAACAAAAAAAAGAAGGAAAAAAAATTCTTATTTTGTTTGTTTTTTATACAAAGGAAAATTATCTTTGGACTAGAAAGGCAGATTAAAAATTAACAGGAAATTCATATCTAATATAAACAAATAATACAGAGTACACCTAATTGCTCTAGATAAATTCAGATATGAACTATATTCTTAGGTACTGAAAGAAATGGTAGATGATTGCTGTGTTAATATTCAATGATATTCAAAAGACTGTAGAGACTAGAAAAGATATTAAATGGAAAGGGGGAACATGTTCAATAGTCAAAAAAGGCAATGAAATGGAGTTTGCAAATAATAGTCCAATGAACTTGTGATTCTTGGAAAAATTCTAGAATGTATTACTAAATCCTCCAACAGAATGCCCCAGGGACCTGGGCTTAGCCATATTCTGTTTAACATCTTCATTTAATGTATAATGGTAAAAATGATATCAAATTTGTAGATGATAATAAAATCCAGTTGCAAAAACAAACAAACAAAAAAAAAAACTAGCAGGCTAATACAATGGGCTAAATCTAATATAACCTGAAATTTAATGGGGATAAATGTAAAATCTTACCTTTGGGATCAAAAAGATCAATTTCACAAGTATAGACAGGAAAAGCATGGTTTAGGCTGATGTTTTCTGACAAAGATCTGGGGTTTTTAAGGGCCTGAAAGCACAATACAAATTAAGAGTTAAATGCCCACCAAAAAAGCTAATGTTAGAAAGGGCTTCACTACATGAATAACACCTTAGAGAGATAAGGAAGTAAGAAAAAGTTCCATTGTAATTTGCCCTGATCAGATCACACCTAGAATGCTGTCTTCAGTTCAGCGAACCACAGTTGAAGGACAGTGTTAAACTGTAAAGTGTCCAGAACAGGTTAACTAGGATGATAAAGGGCTTTAAGTCTATGCTCTATGAAGATCAGTTGAAAGAAATGAGGATGTTTATTTGCTTGGAGAAGAGAAGATGTATATAATAGCTGTCTTGAGTATCTGAAAAATTGTCACTGGAAGAGAGATTAGCTTGTTCTATTTGGCCCCAGAGGGAAATATTAGGAACAATGAATGGAAGTTGAAATGGGAAGTAGCAGATTCCCCCACAATGGAGCTCTTCAAGCAGAAGCATGGATAACTACTTATCAGGCAGGTTATAGTGAAGATTCTTGTTTGGACATAGATTAGATTAAGAAACTCTGAGTAGGGAAATGATCTTCAAAACTGGAACACTAAAGAATATGAGTCTTAGTGTTTTGTGAGAACTCTGTGTTATAAAGAGGTATATAATATTTTAATTAGGGTTATGTAAACCAAAAGAGGTTTTATATATTTAATTGGGAGTACAAGCTGAACATGATAGTACCAAATGATAAATTATGCTAATTAACAACAGCTACAATACAGGATTTATACGTTTAAGGTAAATTATGAGGGGGGGAGAAATAGGAGAGAGAGAAAGGTAGCTAGGTTCCTACCCTTATTCATTCTCCAGTAAAATTGTTTTTTCAATGGACACATAGAAGAAATTGTAAAACAAATAAATTCGGATTAGAAGTTGTTCAAGGAATGATGCATGAAAATATTTCTGCTCCTGAAAACAGAATCACAGAATTTCTGAGTTAAAAGATCCTTACAGATAGTTTTTCCAATCTCTTCCTAATGAATCAATTTGCTTACTATTACTTAAAGAACTCTCAAGATTCATTTGAATAAAAAATCTACTGAAAATACTGGAAGTCTGACCAATAAGTGAATGTGTGTGTGTGTATATATTAGCTTGTT